>CM032449.1:39488887-39673887 GCA_019049505.1 Pachyrhynchus sulphureomaculatus | reverse complement strand
TGAAATACAAAAATGTATGTTTCGGCACTTGGACAACGTTGACGGGTATTACGACATCCTAGTTGATACCCTTAGGATATGGAAAAGGATAAAATCCCTACTCAGGCTAGAATTACTCGAAATCTCCAACCTTTTTCGGGTTGGAGATTTTGAGTAATTCTGATATGCAGTTGTTTGTAGTTCAAAGGTTGCCGACGGTTACCGATCACGAATCTAAAGTCAGATTTTAAAAATTTAAGATGTCGGATCCAATATGACAGACGTCGATCCAAAAAATTAAAAATTTTTAAAATAAAAAATACAGTGATGAAATTTGCAATAAAAAAGTCTCTAGTAATTTTTCACTAAAATGCATAGATTCCAAGAAAAAAATTCCTAAACCATCTGTAATTTCATATTTTGGGTACTGAAGGTCCATATTTATAAAATGTTTTCGAAAATAGCTTTCTGTATTTAACAGGATTGACATCAGATCACTACACACAAAACAAATACAAGCACTTAGGAAATTCTTTCACAGCAAGCAAATCAGCCTTCACACAGCAACAGTGAAAGCAGACAAAAACTACACACCTCTCGATTTATCCCGGGCAGACCACCCAGCAGACACACACAGTCACACCCAATTACAACAGGAAAAGATGAAAACATGGTCAGAAAAAACACTCCGCGGAAAACACAGATACCACATAGAACAAGACCACGTAAATAAAAAACAACCATACCAATCAGTGACAGAGAGGCGCCTAAACCACGCAAGATTTGGCACTACAAATCTGCTAAATAGGAAGATCTCAGGGAATATTTTCGAACTTTTCCTTGGTTAGACGTTTGTTTTCGGTCCGACGACCCATCTGTCTGCGCCAAGGAGGTTTTCCGATGTTATTTTGGCCGGCATGGAGGCTTACATCCCTTTTTCGAAGAAATGCCCTTCTAACAGCAAGCCTTGGTTTGACCGAAAATGCAAAGAAGCTGTTGCTTCTAAACATCTTGCCTACCGACAATGGCGTGAAAATCCTAAAACCATAAACCGTAACACCTTTGTTCGTGCCAGGAACAAATGCAAAGAAATTGTCGACGAAACCAAGGAGGCACACAATCAACGAATTAGAAACAAACTACTCGCTTGTCCCAACAATTCCAGGTTCTTTTGGTCAGTCGCTAAGGCAGTTAGTCAAAATTTCACCAAATCCACCATACCACCACTCACACGGCCAGATAATTCTATTGCAACGACATCTGTTGAGAAAGCGAACTGGTTGGCTGAACTCTTTGCTACACATTTTACGGTCAATTTCCAAGGAAAAATACCACCTACTATTCCCATATTGCAGTCAAGGATGCCCGATATTGTCTTCAGAGAGCGTATCATAAAACGTATTTTAATGAAGCTAGACACCAAAAAAGCTTCTGGCGCTGACGGAATACCTGCTATAGTTCTCAAAAACTGTGCGAGGGAACTAACACCAGTTTTCTGTAGACTTTTCAACCTATCCTACAGAAAGTGAATATTTCCTTCCTGCTGAAAATGTGCCACAGTTCAGCCGATACCTAAAAAAGGCAAGAAGACCTTGCCAAATAACTACCGACCAATCACACTGATTTCAATAATATCGAAAGTAATGGAAAAGGCTATCAATCAGTATCTTTTAAAATATCTTGAAGGATTCAACATTATTAGCGATTACCAATATGGCTTTCGTAAAAATAGATCAACAGGAGATCTTCTGACTTATGTAACACACGTTTGGAATAACCTAATTGAGCACTTTGGAGAAACTCGAGCGGTTGCTCTTGACATATCCCAGGCATTCGACCGTGTTTTTCATTATGGTATGTCTGAAAGGTTCTGTTTGTGGGTCTCATGTTTCCTCAGAGTGCGTTCTTTACGAGTGGCAGCCGACGGATTTCTTTCTAACACCTTCATTATCAACGCCGGTGTACCTCAAGGCTCCATACTGTCGCCTACTCTCTTTCTCATTTGCATTAATGATCTGCTGGAAAAGACCGAGAATCCAATCTACAGCTTTGCAGATGACAGTACGCTTATCTCTTCATTCACTTTGAACGCTCGGACATCGGCTACTCAGACGAATATCCGCAGACAGCAGGAAGTCATTCAACTTAACAAAGACCTGGAAGAAATTCTATCTTGGGGTGACAGTAACCAAGTGGAATTTAACGCTACAAAAACCCAGGCGGCAGTTTATTCTAAAAAAGTTAACGTTGCT
Source organism: Pachyrhynchus sulphureomaculatus (assembly GCA_019049505.1). Taxonomy (NCBI): domain Eukaryota; kingdom Metazoa; phylum Arthropoda; class Insecta; order Coleoptera; family Curculionidae; genus Pachyrhynchus; species Pachyrhynchus sulphureomaculatus. The sequence goes on along the minus strand of CM032449.1, from coordinate 39,671,656 downwards.
GAACTCGACATAGTTATGCCGGGGCACTCCATTCCTCTAACATCGTCACTCAATTTGTTGGGCGTTAATTTGGGAGCAAATATGTCCTGGCATGAACATGTTGCAGGCATAGAAAGAAGACCTTCTCAAAAGTTGGGAATATTATTTCGAACCGGAAAATTTTACACTCCAAAACAACTGTTAATTCTTTACAAAGCTTAAATTCGACCAACTATGGAATACTGCTCCCATGTTTGGGGCTCCGCTCCCGAACATACACTGCTTTTGTTGGATTCTATTCAGAGAAGAGCGGTTCGTCTGATTGGAGACCCGGAACTGACCTGCGGCCCCGATTCGCTTGAAGAACTATTGGCGACTTTAGCCTATTCTACAACTATTTTCATGGAAAGTGTTCGAAAGATGTGGCCCGCTTAATTCCTTCCAGAGCGGTGCATGTTAGAAGTACACGTCGCGCTAGTACTTCACATCCATATGAGGTTCAGCTTGTTACTCCTCGTACAAAGCTTTTCAAGCAGTCTTTTATATGGAGAACATCATCCCTTTGGAATAATTTTCCCAGGACTGTGTTTCCCATCGAGTACAATTTACAGCGATTCTATAACAGAGTGAATCGCTTTCTCCGCAGACATGTCGGTCCTGTAGCACTTTAGGGACTTCCCTGCAGCACGTGTGCTAGACCCATAAAAAAAATACACCTGGTTACAAGATGGGCAGCTATTCCCTGAAACAGAAGGCTTTTTACTTGCCATCCAGGATAAAATCGTATTAACTAGAAACTACCAAAAGCATATCATCAAATACCCAAGTATTACAGAAGACAGATGCAGGAAATGCTACCAGAAACGATCGAACACATAACGAGCGGATGTAAAATATTAGCCGGAGCGGAATACACAGCCAGACATGACTCAGCTGCAAAAGTAGTTCACGAAGCACTAGCCACAACATACAAACTACTACAAATACACACCAACATCCATACTTGAAGATAAAGATTACAAGGTCTACTGGTACATCAGTATTCATACAGATAAAACAGTCTCCGCCAATAGACCCGATATTACTTTTCAACAACACAAACTTCCAAACGAAATACACAGAAAAAATCTCCAAATACACAGATCTTTAAATGCAATTTTAAAGACCACATTACTTTTTTCAATTATTTCTATTTATTTTTAGTTTTTTTAAAACTTTTTTTAAATTTTTTTTGTCTATTTAAGGGACGACACAACCCTGACATTTTCAAAACATCGAAATTTTCTTTTACTTAGATTTATTAACTAACCCTTTAAGAATATTTTAAGAGCTCAACCATGCCAATATTCTGAATATTGCCTGAATTATAGTAATAGCAAACCTCAAAAGAATGTTCGCGGAAAGAGATTTGGCTCCAATGAAAAACTAAGTTGGGAATGTGGAATCTTTGGCACAATGATACTACTCAGTATATATCACCACTACACCAAACACTTTATTTTTGCACTCGACGCGCGTTTCGCTAACCATGTCAGGAGCGATGATTGACTAGTCAATACTGAGTAGTCCAATGAAGAAGTTATCGCCGAAACTGAGGCCTATTTTGAAGGTAAAGACAAATCCTTCTACAAGAAAGGTATAGAAATGTTAGAAAAGCGTTGGGCTGATTGTTTTGCTGTTTAAGGAGACTATATTGATGAATAAAGTCGAATTTTGCCAAAAAAAATGTGTTTTAAGTAGCTAGACCAAAAACTCTTGAGCCTATGTGTTATACTATATATATATATATATATATATATATATATATATATATATATATATATATATATATATATATATATATATATATATATATATATATATATATATATATATATAATATATATATACATATATATATATATATATATATATATATATATATATATATATATATATATATATATAATATATATATATATATATATATATATATATATATATATATATATATATATATATATATATATATATATATATATATATATATATATAATAGCTGTCAGCATTTTCTATATGGCAAAACCCCTGTTCCAGGCCTGGTTGAAAAAAATATGAGAAGGAGAATATTAATTATTGATAATTGTTTTCAGGCAGATTGGCTTGTTTACATTACGTAGATTTAACTATACTTAAGTTACTGTTATTGATTTGTCCCAAAACTATTAATTTTAGTTATTACGACAGATATGACCACAACTTATAAAAGTGTTTATGTAACCCTAATGAGACTTAGGTAACAGGGATATTTTGGTACGCACTATGAATTGTAGTTTAGAGAGCCGAAGTAGTCGGCCAGCTTTGTTAGATGTCTCATTGCAATTGTTACAAAAAGTTATTGTTGAAATTGCCCAAAAGTGTTTAAATTAATTTTTTTAAAAAAAATACAAGCTAACATCAACAGTGGGATTTGAACTTTGTGCGCAGTATATTAGAAGTGTTTTGTAAAATAATAATAATAACAATAATAAAAATGTCCGAAGACGGTGAAATCATTAGTGATAACGAACGAACGAACGAATAATCTAGTGTAGTACTTATTCAATTAAGGAATGGTTGGATGACGTCACAGCTCTGAAGAATGGGCTAAAGGTAAGTAACGTTTTAATGACAGCAAAAGCTGGAGATACATTGAGACATAGGGATTATCGTTATTTTTGTGACTGGAGACCTGTTGTACGCACATAGGAAAACTATTGTCAAGACCTAATTGTTGCTTTTGCTGATAAAGAAACTACTGGGACACATATGACCATAGCTTATAAAAGTGTTTATGTAACCCTACTGAGATTTAGGTAACAGGGATATTTTGGTACGCACTATGAATTATAGTTTTAGAGAGAGCCGAAGTAGTCGGCCAGCTTTGTTAGATGTCTGATTGCAATTGTTAATAAAAGTTATTGTTGTTGAAATTGCCCAAAAGTGTTTAAATTAATTTTTTTCTAAATAAAGGCTTGCATATATATATATATATATATATATATATATATATATATATATATATATATATATATATATGTATATATATATATATATATATATATATATATATATATATATATATATATATATATAAACAGATGACTGACTGTAGAATTATCTCCCATTTCTCTCCTTTGCTTCATTAGCTGTTTTACTCTTTGATTTAATATCTGATCTTTTTGTTGTTTTGGGCGAGTTTGTCAATGGCATTTTCTGTACTATTTTTGATGTTTTCAAATATTAACAGTAGAAAAGGGTAGAAGAAGGGATCATTAAATATAGTTTAAATATAATATTATGAAATTTTTTCTGGTTAGGATATTTTATACAATTTTAGCTAATCATATATTATAATACTTGAAATAGGTGTGAAATGTATAGTTTTTGAGAGATATCGTTTCAAGGGAAGGTGGTAAAAGGGGTGGGTGTCAATACGTTAGATGGTTTTATATGTATTATTGAAATATACTTTCTCTTTACTTAAGAAAGTCGAATTCAGTACTTATTTTAGAACTACATGTTTTCAAGGAAAGTACTGGGTAAGTCGCGTTACCGGGTCTTTTGGTTTAGGTTCGCATCTTAACTTAAGAATTTTTTTAACTTGCTCGAGACATTTTCAAAACTTTATTTTGTACCATTTAATTCTAAAAAATCATACATATGTAATAAAGTTATTTGACGAGACTACATTGAAAACAATTACAATTTTTTATGTCATAAAATTTAAAACTCAAAAACAAACCGACGGTAAATTCTTAAATATAATACGTTTGAACCATTTCTTATCTGTAATTTTTTATTATTATTGTATAATTTTATTGCGAAGAATCTTGGTATTAAGAGAACAACAACACTTAATAGAGAGTTTTTGTAACCCCTATTTTCTGTATGTATTTATTGTTATCGCTATTAAAAGCATGCGCAGTATAAACGTGAACCAATTGCACATAAAAAAAATTTTGCAACTCTTGAAATAAGCAATTCCTTATTGTGTGTCTTTATACGAGGGCCACCTTTTAACCACGACCACTAGATGGCGCTATTGAGATGTGACATTACCATTGTTATATAAATTTCACATTAGTTATTATTAATATAGTGGCAGCTCAGAAATTAGCCAATCCGGAGATTTACACCGTCAGCGTAAATCCGCCTTTAGATTCTTCTGATCATAAACTACTTTCGACATAGAGTACCCTACCAATCAGTGACAGAGAGGCGCCTAAACCGCGCAAGATTTGGCACCCCAATTCTGCTAAATAGGAAGATCTCATGGAATATTTTCGAACTTTCTCTTGGTTAGACGTTTGTTTTCGATCCGAGGACCCATCTGACTGCGCCAGGGAGGTTTCCGATGTTATTTTGGCCGGTATGGAGGCTTATATTCCTTTTTCGAAGAAATGCTCTTCCAACGGCAAGCTTTAGTTTCACCGAAAATGCAAAGAAGATGTTGCTTCTAAACATCTTGCTTACCGACAACGGTGTGAAAATCCAAACACCATAAACCGTAACACCTTTGTTCATGCCAGGAACAGATCCAAAGAAATTATCGACGAAACCACCATTCCACCACTCACACGGCCAGATAATTCTATTGCAATGACACCTGTTGAGAAAGCGAACTTGATAGCTGAACTCTTTGCTTCACATTCTACTGTCGATTTCCAAGGAAAAACACACCTACTATTCCCATAGTGCAGTCAAGGATGCCCGATATTGTCTTCAGACAGCATATCATAAAACGTATTTTAATGAAGCTAGATACCAAAAAAACTTCTGGCTCTGACGGAATACCTGCCATAGTTTTCAAAAACTATGCGAGGGAACTAACACCAGTTTTCTATATACTTTTCAACCTATCCTATAGAAAGGGAATATTTCCTTCCTGCTGGAAATGTGCCACAGTTCAGCCGATACCTAAAAAAGGCAAGAAGACGTTGCCTTTGACCAATCGCACTGCTTTCAGTAATATCGAAAGTCATGGAAAAGGCTATCAATCAGCATCTTCTAAAATATCTTGAAGGATTCAACATTATTAGCGATATGGCTTTCGTAAAAATAGATCCACAGGAGATCTTCTGACTTATGTAACACATGTTTGGAACAACGCAATTGAACACTTTGGAGAATCTCGAGCGGTTGCTCTTGACATATCCAAGGCATTCGACCGTGTTTGGCACGATGGGCTGTTGGCTAAACTACGTTCTTATGGTATGTCTGAAAAGTTCTGTTTGCGGCTCTCATGTTTCCTCAGAGAGCGTTCTTTACGGGTGGCAGTGGACGGATTATTTTCTAACACCTTCACTATCAATGCCGGTGTACCTCAAGGCTCCATACTGTCTCCTACTCTCTTTCTCATTTACATTAACGATTTGCTGGAAAAGACTGAGAATCCAATCTACAGCTTTGCAGATAATAGTATGCTTATCTCTTCATTCACTTTAAACGCTCGGACATCGGCTACTCAGACGAATATCCGCAGACAGCAGGAAGTCATTCAACTTAACAAAGACCTGGAAGAAATTCTATCTTGGGGGTGACAGTAACCAAGTGGAATTTAACGCTACAAAAACCCAGGCGGCAGTTTTTTCTAAAATAGTTATCTCTCTCCTCTCCATACCTCTAACATCCTCATTCAATTTTGTTGGACGTTAATTTGGGAGCAAATATGTCATGGCATGAACATGTTGCAGGCATAGTAAGGAGACTAAGTTGGGAATGTGAAATCTTTGGCACAATGATACTACTCAGTATATATCACCACTACACCAAACACTTCATTTTTGCACTCGACACGCGTTTCGCTAACCATGTTAGCTTCATCAGGAGCGATGATTCAATCAAGATAAATTATTAAAGTTGAACGCTCGTGATAATTTTCGTTCAAACTACACCCTGTGGAGAATATTCCAGAATTTTATCAAAATTTTTTGATCAGTACTTTTCGAGATAAGGTGGGGGGGCAGTATTACATTATATGTATTTTTTACTCGTGTTTTCACAAGCTTTCATTTGACACCACATTCGATGACCTAGTAAAAAATTTTTTTTTTCACTTCCGATTTCACCCTCCAAAACTAACCCCTTAAGTCAGAATTTAACTACACGGCTCTGATGAAGCTATCAATTCCTATATTATTACCAAATTTCAACTTTCTATGACAAATAGTTTCGGAGAAAATCGGGTGTGACAGACAGACAGACGGACAGACAGGCGGACAGACAGACAGACATCGAAGTCATCTTATAAGTGTTCCGTACGGAACACTAAAAAGGTGTACGAATCTGCCATTTAGGATGATAAAAATTATTCGGTTGATATAATTCAAAAATTTACTTATACTTATCATCAAAAATATGAAAAATATTGTAAATTTAAACATTCATAGTTTGTGGCAGCATCGCATTAAAAAAAATCGATCAAACGCAAGTTGGACTTGCGCAGTTAGTGTTCTGTACGTTGATTGCTTTTAAAATAAAAATATTTGTTACATAGGTATATAATGATCATTGACTTTACAAAACACTTTCCAAATGAGTTTTTTTCCGATGTTTACTGAAATCTGATGACCTTGAAATTTTTGTTTTGTTTATATACCAGATAAATAATTAAAGATAATGCACTGGTGATAATTTTCGTCCAATCTACACCCTGTGGAAAATATGCCAGAATTTTTTCAAAATTTTTTGATCAGTATCTTTCGAGATCAGGGGGAATAGCGATTTTTCGCAATGTTCTAAAAATAATATGCAGAAAAGTGTGCGAAAGTATTACATTATATAGATTTTTGAACTTGTGTTTTTATAAGCTTTCATTTGACACCCCACTCGATGACCTGGTAAATTTTTTTTCACATCCGACTTCATCCATCAAAACTAACCCCTTAAGTCAAAATTTACCCTTCAAAACCACACGGCTCTGACGAGGCGATCACTTCCTACATTAGTGCTATGTCAAATAGTTTCAGAAAATATCGGGTGTGACAGACAGACAGACGGACAGACAGTCAGACGGACAAACACCGCCGTGATCTTATAAGTGTTCCGTACGGACCACTAACATGAGAAAGTTAAGTTAATGTACATCTATAAATTTAAGAGAATTTTTGCTATTTCTAGAAGGTTTTTACGTACTACATACCTATATTTTCGAGTTAATACGACTATGCGATGATAAAAAATAAATTTAAATTAGCATATTTTACACTAAACTATGAAACCTCTATAAGTTTATGTCTAATTTTATGTAATAGTATTTATTATATTTATGTTAAAAGTGAAGGCTGAGATATATGATGCTTTACTCTATCACACCCACAGAGTAATTTTAGTCAGCTTCCAAAATCATTTATGCTGATAAAAATAATATTATCGTAACACTACACCGAATTTTTTTTTTGCACTAGATACGGGTTACGCTAACCATGTTGCTTCACCAGGAGCGATTATTGAACCGACAGTCACTCATCGTTTCTGATGATGCTAAGATGGTTAGAAAGACACATGACGAGTATAAAAATAAAGTGTGGTGCCAAAGATTCCAAAATCTCAACATAACCCTAACACTAATAGATTTTTTGTTAAAATTATTTTTAATTAAAGATTATAATTTCAATTTTAGTGTATTTTCTTGGTACCTTATATACAAAAGTCCGTAGAAAAAAAGACAGGCCTGACAATAAAAGCGATAAGAATAATGAACCTCCCAAATAAGCTTTTTAATAGCTTCGTTAATAAGGGAGACTATTATGCTTAATAAAGGAGTTCTTATTTTGCTCTAATGCGCAAGTTTCAAATGGTGGATTACAGTTATATGCCAATGTTATGCTTAAAATTAAAGCATTTACCAGGTGTACAAGTATGAAATGCGGATTTTTTTTTCTAAAAAAACATGTTAAATTCGGAAGAATGATAAAAAGTGCTTTATTCAAAGTATGCTCCATCGCTTGTTATACATTTTTCCCATCTTTCGGGCAATTTGTGAATACCACGCCAGTAAAAATTTTCCCCTTTTGTTGCGAACCATTCATCGAGCCATTTTTTCACATCTTCGTACGAACCAAAGCGCTGCTCAGCAAGTGCGTGACCCATCGATGCAAACAAGTGGTAATCGGAAGAAGCCAAGTCTGGTGAGTAAGCGGGAATGGGGTAGAACTTCCCAGCTGAGTGCTTCCAACGTGTCGCGAACTGGTTTTGCCGTGTGTGATGGAGCATTGTCATGATGGAAAATGACTTTGTGTTGCCTCTTTCGGTATTCTCGCCTTTTTTCAAGCAGCGAATGGTTCAAATCGGTCAATTGTTGTTGGTAGCGTTTAGTATTAACCGTTTCCCCAGGTTTTAACAGCTCAAGCACAGAGCATCGTCTTTCTGCCAAAGCGATTCGGTCTCGTGGTCGATGTGGATGGTGCGCCTGGATCTACCCATGATTTTTTTGCGCTTGGGATTCTCAAAATAAATCCACTTTTCATCCCCTGTAACTATGCGATGCAAAAACGACTTCCTTTTGTACCGAGCGAGCAAAATGTCACACGTGTTTTTGCGCTTTTCCATTTGCCTATCGTTCAACTCATGTGGTACCCATCTACCGGTCTTCTGAATCTTTCCCATCTCTCGTAGCCGATTGGAAACAGCTTGTTGACTAACGCCCAATTGCTCGGCGAGTTGTTTTTTTGTGTTTGGGAATCATCTTCGTCCAACAATGCTTGCAATTCCACATCTTCGTATTTTTTTGCGGTTTTCCACGTTCCTTGTCTGCAACATCGAAGTCACCACTTTTGAAACGTCGAGACCATCGTTCACACGTATCTTGCGATGGAGCATATTCACCATAAGCTTTTCGAAGTAATCGGTATGATTCAACAGCAGTTTTCTTCAAATGAAAACAAAAAATTAATGCTGTCCGCGAATGCTCTTTGTTCGGTATAAATTTCGACATATTGAGCACAACACTATGCACACACTTTTTCCAATTTATCTCTCGTGCGCGTCTGACACTTGTTGATGACACAACAAAATGGCGCAGTGTCAAATCTTTATAGCACAAACTACATTGGTGCACCATTTGTTGTCTGAAATCCGCATTTCATACTTGTACACCTGATATTGTAGTAAACAGAGGAACAATATAACAACATATCCTTTATATTTAAGGAGGTTAAGGTGGGATACTCCTAACCAAAAGTTTTGAATGTCATTATCATTTAGAAATGCTGGTATTAAATAATTGAGAAAGACTAACGATGGTTATTATTATGATAATAAATTCATTATCGAAAAGATTTTAAGTCTTATATATTGTTTATTTAACTTTATTAAATAATCTAACATAAATGGATTATCTTTTGGATGTTTTGTATAAACTTACAGAAAAAAAAAATATGGAAAATAAAAATTAATTATATTTTATAATTTTTAAAAAATTATCAAAGCAAATAATATGAAAAAAAATAAAAGAATAAAAAAAATATTTTAATAGTTAAATAGGTAATTAATAAAAAATGATAATTAAAAATCTTAAAATTCCGGTGCCTCGAAGCGGCAACGTTGTAAAGTAATTTACTGTTGGCTCTACTGATATGCTTGTATATACCATTTGTACAAGTATGAAAAGCGGATTTCAGACAACAGATGGTGCACCAATGCAGTTTGTGCTATAAAGATTTGACACTGCGCTATTTGTTGTGTCATCAACAAGTGTCAGACGCGCACGAGTGATAAATTAGAAAAGTGTGTGCATAGTGTTGTGTTCAATATGTCGAAATTTATACCGAACAAAGAGCATTCGCGGACAGCATTAATTTTTTGTTTCCATTTGAAGAAAACTGCTGTTGAATCATACCGAGAAGCTTATGGTGAACATGCTCCATCGCAAGATACGTGTGAACAGTGGTTTTTCGGCGTTTCGATGTTGCAGACAAGGAACGTGGAAAACCGCCAAAAAAATACGAAGATGTGGAATTGCAAGCATTGTTGGACGAAGATGATTCGCAATCACAAAAACAACTCGCCGAGCAATTGGGCGTTAGTCAACAAGCTGTTTCCAATCGGCTACGAGAGATGAGAAAGATTCAGAAGCCGGTAGATGGGTACCACATGAGTTGAACGACAGGCAAATGGAAAAGCGCAACAACACGTGTGACATTTTGCTCACTCGGTACAAAAGGAAGTCATTTTTGCATCGTATAGTTACAGGGGATGAAAAGTGGATTTATTTTGAGAATCCCAAGCGCAAACAATCATGGGTAGACCCAGGCGCACCATCCACATAGACCGCAAGACCGAATCGCTTTGGCAGAAAGACGATGTTCTGTGTTTGGTGGGACCAGAGGGGCGTGGTCTATTATGAGCTGTTGAAACCTGGGGAAACGGTTAATACTAAACGTTATCAACAACAATTGACCGATTTGAACCATTCGCTGCTTGAAAAAAGGCCAGAATACCGAAAGAGGCAACACAAAGTCATTTTTCTTCATGACAATGCTCCATCACATACGGCAAAACCAGTTAGCGACACGTTGGAAGCAATCAGCTAGGAAGTTCTACCCCATGCGGCTTACTCACCAGACTTGGCTCCTTCCGATTACCACTTGTTTGCATCGATGGGTCAGCGCTTTGGTTAGTACGAAGATGTAAAAAAATGGCTCGATGAATGGTTTGCAGTAAAAGGGGGGTGGTATTCACAAATTGCTCGAAAGATGAGAAAAATGTATAATAAGCGATAGAGCATACTTTGAGTAAAGCACTTTTTATCATTCTTCCGAATTTAACATGTTTTTTTAGAAAAAAAAATCCGCATTTCATACTTGTACACCTGGTAGATATATTGAATTTTGTAGTTATTGTGATCAGCTGATGTAAACAAGTGAAAAGAAATGGATAATAATAAAAAATCAACAAATATTGATAAAAATGGTAAAAAAAAATTTATGTTGAAGTGAAAACGCGTTACTGAGGCTGTATAAAATCAAAGATTAAGCCAGCAAAGTGTTAGCAAACGGAACAGAAAATCAAGTGTCTCTTAACCTCTGTGTCAGTGATCGTCGAATTGTTGATATGCGATCAATTGGAGGAAACTTAAAATGTTCTTTATGTAATGAAACACTTTCATTATGTTATATTACTAATGAAAAACGCTGTGATCTAGCATCACTACTAACCATAACGTGTGTTAAATGTCTAACGTACAATACAGTATCAACAGACAGTACACATATATCGAAGGACAATAAGGAACATTATAATGTTAGCACTGAAGCTGCACTAGGTAATTATAAGTTAAACAAGTAAATTAATTAAACAGTTAAAACAAATGCTTTAAATTATTTATTTTTATTTTATTTATAAAAACTAATACCCATTGCAAATCTATTGTTAGTTAAATTTAATATTATTTACTTGCACTAAATGTTTTAATTATATAAACTTGTACTATACAATTTAAAATATTTAAATTTCCCGCCATTACTACTAAATGCAACGTTGCCGCTATTTCAGAGATAAAAGGTAAATCATTCATAAGTACCTCCAATAATTGTTATATTTCATAAAGTTAAAGCTTTCTAATTAAATTCGAAAATTTTTTGAAATAATCGCGAGATTTCAATGTCTAACAGAGTTAAATTTTCTATTTTTGGCATTTTTTTTTTCATATGTTATAACAAAAAATGTGTTATTTTTATATCAGATTGACATATTCTCCATAAGACTATATGTATTGTTAATTTCGATTTTTATTTGAATAGGTTTCCTAAAGACCTTAAATTTTTCATAGAAAATTTCTAAAATCGAAATAAATCTATACAAAATAGTTTTCATATTTTATGTTTAGCGCCTTAACCTTCTTAATTTCTTTCCTTTAATATTTAGATTACAATTAGAATAAAGGTAACGACAAAGGTATTCCAGAAAATGTATTGCAAAATTTCTCTATCCATATTTAAGTACATTTAAGTCATAAATCTCTGAGACTGACTTAGACAGCGCGCCGTTTAAACTGTATTCATAATAGTCAACATTACGCTTCCTAAGAGAAAAATAAAATACACAGAAGTACTTCTTAACATTCAGATTTAAGCCAACCAACGACATAGAACATGCAGATCTACCTGCTCCTCATAAACGGTATTTTCTATCCTAGTAACAGGAAGTACTCTGAAGACTAGCTGAATCAAACGTATTGAGCTTCTTCTTCCGACTTATAGCTAGACACTATTGCCTCTTTTCTTTGATCCCTGCTCTATAGATCGTCACTCCATCTCTTTCTTGGACATCCCGTTGATCTTCTTCCATTCGAAGACTTGTCTCTTGCTATCCGCACTATCCTGTTGTTTACCATTCTTCCTATGTGTCGATCCAGTTTCCACTTTTCTTTCTCTAATCTACTGGTTGATATTTTCTACATTACGTGTGCGTCTTATGTCTGCATTTTTTCTCTATTCCTCACTATTTTGTTTGTACATATCTCTAGTATTCTCATTTCTGTTGATTCCAGCATCCTCTGTGTTATGCTTGTATCGGGTCCTTGTTTTGGTCTCAACGGAGAGGAATTTGTTTCTAAATATGCTATCATTCAGGCATCCCGCTATCCTATGAGCCTTGTTCACTTGATATTTTACTTCTTCCTCGATTTTTCCTATACTAGATATTTTGATGTCCAGGTAATCGACCTTCGTCACCTGTTCTATTGGTTTATCTTCCACCACCAGCTTGCACCTGATCGGCTCTTTTGCTATTACTATCGTCTTGGTTCTTTCAGTTGAGATTGACATATTATATTGTTTGGTTACTATGTAGAATTCGTATAGCCGCCTTTGCAGATCGTTCTCGGTCTCAGTCATTATTATCATGTCATCCGCATAATATATAATTTTAAGTTCTCTATTACCTATTTTATATCCCTTCTTTTTTTGGCATTTTTTATAAATTCATTAATGGCAATATTAAATAGAAGAGGACTCCTTGCTTAATTCCAGATTCGTAGTTGATTGGTTCTGCCATTCCTTCTGCTGATCTTGCGACTACTTTATTGCCTTTATATATATTCTCGATAGTTTTGATTAGGTCTAATGGAATGTTCCCGTTATATATGTAATAGATGAATAACGTCTTCTATTTGCACATTGTCGAAAGCTTTTTTTAAGTCCATCAGGCACAAGTATGCTGGAATGTTGTCTCTATGGATTTTTCTTTTACCTGTATCACAATAAATATGGGATGAGCGCCCACTTCTGAATCCTTGTTGTTCTTCTTCCAGTTGTATTCTTGCGTTTATTTTTGTAATAATCTTTGTTATTAATTTCAGTGTACAGTTTAGTAGATTCATGCCTCTATACTTATTTGGATTTTCTTTTTCTCCCTTCTTGTGGATTAGTATAACCGTCGCTGTTCTACATTCGTTTGGGATTCTACTCGATCTCGTAATCCTCTGTATAAGTTTCTGGAGTTCCTTAACAAGAGAGTGTCTCTTATAGTTTAGTAGTTCATTAGCTCTTTGGTCTTCGCCGGGAGCTTTACTGCTTTTAAATTTTCTAGTCCTTCTATTAGGTCTTCTTCCATTATATATGTTTCTTCGTTTATCGTTATATCTGGTATTTGTGGCAGTGTGACACTCTGTTCCCTTTTATATAATTGTATAAGATATGTTACCCACCTTCCTTTCTTCACATGTGTATACTACTGTCTTATGAATCTCCAAATTTGTTTTTGTTGACATTGGTTCTATTTTTTTTGTGTATCTCTATCAGTATTCCGTTTTTGTTCTTCTTAAAAATTCGTAAGTTTCTGTTCGTATTCTTTTATATCTTTGGTAGGCTTCATCTTTCCTGATTGACCTATACTCTAGATAGCTTTCTTACTTTTCATGGCATTTCTCTTTCATTTCTGCACTGAACTACGATGTTTTTGTTCTCCATTTTTTATTTTTATCGACAGTTTTAATCCCTAATGCCTCATATGCAGCTTCTAATACATTTGTTTCTTATTTGTAACCAACCGTCATTTATATTATCATTGTCGTTCATTTGATTTATTCTGATTTTTCCTTTCAGTTTTCTCTGGTACCGGTCTCTCGTTGATTTTTCCTGTAGATTCTCTATTCTTATCTTTGTTTCCAGTTCCTTATTTTTCTGTTGCTTTGTGTTTCTTATGTTTCACCTTAGTTTACACATAACTAAGTTATGATCATTTCCTACGTTTGGTGATGTCAAACTTCTTACGTCTAATATATGGTGTGGATGTATTTCTCTGTTAGGACATAATGTATCATTGATCTGTTACCTCTAGTGTTCTTGAATGTATATTTGTATTGAGCCTAATGGAGGTCATGCTGAGAAATACATTTTTGTTTTTGAAAAAATATGTTATTTATCTTGTTTTTTACGAGAATTAAAAATTGTATAAAATGAAGTTGGTGTCGAATGTCAAAAATGCGATGCGCTATTGTAACTCCGTAAAAAAATCTTTAAAAATGCTTCAACTTTTGTATGTAACATTTTCGCCTAACTCTTCAAATAAGAGTTAGGGGGTGCTTTATTTGTAGTCAATAATCCCGTACATCTAATATTAAAATTTATTCCTAAAAATAAAGAGTGCAGTAAAGCATATGAAATTGTAGAGTCTAGATACAGCAATATTATGATTTTATCCTAACGCGGGGGTATCACCAGGAATATTGTTCTGAGTTTTGGACCTCGAAAGCTTGTGCTCTTTTGTTTATAAACAATTTAAGTTTTCAAAACGAATATTTTGAGCTTAAAATCTGAATAACTCCTGTTATATAAGTCAGATCGAAACAAAAAGAAAACCGAACTCTTCGTAATGAAATTTCCAACAAATCCTCGTTGGTTTTATGTCGCTCAAGTGCGTACATAACCTACAAAATTGAAAAAGAAAACAGGCAAAAAGTATTTTTTTTTTCATTTTATTGTACAAGTCGATTAAGTGAACCGATCGGCTTGAAACTTTCAAAAAATATGGCTCTTGTTATAGCAGAAATACCCTGAAATTTTGGTACAAAAATATTGAACCTCGTGGGCACAATTACATTTGTTATTTAAAATTTGAATTGCCCGCCATTTTATGTCATTTGGTTCAAAATGGATCTTTTTTTTTCAAAATTTAGGTCTCGACGCCAGCTTTCCGATGCAATTAAAAATTATATCAATCATTTTAACCGTTTTTTTTACATTTGTATATTAATTAAATATGCGTTTTTTCGGTCATTTTCTCGTTAACGAAAATGATTTTTTCAAAATGACCGAATAAAGGCATTTGTTGTTATTTGATTAATAAACAAATGTAAAAATAACCGGTCAGTGCAAGTTGAACTTGCACAATTAGTGTTTCGTACGTTGATTGCTTTTAAAATAAAAAATTTTGTTACGGTGGTATAAAATGATCAGTGACTTCACAAAAAACACACCCCAAATGAGTTTTTAACAAAGTTTGTTTCCAATCTTTACTGAAAACTGATGACCTTGAAATTTTTTTTTATATACCAAATAAATTATTAAAGGTAATGGACTCGTGATAATTTTCGTTCAATCTACACCCCGTGGAGAGCATTCCAGAATTTTTTCAAAATTTTTTGATCAGCACTTTTCGAGATAAGGTGGGGGGACAGCGATTTTTCGCGACTTTTTAAAAATAATACGAAGAAAAGTGAGTCCAAGTACTACATTATATATATATTTTTTACTCGTGTTTTCACAAGCTTTCATTTGACATCACACTCGATGAACTAGTAAAAAATTTTTTTTTCACTTCCGATTTCGCCCCCGAAAACTAACTCCATAAGTCAAAATTTAACTTTCAAAATTACACGACTTTGATGAGGTCATCAATTCCTATGTTATTACCAAATTTAAACTTTCTATGACAAATAGTTTCGGAGAAAATCAGACAGATAGACGGGCAGACAGACACCGAAGTCATCTTATAAGTGTTCCGGACGGAATACTAAAAACGGTTAAAATGACTCCAAAAAAAATTTTTTTTAATGGCATCGGGAAGGTTGCGTCAAGACCTAAATTTTGAACCAAATGGCATAAAATGGCGGGCAATTCAAATTCTAAATAACAAATTTAATTGTGCCCACTGGTTTCAACATTTTTGTACCAAGATGTCAGATTTTTGATATAACAAAAGCCATATTTCCTGAAAGTTTCAAGCCGATCGGTTCACTTGGTCGATCTGTACAATAAAATGAAAAAATAAAGTTTCTTGCCTGTTTTTTCAGTTTTGTAGATTATGTATGCACTTGAGCGGCTTAAAACCAATGAAGATTTGTTGGAAATTCCATTTCGAGGAGTTTGGTTTTTTTTTGTCTCGATCCGACTTATAGGGAGTTATTTACATTTTAAGCTCAAAAAACACGTTTTGAAAACTTAAATTGTTTATAAACAAAAGATTACAAGTTTTTCGAGGTCCAAAACTCAGTACAATACTCCTGGTGATACCTTAGAAAGGATATAATCATAATATTGCTATATCTTTTGGATGGACGTTTGTTTTCGATCCGATAACCCATCTGACTGCGCCAGGGAGGTCTCCGATGTTATTTTGGCTGGTATGGAAGCTTACATCCCTTTCCCTTTTTCGAAGAAATGCTCCTCCAACGGCAAGCCTTGGTTCGACCGAAAATGCAAAGAAGCTATTGGTTCTAAACATATTGCCTACCGACAATGGCGTGAAAATCCTAACACCGTAAATCGAAACATCTTTGTTCATGCTCGGAACAGATGCAAGGGAATTATCGACAAAACCAAGGAGGCACACAATCAACGAATTAGAAACAAACTTCTCGCTTGTCCCAACAATTCCAGGTCTTTTTGGGCAGTCGCTAAGGCCGTTAGTCAAAATTTTACCAAATCCACCATACCACCACTCACACGGCCAGATAATTCCATTGCAACCACACCTGTTGAGAGAGCGAACTTGTTGGCTGAACTCTTTGCTTCACATTCTACTGTCGATTTCCAAGGAAAAACACCACCTACTATTCCCATATTGCAGTCAAGGATGCCCGATGTTGTCTTCAGACAGCGCATCATAAAGCGTATTTTAATGAAGCTAGACACCAAGAAGGCTTTTGGCGCTGACGGAATACCTGCCATAGTTCTCAAAAACTGTGCAAGGGAACTAACACCAGTCTTCTGTAGACTTTTTAACCTATCCTACAGAAGGGAATATTTCCGTCCTGCTGGAATTGTGCCACGGTTCAGTCGATACCTAAAAAAGGTAAGAAGACCTTGCCAAATAACTACCGACCAGTTGCACTGGTTTCAATAATATCGAAAGTCATGGAAAAGGTTATCAATGAGCATCTTCTAAAATATCTTGAACGATTCAATATTATTAGCGATCACCAATATGGTTTTCGTAAACATAGATCAACAGGAGATCTTCTGACTTATGTAACACATGTTTGGAACAACGCAATTGAACACTTTGGAGAATCTCGAGCGGTTGCTCTTGACATATCCAAGGCATTCGACCGTGTTTGGCACGATGGACTGTTGGCTAAGTTGCGCTCTTATGGTATGTCTGAAAGGTTCTGTTTGTGGCTCTCATGTTTCCTCAGAGAGCGTTCTTTACGAGTGGCGGTCGACGGATTTCTTTCTAACACCCTCACTATCAACCCTGGTGTGCCCTAGGGCTCCATACTGTCTCCTACTCTCTTTCTCATTTACATTAACGATCTGCTGGAAAAGACCGGGAATCCAATCTATAGCTTTGCAGATGACAGTACGCTTGTCTCTTCATTCACCTTGAACGCTCGGACATCGGCTGCTCAGGCGAATATCCGCAGACAGCAGGAGGTCGTTCAACTTAACAAAGACCTGGAAGAAATTCTATCTTGGGGTGACAGTAACCAAGTGGAATTTAACGATACAAAAACCCAAGCGGCAGTTTTTTTCTAAAAAATTTAACGTTGCTGAACCCGACATAGTTATGTCGGGGCACTCCATTCCCCTAGCATCGTCGCTCAATTTGTTGGGCGTTAGTTTGGGAGCAAATATGTCTTGGCATGAACATGTTGCAGGCATAGCAAGGAGAGCTTCTCAAAAGTTGGGAATATTATTTAGAACCAGAAAGCTTTACACCCCACAACAACTGTTAATTCTTTACAAAGCCTAAATTCGACCAACTATGGAATACTGCTCCCACGTTTGGGGCTCCGCTCCCAAACATACACTGCATTTGTTGGATTCTGTTCAGAGAAGAGCGGTCCGTCTGACTGTGGACCCGGAATTGACCGGCGGCCTTGATTCGCTGGAACACCGAAGAACGGTTGGCGACTTGAGTCTGTTCTACAAGTATTTTCATGGAAAGTGTTCGAAGGATGTAGCCCGCTTAATTCCTCCCAAAGCGGTGCATGTTAGAAATACACGTCGCGCTGGTGCTTCGCATCCGTATGAGGTTCATCTTGTTACTCCGCGTACAACGCTTTTCAAGCAATCTTTTATATGGAGAACGTCATCCCTTTGGAATAATTTGCCCAGCGCTGTGTTTCCCACCGAGTACAATTTACAGCGATTCAAGAACAACGTGAATCGCTTTTTCCGTACTCGTGCCGCTCCTGGAGCGCTTTAGGGACTTCCCTGCAGCACGTGTGCCAGACCAAAAAAAAAAAAAAAAATCTAAACTATGCCTATCTCATCATTATTTTGACCTTTTTTTACTGCATTACAATTAAATTTTTAAAGAAATCTAAATATATTAAATTACTAACGCAACGCACTGACTCAGGCAAGATTATTTATCATAATATTTGAAATAACATACGATAAGGTCTGAGTACAAATTAAAAATGTACTTGGATAAAAATGTGTACCCAATTTATTGTCATCATAAACTGTAAATTACCTTTGTCAAAACTTTCTAATAGCTTCAAAGTATCATAATGGCTTAAAAAAATTAATTTTAAAAATCTGGAATCAGTTTAATCAGTACCATATAACTTGGTAAGCTTTGCTTTTTCCGCACACGTGCCGTTCCTGGAGCGCTTTATGGACTTCCCTGCAGTACGTCTGCTAGACCCATAAAAAAAGCTACTAGAGCACATTTGTTAAATCCACCTAACTTGTTTTATATGCAACTAACTGTGTCCGCGGCTCTGCTCGCGTGGACTACAGAATTATTGTTTAGGTATTTTCCGACTTGATTCACTATTATCGTCACTGCTTATTCCTTATGTTACCTAACGTAACACAATATATACTAAAACCTGGCTAGAGAACATATTTAGGAATTTTAAAAAAAACACGTAACTTGGATAAGTGGTTCTCGAGTGGCAAGCGCACTAACCGACAGACAGACAGACAGAGAGACAGAGAGACGTTGCGTTTTATAGTATGCAAGTATAATGATAATTTTAACAAAGAAGACTGGCCACTTCTCTAATAGAAATCCATTTAGAAATAACATTCATATTTTTAGCACAAGAAATCAAAACAATTTGGAAATATCTCTCCTTCAAAACTAAAAAATCTAAATCTTCATTAAAATATTTTTTTTTAAAAACTGATAAAAGTACATCATCTAATCTAAAAAAATAAACTACATTACTTTTAAGATTAAATTTGAAAATTATCTACGCGATGTCAGATTGGAAAAATGATTAATTACTATATTATCAAAATTTCACCAATTTTTATCAACTAAAGGGTATGTTTACTGCAATTTTTTTCAATATTGTACATTAACTATTTTTTTTATGGGCGTAGCACGCGTGCTGCAGATAAATCCCTAAAGTGCTACAGGAGCAACGCGTGTGCCGAACAATCGATTCACGTGGGTCTCTAATGGCTGCACTTGTACTCAGTGGGAGCAAATCATTGCATTTGGGGTGAGATGTTTTTTAGAGTTTTTTTTTTTTATGGGTTTAGCACACGTGCTGCAGGGAAGTCCCTAAAGCGCTACAGGAGCGACACGTGTGCGGAAAAAGCGATTCACGTTGTTCTTGATTCGCTGTAAATTGTACTCGGTGGGACACACAGCCCTGGGTAAACCATTCCAAAGGGCTGATGTTCTCCATATAAAAGACTGCTTGAAAAGCGTTGTACGAGGAGTAACAAGCTGAACCTCATACGGATGTCAAGTATCAGCGCGACGTGTACTTCTAACATGCACCGCTCTGGGAGGAATTAAGTGGGCTACATCCTTCGAACACTCTCCATGAAAATACTTGTAGAATAGACTCAAGTCGCCAACCGTTCTTCGATGTTCCAGCGAATCAAGGCCGCCGGTCAGTTCTGGGTCTCCAATCAGACGAACAGCCCTTCTCTGAACAGAATCCAACAAATGCAGTACATGTTTGGGAGCGGAGCCCCAAACATGGGAGCAGTATTCCATAGTTGGTCGAATTTGAGCTTTGTAAAGAATTAACAGTTGTTGTGGAGTGTAAAGCTTTCTGGTTCGAAATAATATTCCCAACTTTTGAGAAGCTCTCCTTGCTATGCCTGCAACATGTTCATGCCAGGACATATTTGCTCCCAAATTAACGCCCAACAAATTAAGTGACGATGCTAGGGGAATGGAGTGCCCCGACATACCTATGTCGGGCTCAGCAACGTTAACTTTTTTAGAAAAAACTGCCGCCTGGATTTTTGTAGCGTTAAATTCCACTTGGTGACTGTCACCCCAAGATAGAATTTCTTCCAGATCTTTGTTAAGTTGAATGACTTCCTGCTGTCTGCGGATATTCGCCTGAGCAGCCGATGTCCGAGCGTTCAAAGTGAATAAAGAGATAAGCGTACTATCATCTGCAAAGCTGTAGATTGGATTCCCGGTCTTTTCCAGCAGATCGTTAATGTAAATGAGAAAGACAGTAGGAGACAGTATGGAGCCTTGGGGCACACTGGCGTTAACAGTAAAGGTGTTAGAAAGAAATCCGTCGACTGCGACTCGTAAAGAACGCTCTCTGAGGAAACATGAGAGCCACAAACAGAACTTTTCAGACATACCATTAGAGCGTAGCTTAGCCAACAGTCCATCGTGCCAAACACGGTCGAATGCCTTGGATATGTCAAGAGCAACCGCTCGAGATTCTCCGAAGTGTTCAATTGCGTTGTTCCAAACATGTGTTACATAAGTCAGAAGATCTCCTGTTGATCTATGTTTACGAAAGCCATATTGGTGATCGCTAATAATGTTGAATCCTTCAAGGTATTTTAGAAGATGCTTTAGAAGAGTTATGGCTGGTATGAGGAAAGACATGCTAAACCTTATACGGATGTAATACATTAGTGCAACATGTATTTCTAGTATGCACCGCTCCAGATGGAATTAAGCGGACTACATCCATCCAACATCTTTCATGGAAGTACTTGTAAAATAGATTCAAGTCGCCAACCGTTCTTCGATGTTCCAAGGAATCAAGGTTGCTGGTGACTTCTAGGTCTTCAACCAGACGAAAAGCTCTATTCTGAATAGAATCCGATAAATACGGCGTATGTTTGGGAGCGGAGCCCGAAACATGAGACCAATAATCCATCGTTGGTCGAATTCGAGATTTCTATGGGATGAAAGGTTTTTGTGGAGTGTAATGCTTTTAGGACGAAATAATCTGCCCAGCTTTTAAGACGCTGTCTTCGCTAAGCATGCAACATATTCCTAACAAGTCATATTTGCTCCCAAGCTAACACCCAATAAGATTAGTGACGATGCTAAAGGAATGTAGTATCCCGACATAACTCTGTCGGTTTCTGTATCTTTTAGAAAACACTACCCTCTGAGCTTTTGTAGCGTTAAATTCTACTTGGTTACTGTCACCACAAGATAAAATTTCTTTCAGCTATTTGTTAATTTGTTACATACACCTAGCATTTTCAAAAATTCGATTATTGCATATTTTACCCAAAATCTAGTAATGATGCATATTTTCCCTATATTTACAATATTTCTCGGTATTACTAGGCAATTCAATTGCTCAGGGTATTGTTAATGTCGCCGTCTGGAACCGATTTTATCGCCGGAGCATTACCTTCAACAGTCTAAACATCGATTAGGTTATAGTGCCAAGGGAATACCCAAAATTAGAGCCTTCTTCTTCCTATTTGGTGGCCTGCAAAGAACTTGATAAGACAAATCATTCTACGATCGCCAGATTTGTGAATGAAGGTATTAAAAAATATATTTCCTGAATCTTCTGCAGATGAAAGAGTGTTTATATTTCTTCCAGATGCTGCTCTCTATATGATCAAGGCAGCCAAAGTCTTCCAAGTATTTTATCCAAATTTAATTCATGTGACGTGCTTTGCTCACGGAGTCCATCGACTCGCTGAAGAAATACGATCCACGTTTGGAAATGTAAATAAACTGATTTCATCAGCAAAGAAAGTGTTTCTTAAGGCACCTGCTGGCAATAACGCCTATAAAGAAAAACTGCTAAATGTGCCTTTACCTCCCGAACCAGTGGTAACTCGATGGGGAACATGGATTGAAGCTGTACTATTTACAATGAACATTTCGAGGCCATCAAAGGTGTAGTAAATGACTTCGATAGTGCAGAGGCTATGGCAGTTCGTCAATCCAAGGAAACATTTAACGATTCTGATATTAAAAAAAAACATAGCTTTGATTAGCACTCGCTTTTTCCACATACCTGCGGGTATTAAAAAGTTTGAAACTCGAGGTTTGGCGTTGACCGAATCAATTCAGTTAATGAATAAAATCCGTCAAAAAACTCCACTTTGCCAGATGTATTCCCGCGTAGAGTTAAAGAAAAGTTTGAAAACATTTTGTGCAATAACCCAGGCTTTGAACCTTTGTGTCAAATTGATAGTTTTATTAATGGGACGGGTGAACTCTTGCCAGAAACATAGCACCCAAATTCAAATACTGCCCAGTTACCTCAGTGGATCTGGAACGGTCTTTTTTCACTTATAAAAATTTTTAAGTGATCGAAGACACAATCTTACTACCTAACATTTGGAACAATACCTTATTGTTTACGTGTACAAGAATACAAATGTTAAATAATTTTAAAAAATGTTAAATAATTGTTAATTAAATTTAAACATCGTCGATAACTTGTTAATTTTATGCTGATTTTGAAATAAAAAACTAAAAATTACTACTTCTATTATTATTTAATATTGCATATTTTGACCCTTTTTCATGGATATTTTAAGCATTTTTCATGCATATTTGCATGCATATTTCAAGATTTTTATGTTGCATATAATTCGGTCTCTAGTTATAACACGCTTCTCGGCAGCTGCGGATTTCTTTTGTCAACCGGTTTGAAAATAAAGTCGTTAAAATTTTGCATCCATTAGTGGAGTTTATGATTCTAACATTAGTTGACTGTCGTCCTTCGAACTGTACAGTAGTGTATATTCTCCCAAATTTTGAAAATGTTGTAATGTCGTTCTCTTGATCTCAAAGGAAAAAGAGATCAACGACATATTCGTTCGAAGAAGGAACTCAATTTACAAGTACAGCCGCGAAAAAATTACGGGGACAATCAGTGGATGTTTCGTGTGATGAAACTTTTTCGTATTGCATTATTCATTTTGCAGCATTTTTTTTAGGAATTACTGAGTGTCTTGTTTGCCGAAAATGTTAAAAAAAAGTATACGTGGGCTTGGGTTTAAACTTGTTGTATTTTATACAAAGTGTAATGAAGATATTAAAAGCATAAATTCATCCCCACTGGTCAACTTTCTTGCATTTACTATGCGCCACCTCGGCAAAGGATTGAAGGCCATGCAACTTTTGTGTGGTTTTACGAATTTACCAATTTATATCGTCGAAAGAACTTAGGATATGATTATGTGTAATGTGTCTGAAACACCATAATTTTTTATTTTCGGAAAAGAAAATCCTTCGACAAGATTAATGTTTATTTATGCAGATTGGATTATTTTTGTAAAGTTATCCTGCAGACAAAGAGGCGCTATAGTTTTCATCAGTGACCCATTTAACCCGATAAAAAATAATGTTAACATTTAAAACATATTTAAAAAAAATCTAAAATTTAAAGTACAGTATGAGTCAATGACAAAGTAAAGTTTATTATCTCATTTGTTTCAGGAATGACGAAAAAATGTTTAAAAACAATAGTTCTAGGGAATGTTAAGGTGCACACTTTAAATTTATTGTTGAGTACTTCAAAAAAGTGTGGCCGATATAACATATATTTTTTTAAATGGAACATCCTATTTTCTAAGTTATTTTTAAATTCTGCGTAAAATTTTATAACTTTTTTTATTAACAATATATAATCTATAATATATATAAAATGCAACGTCTTTCTGTCTGTCTGTCCGTTAGTGCGCTTATCACTGGAAAACCACTTATCCGATTTACGTACTTTTTTTTTTAAAATATACATATGTTCTCTGGCCAGGTTATAGGCTATATTTTATTACGATAGGTAGCATAAGGAATGAGCAGTGACGTAAAATAGTGAGTGAAGTCGGAAAAAAGTTTGCCGCTAGCGCGTTCTTTTGCAATACACAGCCGAAACCATTAATTATGGAACAATATTATGTAGCAGAGAATATCTATAATCTACAATATATATAAAATGCAATGTCTCTCTGTCTGTTTGTCAGTCCATTAGTGCGTTTATCACGCTAGAACCACTTATCCGATTTACGTGTCTTTTTTTAAATTCATACATATATTCCTTGGCCAGGTTATATAATAATAATAATAATCTTTATCTATAATACGAGTATATATAAGATGCAACGTTTCTCTGTCTGTCTGTCTGTCCGTTAGTGCGCTTATCCCTCGAGAACAACTTATCCGATTTAAGTGTTTTTTTAAATTCATACATATGTTCTCTGACCAGGTTATAGATATACATTTTATTACATCTATAATATATATAAAATGCAACCTATCTCTGTCTGTCTGTCTGTCCGTTAGTGCGCTTATTACTGGAGAACCACTTATCCGATTTTCGTACTTTTTTTTTAAAACATACATATGTTCTCCGGCTAGGTTATAGGCTATATTTTATTACGATAGGTATCATAAGGAATGAGCAGTGATGATAATAGTGAATGAAATCGAAAAAAAGTTTGCCGCTAGCGCGTTCTCTTGCAATACACAATCTAAACCAACAAATATGGAACAATATTATGTAGCAGAGAATATCTATAATCTATAATATATTTAAAATGCAATGTCTCTCTATCTGTCTGTCTGTCCATTAGTGCGTTTATCACGCGAGAACCGATTTACGTGTCTTTTTTTAAATTCATACATATATTCTTTGGCCAGGTTATATAATAATAATAATAATAATAATAATAATCTTATATATTAATACCGGGCGCCCTCCGGGAGTAAGTAGCCTTGCTGTGGCATCCAGGCTCTGCCGCAGTCGACCTTTCTTTCCTAGGATACTCGTGGGAATACTATGTTAAACAATAATAATTATAATAATGAAAATGGAAGGGTGTTGCGGAGGCGGACCCCTGTCGTACAAACAGCTACAGCAACACCACAACAACAACTACAGACGAACCAAACAACCGCCTCAGTCGAAACTACTCCCGATAGTTTTACCAGATCCGACATTGTAGGTGATGGAAATTGCCTTTTCCGTGCAGTTAGCTTATACTTATATGGCCACCAGAACCATCATGAGAAACTCCGAGAGGTTGCTCTAAGATATTTACAACAAAACTGGTCGGAACTTCACACATTTTCATTAATTGAAGTCGACGATATAAAAGACTTCAATAACTATTATAATTATATGCGGAAAAATGGCACCTATGGAACGAGCCTAGAGATACTTGCCCTCTCGGAAAACACAAAATAGCAACTTTCATATCTTCTCAAAACAACGAAGAACAAGACATACAAAAATAACTTTTACGGACAGACCAACAATAATAAGCACGGGAAAATACAACAAAACCATTTACCTTCTACTAACAGGCAACCCAATGTCGGGACACTTTGAGCTTCTGACACCACAAAACACTGAAAACATTCCAGAGAACAACAGACCAATAAAAGAAGCATCGGGCGAGCGACGTAACGGTCGAGGACGTCGCGGGAAATGGCAGCTCGACCAAAACGATGAAGACCAGGCAACCGAAAATGGACCTGCCAAAAGTGTTGTGTTGGCGACTAAGCCGACACCCACCAAGGCAGGAAAATCACAGCAGCGCATGAGTTGCACCACAGGAATCAACGAACACGCCATGCGTTGCTGTAATGAAAACACAAAACCTGACAAAGAAATCACTGAGAAGAGAATCACTCGCCGCTTGGACCCACCAACATCAATCCCAAGCGCAACCGACGTAGATACGGGACAAACACAACCACCAAAGCCAGGCCAGGGCCCGTATGTATTGCAAGGACAACATGCAACTACCAAGGCTGGAAACCCAAGACAGCGGTTAAAGTGGACGGATGAGATGAATATGACGGTGATGCGCTGTTACTACACCGCCACCAAACTCGAAACAATAACATCGGGCTACAGACAGCAACTGCACAGACTTTTCTTGACCGAATATCCACATCTGCAATTACTTGTTTCAGAACAGAGAGTAGTAGACCAAAAAAGAGTTATTACCAAGAACAATCGTCTCACACCTCTCGAATTGCAAACCATCAAGGACACAGTGGCTGTTGAACTGAACACAGACCAACCAAACAATAGAAACAATAAAGCAGATTCCGAACCAGCCTCGCACACACAACCACCCAGTCGAACACAACAATACCCACCACCCAGGAGGAGCATAACGCAAAATAATATTGCGAGTACCGCGCAACACCATATCACAGACAACGACATGAATCACTCGCCACCCTCAACGACATCCACACATCACCCCGAATCACCTCTCATACAAACACTTAAAGCAAAAATGGAGTCACATCTAGCTCGATGGTCAGGCACCGACCCCACAACAAGAAATCCCATCCCTCGTTTAATCTTCAGACAGAGCACGCAACCAATCCTCAACACACTAAACAAGCACATAATACCTCAGTATATAACAGACTCGAGCACAATCGAAGACATTCACACAATAATATACGCAGCAGCAATCACCACTCTAACACAAAATAATCAAAAACTCCCTCAACGACAAGGAAACCCCAATAGGACAAAACCAAAATTCAAATGGCAAATAAGAATAGAAAACAAAATCAACAACATCAGGAGAGATCTAGGACATCTTACCCAGTTTATAAGCGGGAACGCGTCCAAACGTGTCACACAGGGGGCAAACAAGATCAAATCTAAGTCTCCCAACAGAACACTGCCAGAAATCCTCGATACCTTGAAACAAAAACTATCTGTATATGCCGCAAGACTCCGTAGATACAAAGAATCAAATGAGAGGAAAGACACCAACAACCTCTTCCGAAGAAGCGAAAAAAACAGTTTCTACCGGAAAACTATGTACAACAAACAGATAGCAGTGACTGAACCACCAAACAAACAAGAACTCACAGATTATTGGAAAAGTATCTGGTCAGAACCCAAACAACACAATAATAACACCCCCTGGATCAAAGCCGAAGAAGACAAACATAAAAATGTGACAGAACAAGAAAATACCACATTTAATACACAAGAAATTACAGAAACTATCAAACACACACACAACTGGAAATGTCCTGGAATAGACAATATACAAAACTTCTGGTACAAACAGTTTACCACCACACACGAAGCACTCACACACCAAATCAACAAAGCCATTCTACAACCACACACATTTCCCACTTTCCTCACACAAGGAATAACATACGTTAAACCCAAAAGCTCAGACACCACAAACCCGTCAAACTACCGACCTATCACCTGTCTTCCAACCCTATACAAGATCATCACAGCCACAATATCGAAGAAAATAGAACAACACCTAACAGACAACAATATCCTCACAGAAGAGCAGAAGGGATGCAGGAAAAATAGTCGAGGATGCAAAGAGCAGCTGATTATAGATAGCGTGATTATGGGACAAACCAGAAAAGAACACAGAAACCTTCACATCGGTTACATAGACTATAAAAAAGCCTTCGACTCCATACCCCACAGCTGGTTAATCAGGGCCCTAGAAATCTATAAAATCAACCAACACCTCAGGCAGTTTCTCGCGCAAATTATGAAAACATGGAAAACCAAAATACGCCTAGAAACACAAACCGAACGGATCCAAACAGAAGAGCTGTACATCAGACGGGGTATATTTCAGGGAGACTCGCTCAGTGCTCTATGGTTTTGCCTCTGTCTCAATCCACTCTCAAATATACTAAACAGAACAGAGCATGGCTTCAATATCAGACACCAAAAAGAGAATCAACATAAAATAAACCACCTCCTATATATGGACGACATAAAACTCTACGCTGCCACACAAACACAGCTGAAAGAACTCCTCAAAATCACAGAAATATTCACCTTAGATGTCAGTATGGAATTTGGTATAAGTAAATGCAAAGTGCTCCACATCAACAAAGGCCAATGGAAGCACCACCATGAGACAGAAACCATCAACAATGAAACGCTCGATAACATGTTCGATAAAGAAACATACAAATATCTAGGCTTCCAACAAAGCACCAAACTCAACCACACTCACATCAAAACAGAGCTCAGAACCGAATTCAAAAACAGACTGACGAAACTTTTGCAAACAAAACTCAACTCTAAGAATCTCACTAAAGCCATCAACACGTTCGCTATACCTATACTCACATATTCATTTGGTATCATCAAATGGTCACAAACAGACATAGAAAATATTCACATCCTTATACGATCTCAATTCACCAAATACAGGAAATTACACCCCAACGCATGCAAAGAAAGACTTACCATCGAGAGGAAGGCAGGAGGAAGAGGAATTATAGACATCAGATCATTACACACAAAACAAATACAAACACTTAGGAAATTCTTTCACAGCAAGCAAACCAGCCTCCACACAGCGACAGTGAAAGCAGACAAAAACTACACACCTCTCGACTTAGCCCGGGCAGACCACTCAGCAGACACACACAGTCACACCCAATTACAACAGGAAAAGATGAAAACGTGGTCAGAGAAAACACTCCACGGAAAACACAGATACCACATAGAACAAGACCACGTAAATAAAAAACAATCATACACCTGGTTACGGGATGGGCAGCTATTCCCTGAGACTGAAGGCTTCTTACTTGCCATCCAGGATAAAGTCATATTAACCAGAAACTACCAAAAGCATATCATCAAAGACCCGACTATTGCAGAGGACAGATGTAGGAAATGCCACCAGCAGAAAGAAACGATCGAACACATAACGAGCGGATGTAAAATATTGGCCGGAACGGAGTACACAGCCAGGCATGATTCAGCTGCCAAAGTAGTTCACCAAGCACTGGCCACAACATACAAACTCATAGAAAACACAGATCCCTACTACAAATACACGCCAACATCCATACTTGAAAATGAAGATTACAAGCTCTACTGGGATATCGGTATCCATACAGATAAAACAGTCTCCGCCAATAGACCCGATATTACTTTTCAGTGCAAAAAAGGAAAAGTCACCTATCTGATTGACATAGCTGTCCCCAACGACACAAACATCCAAGCGAAATACACAGAAAAAATTTCCAAATACACAGACCTTGCAACGGAAATAAAAAGGCTATGGAGACAGGAAAAAGTCATCATTGTCCCCCTCATTATATCAGCCACAGGCCTTACACCAATAACATTCACACCACATTTAGTGCAATTGGGACTCAACACGGACATACACAGAAACATTCAGAAGTCAGTGATTTTGAAAACATGTAACATTGTCAGGTCATTCCTTAATACGGAATGGTAATAGCGTTTGTGCTGACTTGGTTTTGGCCCGTCAGCCAAACATGGAACCACATTGATCAAATGTGAGAAAGAAGAACTTTTTGTAATAAATAATAATAATAATATCCTCACAGAAGAGCAGAAGGGATGCAGGAAAAATAGTCGAGGATGCAAAGAGCAGCTGATTATAGATAGCGTGATTATGGGACAAACCAGAAAAGAACACAGAAACCTTCACATCGGTTACATAGACTATAAAAAAGCCTTCGACTCCATACCCCACAGCTGGTTAATCAGGGCCCTAGAAATCTATAAAATTAACCAACACCTCAGGCAATTTCTCGCGCAAATTATGAAAACATGGAAAACCAAAATACGCCTAGAAACACAAACCGGACGGATCCAAACAGAAGAGCTGTACATCAGACGGGGTATATTTCAGGGAGACTCGCTCAGCGCTCTATGGTTTTGTCTCTGTCTCAATCCACTCTCAAATATACTAAACAGAACAGAGCATGGCTTCAACATCAGACACCAAAAAGTGAATCAACATAAAATAAACCACCTCCTATATATGGATGACATAAAACTCTACGCTGCCACAAAAACACAGCTGAAAGAACTCCTCAAAATCACAGAAATATTCACCTTAGATGTCAATATGGAATTTGGTATAAGTAAATGCAAAGTGCTCCATATCAACAAAGGCCAGTGGAAGGGCCACCATGAGACAGAAACAATTAACAATGAAACACTCGATAACATGTTCGACAAAGAAACATACAAATATCTAGGCTTCCAACAAAGCACCAAACTCAACCACACTCACATCAAAACAGAGCTCAGAAACGAATTCCAAAACAGACTGACGAAACTTTTACAAACAAAACTCAACTCTAAGAATCTCACTAAAGCCATCAACACGTTCGCTATACCTATACTCACATATTCATTTGGTATCATCAAATGGTCACAAACAGACATAGAAAATATTCACATCCTTATCCGATCTCAATTCACCAAATACAGGAAATTACACCCCAACGCATGCAAAGAAAGACTTACCATCGAGAGGAAGGCAGGAGGAAGAGGAATTATAGACATCAGATCATTACACACAAAACAAATACAAGCACTTAGGAAATTCTTTCACACCAAGCAAACCAGCCTCCATACAGCAACAGTCAAAGCAGACAAAAACTATACCCCACTCGACTTATCCCGGGTAGACCACCCGGCAGATACACACAGTCACACCCAGTTACAACAGGAAAAGATGAAAACGTGGTCAGAAAAAACACTCCACGGAAAACACAGATATCACATAGAACAAGACCACGTAAATAAAAAACAATCATACACCTGGTTGCGGGATGGGCAGCTATTCCCGGAAACAGAAGGCTTCTTACTTGCCATCCAGGATAAAGTCATATTAACCAGAAACTACCAAAAGTATATCATCAAAGACTCAACTATTACAGAAGACAGATGCAGAAAATGCCACCAGCAGAAAGAAACGATCGAACACATAACAAGCGGATGTAAAATATTAGCCGGAACGGAATACACAGCCAGACATGACTCAGCGGCAAAAGTAGTTCACCAAGCACTAGCCACAACATACAGGCTCATAGAAAACACAGATCCCTACTACAAATACACACCAACATCCGTACTTGAAAATAAAGATTACAAACTCTACTGGGATATCAGTATCCATACAGATAAAACAGTCTCCGCCAATAGACCCGATATTACTTTTCAGTGCAAAAAAGAAAAAGTCACCTATCTAATTGACATAGCTGTCCCCAACGACACAAACATCCAAACGAAATACACAGAAAAAATTTCCAAATACACAGACCTTGCAACGGAAATAAAAAGGCTATGGAAACAAGAAAAAGTCATCATTGTCCCCCTCATTATATCAGCCACAGGCCTTACACCAACAACATTCACACCACACTTAGTACAATTAGGACTCAACACAAACATACACAAAAACATTCAGAAGTCAGTGATTTTGAAAACATGTAACATTGTCAGGTCATTCCTTAATACACAATGGTAATGCGTTTGTGCTGACTTGGATTGCGCCCGTCAGCCAAACATGGAACCACATTGACCAAATGTGAGAAAGAAGAACTTTTTTTTGTAATAATAATAATAATACAATTAGGACTCAACACAAACATACACAAAAACATTCAGAAGTCAGTGATTTTGAAAACATGTAACATTGTCAGGTCATTCCTTAATACACAATGGTAATGCGTTTGTGCTGACTTGGTTTACGCCCGTCAGCCAAACATGGAACCACATTGACCAAATGTGAGAAAGAAGAACTTTTTTGTAAAAATAATAATAACATGTTCGACAAAGAAACATACAAATATCTAGGCTTCCAACAAAGCACCAAACTCAACCACACTCACATCAAAACAGAGCTCAGAACCGAATTCAAAAACAGACTGACGAAACTTTTACAAACAAAACTCAACTCTAAGAATCTCACTAAAGCCATCAACACGTTCGCTATACCTATACTGACATATTCATTTGGTATCATCAAATGGTCACAAACAGACATAGAAAATATTCACATCCTTATACGATCTCAATTCACCAAATACAGGAAATTACACCCCAACGCATGCAAAGAAAGACTTACCATCGAGAGGAAGGCAGGAGGAAGAGGAATTATAGACATCAGATCATTACACACAAAACAAATACAAGCACTTAGGAAATTCTTTCACACCAAGCAAACCAGCCTCCACACAGCAACAATCAAAGCAGACAAAAACTATACCCCACTCGACTTATCCCGGGTAGACCACGCAGCAGATACACACAGTCACACCCAATTACAACAGGAAAAGATGAAAACGTGGTCAGAGAAAACACTCCACGGAAAACACAGATACCACATAGAACAAGACCACAATCATACACCTGGTTACGGGATGGGCAGCTATTCCCGGAAACAGAAGGCTTCTTACTTGCCATCCAGGATAAAGTCATATTAACCAGGAACTACCAAAAGCATATCATCAAAGACCCAACTATTACAGAAGATAGATGCAGAAAATGCCACCAGCAGAAATAAACGATCGAACACATAACAAGCGGATGTAAAATATTAGCCGGAACGGAATACACAGCCAGACATGACTCAGCGGCAAAAGTAGTTCACCAAGCACTAGCCACAACATACAAGCTTATAGAAAACAGATCCCTACTACAAATACACACCAACATCCGTACTTGAAAATAAAGATTATAAACTCTACTGGGACATCAGTATCCATACAGATAAAACAGTCTCCGCCAATAGACCTGATATTACTTTTCAGTGCACAAAAGGAAAAGTCACCTATCTAATTGACATAGCTGTCCCCAACGACACAAACATCCAAACGAAATACACAGAAAAAATTTCCAAATACACAGACCTTGCAACGGAAATAAAAAGGCTATGGAAACAAGAAAAAGTCATCATTGTCCCCCTCATTATATCAGCCACAGGCCTTACACCAACAACATTCACACCACACTTAGAACAATTAGGACTCAACACAAACATACACAAAAACATTCAGAAGTCAGTGATTTTGAAAACATGTAACATTGTCAGGTCATTCCTTAATACACAATGGTAATGCGTTTGTGCTGACTTGGTTTGCGCCCGTCAGCCAAACATGGAACCACATTGACCAAATGTGAGAAAGAAAAACGAGAACAATAATAATAATAAACCGAATTCAAAAACAGACTGACGAAACTTTTGCAAACAAAACTCAACTCTAAGAATCTCACTAAAGCCATCAACACGTTCGCTATACCTGTACTCACATATTCATTTGGTATCATCAAATGGTCACAAACAGACATAGAAAATATTCACATCCTTATACGATCTCAATTCACCAAATACAGGAAATTACACCCCAACGCATGCAAAGAAAGACTTACCATCGAGAGGAAGGCAGGAGGAAGAGGAATTATAGACATCAGATCATTACACACAAAACAAATACAAACATTTAGGAAATTCTTTCACAGCAAGCAAACCAGCCTCCACACAGCGACAGTGAAAGCAGACAAAAACTACACATCTCTCGACTTAGCCCGGGCAGACCACTCAGCAGACACACACAGTCACGTCCAATTACAACAGGAAAAGATGAAAACGTGGTCAGAGAAAACACTCCACAGAAAACACAGATACCACATAGAACAAGACCACGTAAATAAAAAACAATCATACACCTGGTTACAGGATGGGCAGCTATTCCCTGAGACTGAAGGCATCTTACTTGCCATCCAAGATAAAGTCATATTAACCAGAAACTACCAAAAGCATATCATCAAAGACCCGACTATTGCAGAGGACAGATGTAGGAAATGCCACCAGCAGAAAGAAACGATCGAACACATAACGAGCGGATGTAAAATATTGGCCGGAACAGAGTACACAGCCAGGCATGATTCAGCTGCCAAAGTAGTTCACCAAGCACTGGCCACAACATACAAACTCATAGAAAACACAGATCCCTACTACAAATACACGCCAACATCCATACTTGAAAATGAAGATTACAAGCTCTACTGGGACATCGGTATCCATACAGATAAAACAGTCTCCGCCAATAGACCCGATATTACTTTTCAGTGCAAAAAAGAAAAAGTCACCTATCTAATTGACATAGCTGTCCCCAACGACACAAACATCCAAACGAAATACACAGAGAAAATTTCCAAATACACAGATCTTGCAACGGAAATAAAAAGGCTATGGAAACAAGAAAAAGTCATCATTGTCCCCCTCATTATATCAGCCACAGGCCTTACACCAACAACATTCACACCACACTTAGTACAATTAGGACTCAACACAAACATACACAAAAACATTCAGAAGTCAGTGATTTTGAAAACATGTAACATTGTCAGGTCATTCCTTAATACACAATAGTAATGCGTTTGTGCTGACTTGGTTTGCGCCCGTCAGCCAAACATGGAACCACATTGACCAAATGTGAGAAAGAAAAACGAGAACAGTCATAATAATAATAATAATAATCTATATCTATAATATATATAAAATGCAACGTCTCTCCGTCTGTCTGTCTGTGTGTCTGTTCGTCCGTTAGTGCGCTTATGACTGGAGAACCACTTATCCAATTTACGTGCTTTTTCTTTAAATATACATATGTTCTCTGGTCAGGTTATAGATTATATTTTATTACGTTAGGTAACATGAGGAATAAGCAGTGACGATAATAGTGAATCAAATCGGAAAAAAGTTTGCCGCTAGCGCGTTCTCTTGCAACAGACTGCTTAAACCACTAAATATGGTACAATATTATGTAGCAAAGGATACCTATAATATATATAAAATGCAACGTCTCTCTGTCTGTTTGTCCGTTTGTGCGCTTATCACTGGAGAACCACTTATCCGATTTACATGCTTTTTTTTTAAACATACGTATGTTCTCTGGCTAGGTTATAGGATATATTTTATTACGTTAGGTGACATAAGGAATAAGCAGCGACGATAATAGTGAATCAAGTCGGAGAAAAGTTTGCCGCTAACGCGTTCTCTTGCAATACACTGCCTAAAGCATTAAATATGGAACAATATCATGTAGCAAAGAATATAACATACATAAAAATGCAACGTCTCTCTGTCTGTCTGTCTGTCCGTTAGTGCGCTTATCACTCGAGAACCACTTATCCGATTTACGTGTTTTTATAAATTGATACATATGTTCTATATAATTCGATATAAGCCTAGATAATGGGAGATAAGGTAAGATAATGGGAGATAAAGAGAAATAATGGAAGATACGTCGAGATAAGTTATGGGAGATAAGTATAAATAATGGGAGATAAAGATAAATAATGGGAGATAAGCAGAGATAAGTCTAGATAATGGGAGTTATGGTGAGATAATGGGAGATAAGGAGAAATAATGGTAGATAAGGAGAAATATTGCGAGTTAAGTCGAGATAAGCCTAGATAATAGGAAATAAGGTGAGATAATGGGAGATAGGGAGAAATAATGGGAGATGAACAGAGATAAGCCTAGATAATGGAAATTATGTAGAGATAATGGGATATAAGGAGAAATATTGGGAGATAAGTGGAAATAATGGGAGATATTTTATTACGTTGGGTAACATAAGGAATAAGCAGTGACGATAGTAGTGAATCAAGTCCACGCGAGCGGAGCCGCGGGCCCGACTAGTTATATATATAATAAATCTAAACCTAGTAGTTTTTCTAATATTTCATTTTTTTTTTTAAAAATACTAGTTTTCAGTTTTGTAAAAAATTGCCAGTAGCGCCATGATTTCTGAAGGTGGAACACTTATAAATGGTACGAGCATTATATAGAGATGGAAAAAAAAGATATATGTAAAGAAATTTGAGTTAGATGATACAGAGTGTTCAAAATAAATTTATGCATTTAGACTATTTTAAATTAAAAAATCTGAAATTTTTTAAATGACACACCCTGTATATTATTATTTTTTCTGATAGATTATACAAAAACCCTCCAACTTTAAGTATGTCATATACCTGTTTCTAGTAGTTTTCGATTTATTTTGAATTTTTCAATTTTTACCCTTGTTTTTAATACACTTACGCTATAACATCATAGTTGCCAAGACAAAACAAAAATGTAGGCGTTGTCAAATTTTGACATGTGTATTAAGCAAGTAAATATATAGTTTAAGTTATAGTAAGTGACGTATAAAGGTAATTGTTATGGATTTTCCTAAAAATGAATTAATTGATATGGTTTATACACTGGGCGAGGCGGGAAAAATTGTCTTTTGGCAGTAACGCTTTACGGAGCGAAGTACCCTAATAGACGTATACCATCTAGAAAATCTTTTCAGTGCTTAACAGAACGGTTTGATGGTAGTGGTAGCGTGGAGTATACGAAACGGAAAGTAGTAAACTAGAATACTACCAATAAGGAAAAAGAAATGGATATTTTACTTCATGTTGAAAATAATCCCCAGGTCAGCAGCCGTCAACTAGCTGACTTATCTCACACATCCCAATCTACGGCTAATCGCACCACGAGAAAATACAAGTATCATCCTTTTCATACGGAACTACACCAAGAACTTCAAGACCGTGATTTTGAACGACGAGTAAACTTTTGTACCACCATGAATGGAGCAATAGAGGCCGATCCAGATTTTTTATCCAAAATAATGTTTTCTAGCAAAGTTACTTTTCGCAGTAATGGAGCAGTTAACAGCCATAATATGCATTATTATTGAGCAGTTAATCCATTTTGGGTCCGTGAAGTTCAAAACCATCGGTCGCTTAACTGGCCTACATATCTAAATTTTTTTGCAAAACGAATTACCCCAGCTTCCTGAAGAAGTTGATAACTTTCAAAGGAAACAAATGTCGATTCAACAAGATGGAGCTTCTGCTCATTACCACTGGGAAGTTCGGGAATTTTTAAACGATCGTTACCCACAAAAATCGATTGGTAGTGATGGATTCATTCAGTGACCCCCTCGATCATGTGACTTAACACCTTTACACTTCTTTTTGTGGGGCTACATTTAAGATCGTGTTTATGTGAATCCCCCTACAACACCAGTAGATATGGAAATTAGGGTACGTGATGCGTGTAGGACAATAACGCCCTTTATGCTAAGGAAAATGAAGGAAAACATAGTAAAACGACTAAACATGTGTATTCAAGTAGACGGGCATATTTTTGAACATTTATTACATCATAATAATTAATCATTAGATAAATTAAACTATATTAAAATTATTATTAATTACTTGTTTATGTTGTCACAATAGCGTAAGTGTATTAAAAACAAGGGTAAAAATTGAAAGAAACTATTAGAAATAGGTATATGACATACTTAATAAAAGTTGGAGGGTTTTATAAAATCTACCAGAAAAAATAATAATATACAGGGTGTGCCATGCATAAATTTATTTTGAACACCCTGTAGCATCTAACTCAAATGTCTTTACATATATCTTTTTTTCATCTCGATAGAACGCTCGTACCACTTATGAGTATTCCACCTTCAGAAACAATGGCGCTACTGGTAATTTTTTACAAAACTGGAAACTAGTATTTTTTTACAAAAATTGAAATATTAGAAAAACCACTAGGTTCAGGTATATAACATCATTAATAAAAAAGTTACAAAATTTTACGCAGAATTTAAAGATAAATTAGAAAAATAAGATGTTCCATTTAAAAAAACATGTTATATCGGCCACACTTTTTTGAAGTACCCTGTATACTCAAAAACAGTTTTAAACTATGCACCTTAATATTCCCTAAAACTATTGTATTTAACATTTTTTCGTCATTCCCGAAACAAAAGAGATAATGAAGTTTACTCTATCGTTGACTCATCTTGTAAAATACTTTTGTATTTTTCACTTAATAATCTTTAAAATATATATTTTTTTAAATATACATGTTTTTGTAGCGCCCAGGTATATGTAACCCCTTGTTATTAATTTACTCATAAATAACCCAAAAAAAATTATTTATTAATGTTATTACTAACTATCGGCAATTCAAAAAACAATATTCAATTATAAATAAAATGATTCATCGTTTTTCTAAGTAAAATAGCTTTAATCTGAGAAACCTTTGAATCATTTGATTTATTATTATTATATAAATTAAATGAGTAAGTACACAATTATACACATTTTTTAATATATTTAGAAATACTTATTTTTACCTGCCAATTTCTCATGTATATTTTCATTCTTCATTCTGTTAAAAAATATGTCGTCCGTACTCAGCTGACTGGTTACATTTAACGCAAATATGAGGATTGGATTCTGTGGTGTATATTTGTTTTCCATCCACAGATTAGTCGCTGTAACGATCCATTTAAAAAATAGTTCATTTAGTCCGCGGTTGAAGTCTGTTCTAAAGCATCCCTCATCTAATAAAAAATAAAATAAATAAATAAATAGTAAATACAGGCACACAAGACAGAATAATTTCGAAGAACCCCTACTTTATTTAGTCACAAACTAATATCCGCACATTTTTAGTGTTCCGTACGGAACACTTAAAAGATCACTTCGGTGTAGGTCTGTCTGTTTGTCCGTCTGTCACTCCCAATTTTCTTCGAAACTATTTGACACAGAAAGTTGAAATTTGGCACTAATAAAAGAATTGATGGCCCCAACAGAGCCGCGTAGTTATAAAAGTTAAATTTTGACTAAATTAGTTTTGGGGGGGTGAAAGCGGAAGTAAAAAAAAAAAAAAATTGCCCAAGTCATCGAGTGGGGTCTCAAATGAAAGCTTTTGAAGACACAAGTTCAAAAAAATATATAATGTGCACACTTTTCTTTGTATTATTTTTAAACAATTGCCAAAAATCGCTGTTTTCCCTTCTTATTTCGAAAAGCACTGACCAAAAAATTTTAAAAAAATTCTGGAATATTCTCCACAGGGTGTAGATTGGACGAAAATTATCACGAGTGTATTATCTTTAATAAGTTATCTGGTATATAAACAAAATAAAAGTTTCAAGGTCATCAGATTTCAATAAGCATCGGGAAAAAAACTCATTTGGAAAGTGTTTTATAAAGTCAATGATTATTATATACGATTGAACGAAAATTATCACGAAAGTTTTACCTAATGATTTATCTGGTATACAATAAATTTCAAGGTCATCAGTTTTCAACAAAGATCGGAAAAAAACTTTGTTGAAAACTCATTTGGGGTGTGTTTTGTGAAGTCATTGATCATTTTATACCTCCGTAACAGAAATTTTTATTTTAAAAGCAATCCACGTACGGAACACTAATTGCACAAGTCCGACCTGTACAGAGTGAGTCAACGATAGAGTAAAGTTCATTATCTCATTTGTTTCGGAAATGACAAAAAAATATTATATACAATAGTTTTAGGGAATGTTAAAATGCACAGTTTAAAATTATTTTTGAGTAAACAGGGTACTTCAAAAAAGTGTGGTTGATATAACATATGTTTTTTTTAAATGGGATCCTATTTTCTAATTCATTTTTAAATTCTGCGTAAAATTTTATAACTTTTTTTTTATTAATAGCGTTATATACCTAAACCTAGTAATTTTTCCAACATTTCATTTTTTTTAAAATACTAGTTGTCAGTTTTGTAAAAAATTGCCAGTAGCGCCATAGTTTCTGAAGGTGGTATACTCATAATTGGTACGAGTATTCTATAGAGATGAAAAGAAAGATGTATGTAATGAAATTTGAGTTAGATGCTACAGAGTGTTCAAAATAAATTTATACATTTTGACTATTTTAAATTGAAAAATCTCAAATTTTTTAAATGGCACACCTTATATATTATTATTTTTTCTGATAGATTTTACAAAACCCACCAACTTTTATTAAGTATGTTATATACCTATTTCTAATAGTTTTCGATTTAGTTAGAATTTTTCAATTTTTACCCTTGTTTTTAATACACTTACGCTATTGTAAAAACAAAAAACAAATAGTTAATAATAATTTTAATATAGTTTAACTTATTTAATGATTAATTATTATGACGTAATAAATGTTCGAAAATATGTCCGTCTACTTGAATACACAGGTTTAGTCGTTTTACTATATTTTCCTTCACTTTCCTTAGCATAAAGGGCGTTATTGTCCAGCACGCATCCCGCATCCTATTTTCCAAATCTACTGGTGTTGTAGGGGGATTCACATAAATACGATCTTTAATGTAGCCCCACAAAAAGAAATCTAAAGGTGTTAAGTCATATGATCGAGGGAGCCACTGAATGAATCCATTCCTACCGATCATTTTTGTGGGTAACGATCGTTTAAAAATTCCCGAACTTCCCGGTGGTAATGAGCAGGAGCTCCGTCTTGTTGAATCCACATTTGTTCTCTTTCAAAGTTATCAACTTCTTCAAGAAGCTAGGGTAATTCGTTTTACAAAAAATTCAGATATCTAGGCTAGTTAAGGGGTTCGCGGAAAACATATTGACCAATAATTCGAAAATTTAATATTCCACACCATACATTAAGCGACCAATGGTTTTGGTTTTGAACTTCCCGGGCCTAAAATGGGTTAACTGTTGAATAATAAAGCAT
Organism: Pachyrhynchus sulphureomaculatus; assembly: GCA_019049505.1. Lineage (NCBI taxonomy): Eukaryota > Metazoa > Arthropoda > Insecta > Coleoptera > Curculionidae > Pachyrhynchus > Pachyrhynchus sulphureomaculatus. The sequence continues at coordinate 39,630,732 of CM032449.1, read as the reverse complement.
GTTATGGCTGTTAACTGCTTCATTACTGCGAAAACTAGCTTCATCAGAAAACATCGTTTTGAATAAAAAATTTGGATCGGCCTCTATTGCTCCATTCATAGTGACAAGTTTACTCGTCGTTCAAAATCACGGTCTTGAAGTTCTTGGTGTAGTTCCATACCAAAGGGTCGATATTTGTATTTTCTCGTGGTGCGATTAGCCGTAGATTGGGATGTGTCAGATAAGTCAGCTAGTTGACGGCTGCTGACCTGGGGATTATCTTCAACATGTAGTAAAATCTCCATTTCTTTTTCGTCATTGGTAGCATTCTGGTTTACTACTTTCCGTTTCGTATACTCAACGCTACCACTACCATCAAACCGTTCCGTTAAGCACTGAAAAGATTTTCTAGATGGTATACGTCTATTAGGGTACTTCGCTCCGTAAAGCCTTACTGCCAAAAAACAATTTTTTCCCGCCTCGCCCAGCATATAAAGCATATTGATTAATTCATTTTAAGGAAAATCCATAACTATTACCTTTATACGTTACTTACTACAACAAATTAAACTATTTTTACTTGCTTAATAGACATGTCAAAATTTTACAATGCCTACATTTTTGTTTCGTCTTGGCAGCTATTATGTTATAGCGTAAGTGTTTTAAAAACAAGTGTAAAAATTGAAAAATTCAAAATAAATCGAAAACTCTTAGAAATAGGTATATGACATACTTAATAAAAGTTGGGGGGTTTTGTAAAATCTATCAAATATATATATATATATATATATATATATATATATATATATATATATATATATATATATATATATATATATATATACAGGGTGTGCCACTTAAAAAATTTGAGATTTTTCTATTTATAATAGTCGAAATGCATAAATTTATTTTGAACACCCTGTAGCATCAAATCTCTTTACATATATCTTTTTTTTCATCTCTATAGAATGCTCGTACCAATTATGAGTATTCCACCTTCAGAAACAAAAACTGAAAACTAGTATTTTTAAAAAAAAAATTGAAATATTGGAAAAACTACTAGGTTTAGGATATTCCATTTAAACAAAAAACATATATTATATCGGCCACACATTTTTGAAGTACCCTGTATACTCAAAAATAATTTTAAGCTGTGCACCTTAACATTCCCTAAAATTATTGTATTCAACATTTTTTCGTCATTCCCGAAACAAATGAGATAATAAACTTTACTCTGTCGTTGACTCACCCTGTACTTGGCTGGTTATTTTTATTCTGCAGATGATGATATTCAAGGCTGATCATCTGTTAGTGAAAAGGAGATACGTGTTAAACAAATTGTAGTACCAACAGTATTCATATCAGGTAAGCAGTGTATCAATAACAGGTGTACTACATGAAATTTTGTGATACAATCAAACAGTTATTAAAAAAAACAGTACAATCAGGCTACAAATCTTGGATTCAACATGAGGTAAAGTACTGGTATACCCGAAAAGTTAACAAAGTGTTTAAATTTGAAATTAATTCATACTTATTTGTTTGAAAGAGAAAACTATTTCTTTTTATAATATTTAGATAGAAAAATTAGAGAACAAACTAACCGAAAAATAAATCTCTTACATAAAACTGAACTAAAAAAGTTAGTAAACTCGAAGCAAAAGCTTCTTGACAGTATTGTACATTCAGGTCAGAAAAAATGTTATGTTTTGTGTGAGAAAGACAAAGTCCATATGTATTTTAGAACAGTCTATTTACGAGGAAACTACTGGTTAAATCATATCGTTTGAAATTCATTACTTATTCTGAAATTTTTAAGAATTTCAGGAACTGTATTAATGAAAACTACAATAGTAAAAACTAGCTTTACGCCTCTATAGGTGTTTCAATATAAGAAAATCTGCACACAACTTCAGAGGTTGCAGGTTAGTTCAGGTTAAATATACTTAACTTAAGAAAAAAACAGTGCGTTAAATTTTAAAACTTATTTGTATATACATGATTACTCCGCCTGAAGTTAAGATACTTCGAGTATTGTGTTTTTTCCAGATTTATCCAAGAAAATAATGGAAATAACAAATTTCGTTATCTTATTGTAAAAGTTCATAATTTTTAAAATTTAAATTATAAAATTTATCTATATATCTTGTAAATATTTACGTAGAACTCTAAAAGTAATTAACATTGTGTATTTCTCGATATTATTTCAGATTTTAAATTTTACCCTGAAGTTACCAATTGCTCTTCATCAGAATTAGATATATTACAGGAAGAATCAATAGATTCACCCAAGTTTTACTATGTTAGAGATTTGGAGATTTCCGCAACGAACACTAAACTAATCGTTAACACCCTAGATAACAAGTCATTATATCAAATTTATGGTATATTAAATATTTAGTCACACAAATATCAACATTAATAAAAAACAAAGAACGACTTTAAAGAACATTAGAGAGAAAACAATCATTTGATATCTTGTGAAGCTAATAAAGGTAATGCAGTTGCGATACTAGTAAAAGCTAAATATAACAGAATGACAGAAACCCTTCTGAATTGTGATGAATTTCAAACAGTCAACAAAAACTCGACAAATATGTTTCAACAAGAAATCATAAGCGAGAGAGAGAGAGAGAGAGAAAAAGCGAACTTGTTGGCTGAACTCTTTGCGTTACATTCTACTGTCGATTTCCAAGGAAAAACACCACCTACTATTCCCATAGTGCAGTCAAGGATGCCCGATATCCTCTTCAGACAGCGTATCATAAAACGTATTTTAATGAAGTTAGACACCAAAAAAGCTTCTGGCGCTGACGAAATATCTGCCATAGTTCTCAAAAACTGTGCGAGGGAACCAACACCAGTTTTCTGTAGATTTTTTAACCTATCCTACAGAAAGGGAATATTTCCTTCCTGCTGGAAATGTGCCGCAGTTCAGCCCATACCCAAAAAAGATAAGAAGACCTTGCTAAATAACTGACCGCACTACTTTCAATAATATCGAAAGTCATGGAAAAGGCTATCAATCAGTACATTCTAAAATATCTTGAAGGATTATATATTTTATTCAACATTATTAGCGATCACCAATATGGCTTTCGTAAGAATAGATCTTCTGACTTATGTAACACACGTTTGGAACAACGCAATTGAACACTTTGGAGAATCTCGAGCGGTTGCTCTTGACATATCCAAGGTATTCGACCGTGTTTGGCACTATGGGCTGTTGGCTAGGCTACGCTCTTATGGTATGTCTGAAAAGTTCTGTTTGTGGCTCTCATGTTTCTTCAGAGAGCGTTCTTTACGAGTGGCAGTCGACGGATTTCTTTCTAACACCTTCACTATTAACGCCGGTGTACCTCAAGGCTCCATACTGTCTCCTACTCTCTTTCTCATTTACATTAACGATCTGCTGGAAAGGATCAAGAATCCAATCTACAGCTTTGCAGATGACAGTACGCTTATCTCTTCATTCACTTTGTACGCTCGGACATCGGCTACTCATTCAACTTAACAAAGACCTGGAAGAAATTCTATATTGGGGTGACAGTAACCAAGTGGAATTTAACGCTTCAAAAACCCAGGCGGAAGTTTTTTCTAAAAAAGTTAACGTTGCTGAATCCGACATAGTTATGTTGAGGCACTCCATTTCTCTAACATCGTCACTCAATTTGTTGGGCGTTAATTTGGGAGCAATACGTCCTGGCATGAACATGTTGCAGGCATAGCAAGGAGAGCTTCTCAAAAGTTGGGAATATTATTTCGAACGAGAAAGCTTTACACTCCACACCAACTATTAATTCTTTACAAAGCTCAAATTCGACCAACTATGGAATACTGCTCCCATGTTTGGGGCTCCGCTGGAACATCGAAGAACGGTTGGCGACTTGAGCCTATTCTACAAGTATTTTCATGGAAACTGTCCGAAGGATGTGGCCCGCTTAATTCCACCCAGAGCGGTGTATGTTAGAAGTACACGTCGCGCTAATACTTCACATTCGTATGAGGTTCAGCTTGTTACTCCTCGTACAACGCTTTTCAAGCAGTCTTTTATATGGAGAACATCATCCCTTTGGAATAATTTGCCCAGGACTGTGTTTCCCACCGAGTACAATTTATGGCGATTCAAAAACAACGTGAAACGCTTTCTCCGCACACGTGTCGCTCCTGTAGCGCTTTAGGGACTTCCCTGCAGCACGTATGCTAGAACCATAAAAAAAATGTCTCAAAGAAAATACTTCGATTTTTACAAACATTAATTGTTATAAACTAAGAACTATGAACCTCATAGCTCCTATTCTCTAAGGCCTTCCAAAAATTCATAACGGGACAACCCCATTCGCACCATAGTTTTCTTATGTAATCCACATCTTAAAATATCTGTAACTTTTGAAGTGAGAATCTACCTATCATACTTAATTTCTTATTTAAATACTCAGTTACAAATTCTTTCGTATTTATAAATAATACTAAAAACCTAATACACAAAATGCAAAATTTGTATCTTTTAATGTCAAAAATTTATTTACTTCCATACTAACTGAAAAATTATTAACAAATCTGAACAATCTCATTAAAAACTCTAATCTATCACACAAAGAAAAACAGATCTAGCAGTTGCATTCTAGTAAGTTGTCCAATTGCCTTCTGCATCAATAATCGTCTGGTATCTCGAGGCATGCTGTCGACGAGATTTTCTGCATACTCGCGAGGCAATGATCTCGAATCTCGCGAGACAACTTAGTCAAAGTCCTCAGAGTCTTTCCTCTGAGCTTTCTCTTTAAAAGGGACCAAACGTTTTCAATATGATTGGCGTCCGGCGATTGTAAGGGTCACTCTAGGATCTTATCGTGAGTCCAAGCGAGCAGCTTCGCGACGTTATTTTCGCCCAGCAAAGGTTTCTTCAACATACTTCGGAATTTGACATCATGAGTTGTTGAATGGTTTCGGGTTCCGTGAAAACTAAGACATGATTCGTTTTTCGACATTCGGAGTGTCTTTGTCTATCGAACCACATTTTAACAAGTCGTCGATATCTTTCGTTTCGTTAAAACGATTAACCAACTCTTTCATAAACGATACCGACTTTTTAATATATTTAGCGGCGGAATGTGTCATTTTAGGCCCCTTTGGATAGGAACAAAGAAAGACTGCCTCGAACCGATGCGCAAACAACTCATTTTGAATTTTACGTGATTTCGACGAAAGTTCAAAATCGACTGATACCGTTACTAAAATGCGTCGCAGACAAAAGTTCCCTCTACCGATTTTTTATTGAATCGCTAGAATCTCATCTGCCAAAAATGAATTATCGCGGACACGTTCTTACTTGACAGACTGTATATGTGCGATTTGCATTAAACACAGTTATTTACAAGAAAACATTGAGGAAAAACGCCGAGAAAAAGTGCCTAAAGGTGTACCGTTTTTGCAAGACATAAATTGCTATTTGTTTTGCAAAAAATAAACGAATTAGGCTTTGAACTGATTGAACATCCCCCATATTTCTCTGATTTAGCACCTTCTGACTATTGCCTACTCCGAAATCTGAAAAAACATTTAATAGGCAACAAATTTCATTTAAATAAAATGTTGTGGAAAACTGGCTTGCAAATTAAAGCAAAGAATTTTTTAAGTCATATCTTTTTTTTTTTTATGGGTCTAGCACACGTGCTACAGGGAAGTCCCTAAAGCGCTCTAGGAGCGGCATGTGTGCGGAAATCTAGATTTACTTTATAATTAGATATAGATAGGGATCCAGATTTACTTTATAACAAGTGCACTAATAGTAAAACGTTAAAAAAAAATTACACTGGCTAAAAAATTTTTGTTTTTGAGATTTTCTCGTTCTCTCCATGTTAGGCTAGAAACTCATCAATATGCCCTTGTATATTACTTGTTGGTTCTGAAGATATTCCCGAGATCACCACTGATGAAACCTACAACGCCCTCAGTAAAGTATAATATAAATAACACAACTCTACAAAAAATTTTTTTGTTTTTGTCCTAAAATTTATTTTATGATTTTTCTATTCATTATGCTCCAAAATAAAGGAAAATTACCCATATTCCATATAAAGTTTGCTTTTGTGGTAGTTATGATAATAATACATTTTTTTGAATTATCGTAGAAATATTAAATAGTTCTGGTATATTTAAAAATACCGCGAAAAAATAAACGGGTCGTAACTCTAACACAGTGTCTACAGATCTCACTTAGGTGATAAACAACAATTGACTGTTTTATAGAAGACTTAAAGAGGTTAAAATGTCGTCGAGAAAGTGTAAATATGATGCTGATGCATTTTGTTATATATGTGGTATATTTATTATAGTACGAGATATACAATTTTATATAAACGCATGTGAAAAGCTTTGTGAAGCCTACAAAGCCTATTTCAATTGCCCTGTTCGGAATCTAGACAAGCCCTGGGCTCTACATGTTGCTTGTAGTAATTGCAAGAGATGTTTAGAAAGTAAACAATTTTTAGTGAAAAAAAATATAAATATGTTTATTTTTATCTTTATTTATTTCAGGTTGGTATCGAGGTGAGAAACGGAGTATGAAATTCGCAGTACCGAGAATTTGGCGAGAGCCAAGAGACCACGTTAATGACTGTTATTTTTGCGTAGTAAATCTAGCTAAAAGACGTAGAGGCAAAAATGCGAAACCCATCGAATATCCTGATCTTGCTTCATCTTCTGCTCCAATCTCACATAGCAACTTCCAGTACCTGAACCTCCTAAAAAATTGTCTCAGTCAAGCTCATCTCAGAGTTCAAATAAAAATATTGAAGCTGAAGAATTTATACTGTCACAGGAACCACCGAAACCCCATTTTCTTATCTCAGAAGACTTTAATGATTTAATAAGAGATTTGAATTTGCCGAAGAGTAAGGCAGAGCTTTTGGGTTATCGTTTGAAGCAATGGAATTTGCTTATTGGTGTCAAAATAACAGATCAACGAAGTCGGCATGAGACATTTGCTACGTTCTTCACCAAAGAAGATGGACTTTATTATTGTAACGATATAAGAGGTTTATTTGAAGCAATTGGGATGTCCTATGTTCCTAGTGAATGGCGTTTATTTATTGATAGCTCGACGAAAAGCCTGAAAGCCGTTTTATTACATAACGGAAATAAATTTCCATCTCTTCCAGTCGTTCATTCTGTACATCTAAAAGAAAACTATGAAAGTGTTAAAATTTCACTCGAAGCTTTAAAATATCAAGAGTATAAGTGGCAGTTCATTGGAGATTTTAAAATGGTAGGATTTTTTAATGGGACTACAGGGTGGATATACAAAATATCCGTGTTATCTCTGTTTGTGGGATAGTAGAGCGGATGCTCAACATTATGTTCAACGATCATGGCCACTAAGAACGGAATTTTGTGTTGGAAAACAAAACGTTAAATGTGAACCTATTGCTGAACCTGAAAATGTATTAATAATGCCGCCTTTACACATCAAGTTAGGGCTTATGAAACAATTCGTAAAAAAGCTAAATGAAAAATCTGAAGCTTTCACATTTTTAAAAACTTTTTTCCAAAGTTGTCAGAAGCAAAGGTTAAAGCTGGAATTTTTGTTGGTCCACAAATTAAAAAAAAAATTGCCAGTGAAGAATTTCAAAAATTACTTACTAGTGCTCAAAAAAAAAAGTTGAAATAGTTTTAAAGCAGTAGTCTCTAGATTTTTAGGGAATAACAAAGTTGAGAATTACCAAGAGCTAGTTGAAAACATGTTAGAAAACTTTAAAACCATGGCTTGTAGAATGTCTCTAAAAGTACATATGCTGCATGCTCATTTAGATAAATTTGAAAACAACATGGGGGCGTACTCAGAAGAACAAGGAGAACGTTTTCATCGAGATATTATGAACTTCGAACAACGTTATCAGGGCCAATACAACGAAAATATGATGGGGGACTACATTTGGGGTTTAGTGAGAGAAAGTACTTATGAACATGAAAGAAAAAGTAATAGGGTTCACTTTTAAACTTTTTTCCACTATTTTGTAATTTCATATGATAGTAAAAGTTGATAAAAATGTTGTTGCGATTTATCAATAAATAAAAATTTAAACTATGGGTTTTCTAAAATACTGTTCAAAACCGTTCTCCTGGATGCAAAAGCAAACTTTTTCAGGCCATATATATTTTTTTTCGTCTAACTGTTGATAAATCTATCGAAACTTCATACCCTCTTATCAAAGACAAAATTCATGTTGACCTGTGTAATAGAATTGCTGGACCACATGGTATTATGGCTGAAATGTTGAAGCACGGAGGACAAAACTTCATTGAAGAACTTAAAGAAATTTTTGACAACTGCCTAGAGATGGGACAAATCCCAGAATCCTGGATAGAAGTGAAAGTTATTCTCATTCACGAGAAAGGAAATATAACAAAACTTACTAACTACAGGGCTATAAGTCTGTTGTCTCAAATGCAGATGTGTTTACGAAAATACTCACTAACAGATTGACGCTAAAAATAGATTATATCAACAACCTCGTGAATAAGCCGGCTTTCGCTAGGATTATAGTACTATGGATCATTTACGCACCGTCAACAACCTAATAGAAAAATGTAATAAATACAACATAAGCCTCCACATGGCGTACACCGACTGTGACATCTATTCGCAAGCAACAATGCATATCCTCCTCTGGGAAAAAACATCTCCATTTCTAATAAAGAGAGATCTAACGCTAGCCGACACGACCTCTCCCAAATTGTTTATATGTTTTCTGTATATATATTTTATTCAACATTATTAGCGATCACTAATATGGCTTTCGTAAACATAGATCAACAGGAGATCTTCTGACTTATGTAACACATGTTTGGAACAACGCAATTGAACACTTTGGAGAATTGACATATCCAAGGCATTTGACCATGTTTGGCACGATGAAAAATTCTGTTTGTGGCTCTCATGTTTCCTCAGAGAGCGTTCTTTACGAGTGGCGGACGACGGATTTCTTTCTAACACTTTCACTATCAATGCCGGTGTACTTCAAGGCCCCATATTGTCTCCTACTATCTTTCTGATTTACATTAACGATCTGCTGGAAAAGACCGGGAATCCAATTTACAGCTTTGTAGATGACAGTACGCTTATCTCTTCATTCACTTTGAACGCTCGAACATCGGCTACTCAGGCGAATATCCGCAGACAGCAGGAGGTCGTTCAACTTAACAAAGACCTGGAAGAAATCCTATATTGGGGTGACAGTAACCAGGTGGAATTTAACGCTACAAAAATCCAGGCGGCAGTTTTTTCTAAAAAAGTTAACGTTGTTGAGCCCGACATAGTTATGTCGGGGAACTCCATTCCCCTAGCATCGTCGCTCAATTTGTTGGTCGTTAGTTTGGGAGCAAATATGTCCTGGCACGAACATGTTGCAGGCATAGCAAGAAGAGCTTCTCAAAATTTGGGAATATTATTTCGAACCAGAAAGCTTTACACTCCACAACAACTGTTAATTTTTTACAAAGCTCAAATTCGACCAACTATGGAATACTGCTCCCATGTTTGGAGCTCCGCTCCCAAACATACACTGCATTTGTTGGACTCTGTTCAGAGAAGAGCTGTTCGTCTACTTGGAGATCCGGAACTGACCAGCGGCCTTGATTCGTTGGAACATCGAAGAACGGTTGGCGACTTGAGTCTGTTGTACAAGTATTTTCATGGAAAGTGTTCGAAAGATGTAGCCCGCTTAATTCCTCCTAGAGCGGTGCATGTTAGAAATACACGTCACGCTAGTGCTTCACATCCGTGTGAAGTTCAGCTTGTTACTCCGCATACAACGCTTTTCAAGCAGTCTTTTATATGGAGAATATCATCCCTTTGGAATACTTTGCCTAGGGCTGTGTTTCCCACCGAGTACAATTTACAGCGATTCAAGAACAACGTGAATCGCTTTATCCGCACTCGTGCCGCTCCTGGAGCGCTTTAGGGACTTCCCTGAAGCACGTGTGCTAGACCCATAAAAAAAAATCATCTCTTGAAAAGATCTTTACAGAAATAAATTAGTCAGGTATAGGCATAAACATCAACTGCGAATATCTTAACCATCTGCGATTCGCCGACGATATTCCTTTAATAAGTAGTAACTTTGCTGAACTACAAGATATGACTACGGCACTAGACTACCACTCCAAGTAGGATTAACAATCAATTTTAACAAAACAAAGATCAGGACGAACACAGATACACACACGAATATAACGCTCAACGACTAACCTCAAGAAGAAGTCGAACATTGTATATAGTTAGGACAGAAAATCACCACAACTCCCTGGTGTGGTGCTGGTGAAAAATGTAAGCGTGTTTTTGTACGCCAGAAGAAAATAATTCGCCTAATTTTTAATCTGAAAGCTCTAGAGATATCTTCATAAATAATCTAATCCTAACCTTTCCATGTCTGTACATATTGCGCTGCTTAACTTTTGTAAACAAAAATAGACACTTTTTTGAAGTGCTGGGATCAACAAATACGTATACCACAAGAAGTAACAGTTTACTGGTTATACCCAGTCACAAATCAACTTTCCTTGAAAACTCTCCCCTCTACAGTTGCATCAATCCCATATTATTACACACTAGTTCTAAGACTTAGTTGGTAAAAAAAAATATATTAAACTAACTATGATGCAATGACACCGTAAAGTTTATACGTTAACTATGGTTGCCCCTTAAAATGTGTCAACTCTAATAATAAAACTTAATATATTACTATAATAATTGTAATACAATCAACAAGTATCAAAATTTCATGTATCCATAACATTTAGCTTAGTAATGATAGGATAATTCCAACCATAAAATACGATGCTTAATTTGTACGTTAATTAGACTCTAATTTTTTTATAGTTCCAGGATTATAATATGTTATATTACAAAATATTTTAAATCAGAAACCTCCAATAAATAAAATTTATATCTGTTTTGTCAACAAACAGGTAAACTTAAATATCGAGTCCAGTTCCTAGAAAGGATACACAACAGTCGAATAAAATAAACAATCAAATATCATATTTACATAGGCCTAATTTATTCGTTTTATTTATTATTATTTTTTTTAAAACTTAATACTTCACTTCAAAAGTGTAATTTAATTTGTACGTTAATTAAATTCACTCTTGTGTGTGTGCAGAACTGCGAGCTAAGCGTGTCACGTGGCAAGTCTCTTTTACTGGACAAGGCCTTCTACTCAGTAAGTGATGTTTACAAGACCTCATGTAGGAGAAAGAGGATCCTGGTTGTGAAATTTTTGTGAAATTTTTATTTACATATCTATTTACTCTTTTCGTTTTTAAATTGGTCTTTAACCAACCTGGAACACCTGCACTAGTCTCGTTGAATTGTTTACGAGTGTTTATTTAATTTAACGTTAACACGTGTACACTGTACTGCTGTTTATTTTTACTTTATTTTTATCTTATTTTATTTTATTTCATTTATCTGACAAGACGAACCAACGTACACTCTGATGTATCTTGACGGTAATATATGTATTATTATTATTACTAAAGACCGCTTGACTTAGGAAATTTCCCGATGAATCAAAATGTTTTGGAAGGCATTTGGCAACTTAAATGACAACCTTACATTAGAAATACCCAATACTCTGAAAAGAAAAATCTACGATCGGTGTATTGTCCCTGTACTAACCTACGGAGCTGAGGAGTCTCACAAAAAGATATGCTCAAAGATTTGCGAGCGCACGAACGGAGAATCTTGGGTATTAAATTAATGGACCGAAAACGCAACGAATGGATCCGACAACAATCTAAGGTCGTGAACGTATTAGAAAAGGTAGCCGAATTAAAATGGAGATGGGCCGGACACATGGTCTGTAGAACAGATGACAGATGGACGAGAAAAATTTTGGAGTGGAGACCAAGGCTTGGACGTAGAAGTGCAGGAAGACCAAATACAAGATAGAGAGATGACATCAGGAAAAGGGCAGGAACTCAGTGAATGGAAAAGGCAGAGAACAGATGGCAATAGCATGAAATGGGAAAAGCCTACATCCAGCAGTGGATTGACATAGGCAGATCGTTGGTCGTGTGATATTACTTACCTGTTTTCCCAACCCAATGTGTTAATAATAAATTCAAGTAGAGATCATTTTTTAATTTAAAGTTGGGTTCTAAAATTTTCCATAGTATTTTTTCCAATTTTCGATTAGTTTCATCTATTAATTTCTTGTCATTTTCACAAAGTAATTGGTGATCACCCAAATCGTCATCCATTTCTATAAGGCTGAAACAAATGGAAATTTTTGTTTAGTTATTGTAACAGAAAGAACACAAATATTCAACATAGAGCAGCATTTATATCGCATTATCTGGTTCTGAGAGAGAGGAGCCTGAGCTGATAGAAATAGTTGTATAAATACAATAATTCTAAAGTTAGAGCGCGTGATACCATTTTAAGCCATCATACTATCTACTAACAAGATGCAATTTCAGCAAGCTTCAGAGTTGGTTGCTGTGACAGCAATGACTTTGCTCTTATTTCTCTATGTTCTTGTTAACCTAGGTTTAATTTTGTTACTGCTTGTCAATGAGTTCTTGGTAGACACTCAGTAATGTATGAGATATTATATTTTAAGTAGATCGTGTGGAAAAAAGCGATTCACGTGGGTCTTGAATCCCTGTAAATTGTATTCTGTGGGAAACACGGTTCTGAGCAAAGAATTCCAAAGAGATGAGATTCTCTCTTCATATAAAAGACTGCTTGAAAAGGGTTGTAGGAGGAATGACAAGCTGAACCTAACACGGATATGAGGTATTAGCGAGACCTGTATTCATATCATCTAGCGCCCTGGGAGGAATTAAGCGGGCTACATCCATTCTCTCTTCTGAATAGAATCCAACAATGGGAGTGTATGTTACAGTATTATACTGTATAGAGTCAAACATAGATTTGAAGAAAGAAAAAATTTGTTAGCCTGGAAAAGGTTAACAAAAGCTAAAATACTTTAGAATAAATGATTTTTTTTAAAGATACGCAATGAAAAAGATCATTATATTGAAGATAATGTATTTATGGAAATTACGTCAAAAAATACGTATTATATAAGTGCATAAATCATATGCAGATAAAATGTTTTTAAGTATTCTCCAATAATGTCCAGTCATATCACTTGTAAGCAATAAAAAAAATTATAGTATAATTTGTTCCGTTGGCTCAGGTTTTGAGCAATCATTAGAAGTCTATCCAAACACTAGAAATTCCTTGACGTTTTCTTATAGTCTTCATTAGCTTTTTTTTGCCAGTTTGCCAATTTGCCCTCCTTAGAAACTCACTTTTCTTCTGTCGTATCGAATTTACAATTTATCTTTTATCTAATCATATTATTATCTTTTACTTTTTCCTTTGGCTTTATTTAAAATTTTGAAATTGGCAAATTAAAAAGAGATAAAGCACTTTAAGATAAATGTATGGGTAACTTCAATTGTAACATGCGCTCCGTTTCCAGGCCAACTGTGCTTAATTATTTCTTAGTTACAGCAGTCGTGGGTGAGTATCATCTAAAAGGTGGCGTCATAATAAAGTACTACTAAACGGTATGTGTAACAACATGAAAGAGAGCCAGGACAAATATAAAAGTATGAGTAACATGGAAAGGGTGGCAACATAACAAGGTTCTACAAAACAATATGTGTAAGAACCTAAAACGGACCAAGGACAAATACAAAAGTATGAATAACATCGGAAGGGTAGCATCATAATAAAGTTCTACAAAATGGTATGTGTAACAACATGAAACGGAGGAAGGACAAATACAAAAGTATGAGTAACATCGGAAGGGTGGTATCATAATAAAGTTCTAAAAAACGGTATGTGTAAGAACATGAAACGGAGCAAATACAAAAGTCTGTGTAACATAAAGGTGGATTGCAAAATCCAAAAAACAAGATAAATTCCTTTTCTTGGGGAAACACAGATTTAGTTTCCAACATAATCTCCATTTAGCTCAATACATCTTTGAGGTTAGGAAATAAAAAAGCCACTTGAAACCAAATCTGGGGAATACGATGGGAAACTATTTCGAAGCACAGCTCGTGCACTTTTACCATTGCAACGGCCGATGTGTGAGCAGGCGATTAGTCATGGTGAAGGAGCACTTTATCGTATGCTAATCTTGGTCGTTACTGCTTTAACTCATTAATGGCCCAATCATTATCATCATCATCATCATTAGATCATACTGTCCACTGCTGGACGAAAACCTCCTTCTAGTCTTGCCACTTTTTTCTGTTTTGGGGGGAATAAATTTGACTGGGTCTTGTACTCCCGTTCTCTCCCTGATGATGTGATTTAGGATGTGATCTCTAAGAGTAACGCCTACCATTGACCTCTCCATTGTTCGTTGCATGACACATATTTTATTATGACAAATAGATGCTTATACTGCACTCTATCGGTGACTTACAAAGTCTTTTCAAGCAGAGTGGTACAGCACGGCTGGCACTTATTGCAGAAACGCACCTTCTCGAGCTTATCGCTCGAAGGCATAGAAGGCATTGGTATAACAACTAAAGACGAATCGAAAGATTCGCATTTTTAGAAGTCACCAAAAGTGTTCTTTGTATTTGCTGAACCATCCGAAGAGGCGTTTGGCCGTATCACGGCTCCTCAGTTGGGCTAGTTTCAGCAAATACGAGAACACCATTTTTAGTCCTTAACTAGGTACTAACGGAAAACTATGACAAATAGATGCTTATACTGCACTCTATCGGTGACTTACAAAGTCTGTTCAAGCAGAGCGGCACAGCACGGCTGGCACTTATTGCAGAAACGCACTTCTCGATTTTTGTAGACATCACCAATTAGATTAATCATCCAAGAGCCTAAATTATCATTCTTGGTGACTTTAATATCTATAACGTCAACTGATATTCAAATACTACCGATGAACAAGGCGATGGCGATGAAGCTAAATTTTTTTCAGTCAGTTGCAACTTTACTAAAAGCTCAGTCGTCAGGGGTTTAGAGCCCTCATTAAATGTTAGCAGGCTGCATTCAGACACACAGGTAGAATACGACAAAAAAAGTTTGCTAACGGTTGATGTACGCTAAGCCCACAAAATGCAAAATAAAATCAAAAGTCAGTTTTTCGGTAATATCTTAAAAAATAAAAAAAGATATCGAAAAACTAATAGACCATGTGAAAGAGAGGAAAATTTTACAAAAAAATAGTATATGGATTTTTTCCAAATTTTTTTTTATTAGGGTGAGAATTTATTAAAAATTGGGATAGGTGATTCAAAAAATATGGCACTCCAAACGGGTTAATTTGAAACTCTACGCGTACCGCTCGAAAGTTAATCGATATTACTTGTTTTCAGAATTAAAAAAAAAAAAATAAAAAAATAGCTTTTTGACGAGAAGACTTTCAGCTTTCGGATGATACTAATAGTTTTTTATTTTTGTTGATTTATAATTTCTAA
Source organism: Pachyrhynchus sulphureomaculatus (assembly GCA_019049505.1). Lineage (NCBI taxonomy): Eukaryota > Metazoa > Arthropoda > Insecta > Coleoptera > Curculionidae > Pachyrhynchus > Pachyrhynchus sulphureomaculatus. Next base: position 39,615,282 of record CM032449.1, on the reverse strand, counting down.
AACTTAAAACGAAATTCTTGTTTGCATGATTTTAGCGGGCATACAGTAAATTACAAATCTATAATATATATATATATATATATATATATATATATATATATATATATATATATATATATATATATATATAAAATGCAATGTCTCTCTGTCTGTCTGTCCGTTAGTGCGCTTATCATTTGAAAACCACTTATCCGATTTACGTGTTTTTATAGATTTATACATATGGTCTATATAATTCGATATAAGCCTAGATAATGGGAGATAAGGCGAGATAATGGGAGATAAGTATAAATAATGGGAGATAAGGAGAAATAATGAGAGATAAGCAGAGATAAGTCTAGATAATGGGAGTTATGGTAAGATAATGGGAGATAAGGAGAAATAATGGGAGATAAGGAGAAATATTGCGAGATAAGTCGAGATAAGTCTAGATAATGGGAGATAAGGTGAGATAATGGGAGATAAGGAGAAATAATGGGAGATAAGGAGAATTAATGGGAGATGAGCAGAGATAAGCCTAGATAATGGAAATTCTGTAGAGATAATGGGAGATAAGTATAAATAATGGGAGATAAGGATAAATAATGGGTGATAAGCAGAGATAAGTCTAGATAATGGGAGTTATGGTGAGATAATAGAAGATAAGGAGAAATAATGGGAGATAAGGAGAAATATTGCGAGATAACTCGAGATAAGCCTAGATAATGGGAGATAAGGTGAGATAATGGGAGATAAGAAAAAATAATGGGAGATAAGGAGAAATAATGGGAGATGAGCAGAGATAAGTCTAGATAATGGAAATTATGTAGAGTTAATGAGAGATAAGGAGAAATAATGGGAGATAAGGGGAAATAATGGCAGATATTTTATTACGTTAGGTAACATAAGGAATAAGCAGTGACGATAGTAGTGAATCTAGTCCACGCGAGCGGAGCCGCGGACATGGCTAGTATTTAATAAAATATAGCATTAAAAAAAATCCTTGTGCATTTATCATTATTATATCTTAAGTTTCAATATAAGTATAATTAAAAATACCAACATTGTCTGCGCTGTTTAAAAATTGAGTTTTAAAATATGAACATTTGCCTGTTGTAGTGCGCCGCCGGCAAAACAGTACGAAATGGTAAAAAATGTCGGACAATTTTTTTTTAGTAACAATTAAAAGTATACTTGATAAATCATTAAAAACTTTAAACAAACTTTCTCTTCTTTTGTAAATTTGTACTGAAAAAGGTGTTCATGATAAAGGTATTTTTTGCTTATTATTAATCATACAACTTAAACATAAAATAAAAAAAAATATTTAAAGGTGAGAAATGAAAGATAAAAGTCTAAGCTTTAAGTACAAAGTATTTATATTTCATTTAACCATCCAGGTACAAAGAAAAGACTTATTAAAAATACAAAAATTTTAAATTACTCGAAAGAAAGGTGTGCGCAGCGCCAACAGCCCGATCTGGTTTCTATTATCTGTGCACGCAATATTGCATATTGACGATGAAAATTGTGAACAAATTGAAGAACAAGAAAGTGACTAAAAATAATATTTATTATTTTGTAAATATTTCTGTTATACATTTTTTGCCGTTTATGCCTTATTTTATTGTAATGTATTTATACAATTATGATTAAATATATTCTATTCTATATTTTTTATATAAATAAATATATTTTCATTTATTGTTTTTATATACACTGATTCTTAATCACCACTCCAAAAAAACCCCTTAGTAGACACTTTAAAAAGAAAATTAGAAAAATAAATGAATGACGTACTCTCTTGCCGCCATTTTGAACTTTTCGAATCCCTTAATAGCCAATTTTAAAATATGTAATGGTAGACAGAAACGTTAATAAATAATGAGGTTGGAAGCATAATTCTTACTACGACTAAAGGAGTTAAATCAGCCATTTTATTTTAAATAATTTTTTAAAATTACGGTAAAGTTAAAAAAAAATCTGTATATTATTTTTTTGTAAAATTTCCCGTTTTTTCACGTGAAGCTATCAGTTCTTCCACATTTTTGTTATTTTTCGAGATATATGCAGTCAACTTTTTGTTATCTTATCCTACATCCAAAAAACTACCTCGTACCAAAATGCAGCTTGTTAACATTTAATGAGAGCTTTTCATTAAAATTTGCCTTTGATGACTGGGGTATAAGTTTATTTATTAACCAACACTAATTCCTGATCATGATGGAAAGTTTACCGGTCTTATAGACCTGTTTTAATCACTAATTCAAAGATTAGCACGATCACCATAATTTCGCCGTTAGGCGGGCATTACACTATATGTTAAAAGTTCTTTTATAAAAGATCTTTTATAAAAGAATTTTTACGATAAATGTGATAGTGTAATAGCTTTAGTTATATAAAATTTGACTTATAAAAGTTCTTTTATCATAGTTTGCATTTTCATCCAATATTTGATAAAAGTAGTCTATCCCACTCTTGCACTCGACTCACCGGTAGATTGGCGTCTTTTCTCGTTGTACGCAAGCGTATATCTCACCTCTCGCGACAAAATCTAATGACATGTATCAGTTATCAACTTATCAATTGTTGTATATTTAATTTTAATATTTATTAATAATTTAATTAAATAAAAAAAACTAACACCAGTTTTCTGTAGACTTTTCAACCTCTCTTACAGAAAGGGAATATTTCCTTCCTGCTGGAAATGTGCCAAAGTTCAGCCGATACCTAAAAAAGGCAAGAAGCCCTTGCCAAATAACTACCGACCAATCGCACTGCTTTCAATAATATCGAAATATCTCCTAAAATATCTTGAAGGATTCAACATTATTAGCGATCACCAATATGGCTTTCGTAAAAATAGATCAACAGGAGATCTCCTGACTTATGTAACACATGTTTGGAACAACGCAATTGAACACTTTGGAGAATCTCGAGCGGTTGCTCTTGACATATCCAAGGCATTCGACCGTGTTTGGCACGATGGGCTGTTGGCTAAGCTACGTTCTTATGGTATGTCTGAAAACTTCTGTTTGTGGCTCTCATGTTTCCTCAGAGAGCGTTCTTTGCGAGTGGCAGTCGACGGATTTCTTTCTAACACCTTTACTATCAACGCCGGTGTACCCCAAGGCTCCATACTGTCTCCTACTCTCTTTCTCATTTATATTAACGATCTGCTGGAAAAGACCGAGAATCCAATCTCCAGCTTTGCAGATGACAGTACACTTATCTCTTCATTCACTTTGAATGCTCGGACATCGGCCACTCAGACGAATATCCGCAGACAGCAGGAAGTTATTCAACTTAACAAAGACCTGGAAGAAATTCTATCTTGGGGTGACAGTAACCAAGTGAAATTTAACGCTACAAAAATCCAGGCGGTAGTTTTTTCTAAAAAAGTTAACGTTGCTGAACCCGACATAGTTATGTCGGGACACTCCATTTCTCTAACATCGTCACTCAATTTGTTGGGCGTTAATTTGGGAGCAAATATGTCCTGGCATGAACATGTTACAGGCATAGCAAGAAGAGCTTCTCAGAAGTTGGGAATATTATTTCGAACCAGAAAGCTCTACACTTCAAAACATCTGTTAATTCTTTACAAAGCTCAAATTCGACCAACTATGGAATACTGCTCCCATGTTTGGGGCTCCGCTCCCAAACATACATTATATTTGTTGGATTCAATTCAGAGAAGAGCTGTTCGTCTAATTGGAGACCCGGAACTGACAGGTGGCCTTGATTCGCTGGAACATCGAAGAACGGTTGGCGACTTGAGCCTCTTCTTCAAGTATTTTCATGGAAAGTTTTCGAAGGATGTGGCTCGCTTAATTCCTTCCAGAGCGGTACATGTTAGAAGTACACGTCACGCTAACACTTCACATCCGTATGAGGTTTAGCTTGTTACTCCTCGTACAACGCTTTTCAAGCAGTCATTTATATGGAGAAACATCATCCCTTTGGAATAATTTGCCCAGGACTGTGTTTCCCACCGAGTACAATTTACAGCGATTTAAGAACAACGTGAATCGCTTTTCTCCGCACACGTGTCGCTCCTGTAGCGCTTTAGGGACTTCCCTGTAGCACGTGTGCTAGACCCATAAAAAAAATTAAAAAAATTAGCTTTTTTTAGAATATTATTTGTTTAAACTGTAATTTAAAAACAAAAGCTTTGAACGTAACTGAAGAATGGCCGACTCGAGGATTGAGTGCAGGTGGTCTGTGGTGGCTAATAAAATTTTGATTTGTGAATCTGAAAGAATAGCTTATCTGTATGACGTTTGCCATACAGAGTATAAAAACAAAAATAAACGGTTGAATGCTTATGAAGATATGGCTTGTGTATTAAAAGAACATGGGTACACGTATGAGGTTGACGACGTAAAAAAGAAGTTAATGGGTTGAAATTGTACGTTGAGTTATGCGACTACTGTATTGAAGACTTGTGTAGCTCTCGCCTGTGGCAAGAAATCGCAGAGTAACCATAAACCGTTCCTCAGGGGTTACTGGAGTACGCAAATGTGTCGTTTCCTGAGATATAGTTCCCACCTTCAGAAGCAAGTAATCGAAGGTTTTTTCATCTATCCTCAAATAGTTCATGTAACTTTTTGTAACTTCCATGGCCAGTTCTTTGAGTAAATTTTGATCAATGCCGTTTAACTCGTGCCGGACAACCTCAGGTCTTACCCACAAACGTTTCTTTACATTTTTATTTTTATCTTTTTCCGCAACTACAGCAGCCACAAAACCTGCGGCAATTAGTAAAACGTCATCCATTTCACAACACTCACAACTCACAACACTGTCTTGAAACGAAAAACTGAGATTTCTTTTAAAATATTTTGTAAAATATTTTACATAGTGTAATGCAAATTTTGTAGTCACAAAAGATATTTTATAAAAGAAATTATAAAACAATTTCTATCCAACTTTTATAATACATCTTTGTCAAAGAACTTTTATAGTGTAATGCCGGCCTTAGAGTCTTCCGATCATAAACTATCGAGTATTCTACAAACGAGTAACAGAGGGGCGCCTACACAAAATGTCGCTGTGAATCTGCTAAATGGGAAGGACTCATCGAATATTTTCGAAATTTTCCTTGGCTAGACATATGTTTCAGATCCGACGCCCCATCTGATGGCGCTTTTTGGATGTCACTTCGGCATAGAAACTTATATCTCTTTTTTTAAAAAAATGCCATTTCACCAGCATCGGATCGAAAATGCAAAGACGCTGTTGCTTCTAAATATCTTGCCTACTGAATGTGTGCATGGAACACATGCAAACAAACTTGCCTGTCTCAACAATTCCAAATATTTTTGATAGATTTGTAAGGCTATAGTCAAAATTTTTCTAAATTCACTATAACACTACTTACACAGCGAGAAAAAACTATTGCAATAACATATGTTGAGAAGGTCAACTTGTTAGCCGAAATGTATGATTAACATTATAATGCTGATTTCCAGGGAAAACTCTGGGGTCGCTGAATCTATTTTCCGGACGCAATTGTATAAAAATTTTATATAATTTATTAAAAAAATAATATACATAAATTATTTATACAATTTATAATACCTTTTACCTTTATTATTTTAAAATTATATAAAAGTTCTTTAAATTTTATTAAATTACTAGCCGTGCCTGTGCTAGTGGACTTGATTCACTATTATCGTTACTGCTTATCCCTTATGTTACTTAACGCAATAAAATATATCCTATAACCTGGCCAGAGAACATATGTATAATTTAAAAAAAATAACCTGGTCAAGTGCAAGTTGAACTTGCGCAATTAGTGTTCCGTACGTTGATTGCTTTTAAAATAAAAAAATTTTTTACGAAGGTATAAAATGATCAGTGACTTCACAAAACACACCTCAAATGAGTTTTCAACAAAGTTTGTTTCCAATCTTTACTGAAAACTGATGACCTTGAAATTTTTGTTTTTTTTACATACCAGATAAATTATTAAAGGTAATGCACTCGTGATAATTTTCGTTCAATCTACAACCCGTGGAGAATATTTTAGAATTTTTTTAAAATTTTTTGATAAGTACTTTTCGAGATAAGGGGGGTGGACAGCGATTTTTTGCGATTTAAAAATAATACAAAGAAAAGTGTGCGCAAGAATTAGATTATATATATATATATATATATATATATATATATATATATATATATATATATATATATTTTACTCGTATTTTCACAAGCTCTCATTTGACACCACACTCGATGACCTAGTAAAAAATATTTTTTTTTAACTTTCGATTTCATCCCCAAAACAAACCCCTTAAATTAAAATTTAACTTTCAAAACTACATGGCTCCGATGAGGCCACTAATTCCTATATTATTACCAAATTTCAACTTTCTATAACAAATAGTTTCGGAGAATATTGGGTGTGACAGATAGACGGATAGACAGACACCGAAGTCATCTTATAAGTGTTCCGTACGAAACACTAAAAACACGTAAATCGCATAAGTGCTTCTTGAGTGCTAAGCGCACTAACGGACAGACAGATAGACAGACAGAAACTTTGCGTTATATATATATATATATATATATATATATATATATATATATATATATATATATATTATATTTTTTTTTTGTTAAATATTAAGTTAAGAATTTAAAAAAAAAAAAAAACATGTAAATCGGGTAAGTGGTTCTCGAGTGATAAGCGCACTAACGGACAGACAGATGGACAGAGAGACGTTGCATTTTATCTATATTATAGATTATAGATTATTATTATTATTATTATTATTATATAACCTGGCCAGAAAACATATGTATGAAATAAAAAAAACACGTAAATGGGATAAGTGGTTCTTGAGTGATAAGCGCACTAACGGACAGACAGATAGACAGAGAGACGTTGCATTTTATATATATTATAGATTATAGATTATTATTATTATTATATAACCGGGCCTGAGAATATATGTATGAATAAACAAAAACACGTAAATCGGATAAGTGGTTCTCGAGTGATAAGCGTACTAACGAACAGACAGACAGACAGACAGAGAGACGTTGCATTTTATATAGATTATATTTTTTGCTACATGATATTGTTCTATATTTAACCGTTTAGGCAGTGTATTGCAAGAGAGCTCTGGCGGCAAATTTTTTCCGACTTGATTCACCATTATCGTCACTGCTTATTCCTTATGCTATCTAACTTAATAAAACATATCTTATGACCTGAGCAGGGAACATATGTATAAATAAAAGAAAAAAAACATGTAAATCGGATAAGTGGTTCTTGAGTGCTAAGCACACTAACGGACAGACAGACGGACAGACAGACAAACAAATAGACAGACAGACGTTGCGTTTTATATATATTTTAGATTTTTTTTAATAAATATTATATTGTTAATGGGGAAAAACAACTTGAAGTTTACGTATTTATTTCCTGAAAAATTAAATGGTAAAAACGTTTATTAGTATTTGTCTGTTAAAGAAAGATATACTCGTATGTTACCGCGGTTTTTTTTCTACACAATTCTTGCTACATGATATTGTTCCATATTTAACGGTTTTGTTAGGTATTGTAAGAGAGCGCGCTGGCGGCAAACTTTTTTCCAACTTGATTCACTATTATTGTCACTGGTTATCCCTTATATTATTTAACGTAATAAAATATATCCTATAACCTGGCCAGAGAACATATGTATGTTTAAAAAAAAACGTAAATTGGATGAGTGGTTCTAGAGTGATAAGCTCACTATCGGATAGACAGACAGACACACAGAGAGACGTTACATTTTATATATATTATAGATTATAGATAACCTGACCAGAGAACATACGTATGAATTTAAAAAAAATCACGTAAATCGGATAAGTGGTTCTCGAGTGATAAGCGCACTAACGGACAGACAGACATAGAGGCGTTGCATTTTATATATATTATATTCTTTGCTACATGATATTGTTCCATATGCAAGGGTTTAGGTAGTGTATTGCAAGAGAACACGCTAGCGGCAAACTTTTTTCCGATTTGATTCACTATTATCGTCACTGCTTATTCATTATGTTACCTAACGTAATGAAATATATCCTAAAACCTGACCAGAGAACATATATATGTTTAAAAAAAAAGCACGTAAATTAAATAAGTGGTTCTCGTATATATGTATATACGAGGCTGGTTTGAAAAGTCCGTGCAAAAATAAAAACTACTTATGTGTTTGGGGTAAACCTTTTTTATTTTTCGACATAGTCTCCTTTTAGGCTTATACACTTCGTCCAACGATGTTCTAGTTTGTTGATCCCTTCCGAATAATAGGATTTGTCCAAGTCTGTAAAATATCCATTAGGGTCTGCAATCACCTCCTCGTTTGAATAAAATCTTTGTCCCGCCAGCCATTTCTTCAAATTGGGGAACAAATAGTAGTCCGAGGGAACCAAGTCTGGAGAATAGGGGGGATGTGAAACGAGTTGGAATCCTATTTCCATTAATTTTGCGACCACAACTGCTGAGGTGTGTGCTGGTGCGTTGTCGTGATGGAAAAGGACTTTCTGTGGGCCAATCGCGGGCGTTTTTCTTGCAGCTCGGTTTTCAAACGGTCCAATAACGATGAATAATATTCACCTGTAAGTAGTTTTACCCTTTTCCAGATAGTCGATGAGGATTATCCCTTGCGAATCCCAAAAGACAGTCGCCATAACCTTTCCGGCCGAAGGAACGGTCTTCGCCTTTTTTGGTGCAGATTCCCCCTTGGTAATCCATTGTTTAGATTGTTGTTTGGTCTCAGGAGTATAGTACTGTATCCATGTTTCATCCACAGTGACGAAACGACGCTTAAAGTCCTCCGGATTCTTCTGGAACAGCTGCAAACCATCCTTGCAACACTTTACACGATTCCGTTTTTGGTCAAGCGTGAGCAATCGCGGCACCCATCTTGCGGATAGCTTTCTCATGTCCAAATGTTTATGCAAAATATTATGTACCCTTAACTTTTCTGTCATCCATCACCATATCATGGATTTGATCAATGATTTCTGGAGTCGTAACCTCCACAGGCCGTCCAGAACGTTCAACGTCATTTGTGCCCATATGGCCAGTCCGAAAATTTTGAAACCACTTATAAACTGTTCTAATCGAAGGTGCAGAGTCACCATAATGTTTATCAAGCTTCTCTTTAGTCTCCTGAGGCGTTTTGCCTTTCATAAAGTAATGTTTAATTACCACACGAAATTCTTTTTCGTCCATTTCTTGAAAATCACTCGACTTCCTTGATTCACACGAATGCCAAACACAAAGAAATAGACCAATATGGCTGAAACTTGGTGTTCGTTCATTCAAGAGATGTTACTAACTAAACATGACCTCGATACGCGCCGGCTGTGCCATCTCTCGGACTTTGCACGGACTTTTCAAACCAGCCTCGTATATCATAGATTATAGATTTCATTTTTGACCAAAAACTTTCATAAAATTATTTAAAATTTTATAAGATTTTATTAAATTATATTTTTTTCAGTTATATTTAATTTTCTTAATTGATTTAAATAATCAGATTAATTTACTTTAATTTTTGTTATTTTTAGAAAAATTGTTGTTAGAAAAAATTTACGAAAATACAGAATCGCCATAGAATTGTACCCTTGTACCTTTCTAGCCCTTCATATAGCTAGAAACAAATTAATTTGAATACTATAAGTGACTTTTACTATAGCAAAACTTAACTTTTTCAATATTAAAATATCGATCTTCCCGTATTTTTGTCACAATAACTTTTTCTTTTAAATATATTCCATAGAATTGGGATTTTAAATAGCTTTAATACCTTCTTAACCCTTCATATATATAGAAAAAAAATTGAAGACTGCAAAAGACATTTACTATAGCAAAACTTAAGTTTTTAAATGTTAATATTTCGATTTTCCTTTACGTGTATCTTTTTTCTCACAATAAATTTATTTTTCAAATCTGTGCCATAGAATTGTATTCTAAATAGCTCTTGTACCTCTCAAGCCCTTCATATGGCTAGAAAAAAAATTAATTTGATAATGGCAAAGGACTTTTACTATAGTAAACCATAACTTTTCAATATGAAAATCTCGATTTTCTGGAATTTTTGATTTTTTTTTATGGGGTTTTGGTGAGCTATAGTAGCCAAAATACTCCATAGGGATGATTCTGCTCGGGAGTTTTTTTGTTTAGGATGACAAAACAAAAATCCAGACAATTTCGACGAACCCAGTTTTCTATAAGAATTTTGTTTTAACAATATGCGTCATCTGTATTTGGAAAAATGGTTTCTGTAAAATTTGTTAAGTTGAAATGGCGCGGAGCATCATTCCGAAAAACCTTTATCAGCATAAGATAAATAATTCATTATTTTACAAGTAATAGTAACGTGAAATAATAAGGTATGTTAATAACAACCTTATCTCCGTCAGGAATAGGATTGTCTATAAAATATTTTATGTAAAGTTTGTGATTTTGTAGGACTAAGCGATGAAAAAATAATTTATAAAAAAGTCACACTGATCAATAGTAAAAAATACTCCCATATAGTCATTACTATTTTTGAAAATATTCCTAATTTGCACCATCTTAAACTAAAAAAATAATAATTTATGAATAACCCATATATATCCAAACATTATTAGAGAGGTTTTGCAACGCTGATTTTGGTAGGGGTTGTATCTTTATTTGAAGCATGCGCCTACCGTTTGGAGCTTACGCAGTAGTAAAGGGAAGAAACTCAGCTGGTTATTGTTCTTTGAAGCATGCGCCCACCTTTGGAGCTTGCGCCGTATTAAAACAAAATAAGAGAGGTTATTTGAAGTTCGTTATTCTTATCTCTATTATGGTAGGGCCTGTTTATTTTTTCCTACTTAGGTATACAAACCATTAAGAAAATACAGTAAAATTGAAATGATAATCTTCTATTACAAACAAGACGGACAACAGATAATTAGAGTTAGAATTTTGCAATCTTTGGCATAATGGCATTACGATGTATGTAGTGCTAATTTTCAATGAAATTTTATTTATGGCACATTCGTATTACCTTGGAAATATGGAAGGAAGTGATGCAAACCTGCTATATTAGCTCTATGCTTATCGACACAACTTTAATTTAGAAACTTGTGTTGACCCATCAAAACTAATAGCTGACGCCCTTAACGATGAAATGAATGAAAAAAGAAAAAAGTTTATAGAAGATGAATACTAATCTAACCTTGCAATTCCTTCACGTTAATGTTTGAGATGGGCGACTGGGATTATTCGCAGGAAATTCGTTGCCGTATGTCTTCAATGTCCTTCTTTATGGTGTGGAATCTTGGACGCTGACTGAAACCACTTCTAAGAAATTTGGGGCATTGGAATTATGGCTATATCACCGAATTTTGAAAGTTTTTTATACTGACCATATTACCAAAGAGGATGTCTTACGTCGCATGAATAAGAAACTGGAAATAATGGAAACTGTTAAAGTAGAAAAATTGGAGTATTTAGGACACATAATGAGAAATCCCCACAGGTATGGATTACTACAGCAAATACTTCAAGGAAAGGTATTTGGAAAAAGGAGACCAGGACGCAGACGTATTTCCTGGCTAAACAATCTGTGGAATTGGTTCTTAAAAAATACTACCGGTCTTTTGAGAGCTGCAGTGGATATAGTAATAATAGCCAGAATGATTGCCAACATTCGAACCGAATAGGTACTTTAAGAAGAAGAAGATATACTGCCGTTGATTCGATCATAACGAAATTATTCAAGTCTAAAATTATAACTAGTTTTACACACCTTATAATATTGCAAATTTGTGTTACTTCTCCAGGTTTGTTTTGCTACATTTATAAACAATTTATTCCAAGTTTCAAAAATAGGAAAATAAGACTGTTTAATGGAAAAATATTATTATTTTATTTTACATTCAGAATAAGCCATCAATATAAACCGTGGACATCATACTTGCCTGGGGCAAATAAAAAAAATGATTTTCAGTTAGTGTCAACTTTCAGAAGATTCGTATACAATTTTTATGACATTTTGCCTATTAGTCTGCGAGTTACAGCTGTTTGAGTAACGCTACTTTAGATTTTTTGTAAAACGATGGAACAAAAAGAATTTTCTGTGTTGATTAAACATTGCTTTTTGATGGGAAAAAATACAACCAGAACCCAAGTATGGCTTGAAAGGTGTTATGGTCCCACTGCTCTGTCAAAAGTAACTATATGTTGATGGTTTAGTATAAGCACCGATGATGAACCACGTTTCGGACGTCTAAATGTGTCAGTTACTCCGAAAAACGCTTAAAAAATCATATTGCCCTGAACGACAGCAAAGTGAAAGTGATAGAGGTAGCTAGCGTCGTGAAGAAATCAACAGAACGCGTGAGGCATATTTTGCATGAATATTTGTATATGAAAAGCTATGTGCCTGATGAGTGCTGCGCACTCTCACGATTGATCAAAAACGGCAACTTATTGAAGATTCAGGACGCTATTTGACACTGTTTCGGCGTAATCCAAAGGAGTTTTTGCGTTGAATCGTAAATTCCGAAATTTGAAAAGGTGGCTTCAGGAAAAAAGATTTGGCTCAAATAAAAAAGTCGAATTGGAAAGTGGGGTTTATTTTAGAGAGCTCAACAAATTATACTATATGAAAGGTATCCAAATGTTGGAAGATTGCTGGAATGGGTGTATCGCTCTTGAAGGTAACCATATTGAAGAATAATATCGATTTTTGGCAGGAACATTGTTTTTTCGTCAAAAACCTCGGGACTTTTCACTCCATGTAGCACTTACGCCACTGGTTACAAAATACTTACTGTCCCGTTTGTCCATCTTTGCCTTACGTATAGGTGTTATGCCATGTTTGGTTAAGTTAAATCATTGGTTTGCTTGGACGTGCTTAGCTATTATTGGGTGTGTGAATTAATTTTGAGGGATTTCTCGGTAAAAATATCGCTTTATTGTAAAAAATGCTTACAAACTAGTTATTTAAAGTATTGTCCATCACTAGGCACTACTTTCACCCATCTTTGTGGTAGCATATGAATATGACGTTGGAAGAACGACTCATCTTTTGAGGCTATCCACGAATCGACCCATTTTTTGGTATCCTAATAAGAATGGAAGCGCTGTTCAGACAAGAGGGCGGCATCGATCGGAACAAGTAATAATAAAAAGATAGGATATCCTGTTCAAGCGTTTCTAGCGTTTCCTTGATGGGTTTGGCCACGTGGCAACATGAGCGTAGTCATGTTGAAAAATCACTTTGTCGTGTCTTCTGGCATACTGTGGTCCTTTTTTATTCAATGCATGGCTCAATTGCATCAATTGTTGTCAGTAACATTCCCCAGTAATAGTTTCGTTGGGTTGGAGCAGCTTATACCATAATACACTACAATTACCTGATCCCGATAGATACACAGCATAAGCTTGGAGCCATGAATATTCGGCTTTAGCGATTTAGCGAGGATCTTGATGGTTCACCGGGCTTCACCCATGATGTTTTGTGCTTTGGATTATCGTAGCGTATTTATTTACCAGTTGCGATCCGCTGTAAAAAAACCTTTCCGATTGTGCCGTTGAAGTAGTTGTTTACAGACGTCCCTCGGTTTCAATTCGGACAGTATTCAATTTCCTTGCTTTTGATTCATTTCCAGTACATATACGCGTTTAAAAATGGTTATGCGATCAACTCCTAATGATTTTGCAAGTTTTTTTTCCATTTGGGACGGGTATTCATCGAGTAATGCCTCCAATTCTTCATCTTTACACTTTTTGGGCTGGCCTGGATGTTTTTTGTCTTCCGTGTCGAAATCACCACTCTTAAAGCGTCTAAATCAGTACTCACATGTTTATATCAATGGAATATAATCACCATAGGTTTCCGACAGCAATCTATGACGAGCGCTTCTCTTCGAATTAAACAAGAAAAGTAAAGCTTTCCGCACATGGTGTTTGGCACATAATTCGACATATTGTTTCTTCTTCTATTCGAGTGCCACTCCTATCGGAGATTAGAAATCATCACAGCTACTCTCACTCTATTTGCTGCTCTTCTAAACAGTTCGATTGAGCTGTAGCTAAACCAGTCGCGCAAGTTACGCAGTCACGATATTCTTCTTCGTCCAACATTTCTCTTCTCTTTAATTTTTCCCTGCATAATATTCCGCAACAGTGAATACCTTTCTCCCCTCAACACATGTCCCAAATATTCCAGCTTCCTTTTTTAATAGTGTTCATTAGTTCTGGGGCTTTGTTTAGTCTTTGGAGAATCTCGTTATTGGTTACCCTATCAATCCATGACACTTTCAGAATGCGCCGATAACACCACATCTCAAAAGCTTCAATACTTTTAGTATTGTTCTGCCTCAAAGTCCATGCTTCCACTCCATAAAGAAGCGTTGATAAGACATAACAACGCAACATTCGTAACCGCAGTACCAGGCGTAGATCTCGATTGCAAAAGAGTTTTCTTATTCTATTAAAGCTTGACCTTGATATCTCTATTCGGGTTTTAATCTCCTTTGTCTGATCTGTGTTCTCGTTCAGCCATGTTCCCAAGTATTTGTAGCAATTGACTTTCTCAACACTTATGTTATTAACCAGAAGACGATCCTGGTTATTTTGAGATTTTGCCATCACCATAAATTTTATTTTCTTTAGATTTATCTTTAGACCAAATTTATTGCAGCTGTTATTTAACCGCTCAACAAGATGTTGTAGGTCTTCTAAATTTGCCGCTAGTAGAACTGTGTCATCGGTGTATCTTACACTATTCAGGGTTTCACCGTTTACCGTTATGCCCTCGTCCGCCTCAGACAGAGCTTCCTGTCATACACTCTCGCTATAGATATTAAACAAAAGGGGTGACAGTATGCAGCCCTGACGTACTCCCCGGCGGATCTCCATCTCTTCCGTAATCATGTTCTCCACTTTTACTCTCGCGGTCTGGTTCCAATATAGATTGCATATGATGCGGATATCTAGATCATCGATATTTTTATTTTTGAGGATTCTCTTTAATTGATCATGTCGAACTTTTATCGAATGTCTTTTCAAAGTCTATAAAGCAAAGTACAGCTCCTGATTCATGTCCATGTATCTCTGTGATAACACGTTTATCGCAAACAGGGCCTCGCGTGTGCCCATTCCTTTTCTGAATCCCATTTGGGTCTCACTAATATCCATTTCAAGCTTTTTGTAGATCCGATTGTGTATTATCTTAAGAAAAAGCTTTAAGGTATGACTCATAAGAGATATAGTCCGACGGTCACTACATTTTTTAGCGTTTCCTTTTTTCGGGATTGCCACAAAAGTGGACTGAAGCCAATCCTTGGGTATTATACCAGTTTTATATATTAAGTTGAAGAGTTTTAGGAGAATTGAGATTGAATCGTCATTCATCAGTTTTAACAGCTCAAAAGGTCCGGCTGCTTTACCCTTCTCTGCATGTTTTAGGGCGTACTCTAATTCCTCTCTCATTATATCCGGGCCAGTATCGTCCAGGAGATCGTCTGATGTTGCACTTCGCTGTTCATCATTAAAAAGGTCTTCAATATATTCTTTCCATCTTTGTACTTTTTTATTCATATCTGTTATGAGAGCACCGTTTTTGTCTTTAAGTTGTCTAGAGTGATTTGATCTTCTTACCCCTGTCACTTCCGTTATCTTCTTGTGTACGTTCAGCGAGTCGTATTTTTTGTCCAGTTCTTCAATTTCTTCACATCGTTCCGACAACCATTTCTGTTTTGCTTCTCTGATTTTTGATTTTATTGTCCTGTCTATATTCTTATACACAGCATTGTTGTTTTTGTTTTTCTTCCTTTCATTCATTAGAGACAATATTTCCTCCGTCATCCATTCTTTTTGTTGCCTTTTTGTCGGCTTCAGGTGCTGCTTTGCGGTCTCTGTTACTGACTGTTTAAAGTTTTTCCATCCATCCATCCACATATTGTTTACACTTCGGTAAAATAATATATATTAAAAATTAGTCTAATGATGGTGCTTCACCATGAATATAGCAACAGTATGTCCTGATGCGATAATATACAAGTTACGCCCTCTCTTAGAAACCTCTCCAAATTAATTCACACTTCTTAAATAAATAATATATATATATATATATATATATATATATATATATATATATATATATATATATATATATATATATATATATATATATATATATATATATATATATACCAGGTGTACAAGTATGAAATGCGAATTTCAGACAACAGATGGTGCACTAATGCAGCTTGTGCTATAAAGATTTGACACTGCGCCATTTTGTTTTGTCATCAACAAGTGTCAGACGCGTACGAGTGATAAATTGGAAAAGTGTGTGCATAGTGGGTGTTATTGTGTTCAATATGTCGAAATTTATGCCGAACAAAGAGCATTCGCGGACAGCATTAATATTTTATTATCATTTGAAGAAAACTGCTGTTGAATCATACCGATTACTTCGAGAAGCTTATGGTGAACATGCTCCATCGCAAGATACGTGTGAACGATTGTTTCGGCGTTTTAAAAGTGGTGACTTCGATGTTACAGACAAGGAACGTGGAAAACCGCCAAAAAAATACGAAGATGTGGAATTGCAAGCATTGTTGGACGAAGATGATTCGCAAACACAAAAACAACTCGCCGAGCAATTGGGCGTTAGTCAATAAGCTGTTTCCAATCGGCTACGAGAGATGGGAAAGCCTCAGAAGACCGGTAGATAGGTACCACATGAGTTGAACGTCAGGCAAATGGAAAAGCGGAAAAACACGTGTGACATTTTGCTCGCTCGGTACAAAAGGAAGTCGTTTTTGCATCGTATAGTTACAGGGGAAGAAAAAGTGGATTTATTTTGAGAATCTCAAGCGCAAAAAATTATGGGTATACCCAGGAGCATCATCCACATCAACCGCAAGACCGAATCGCTTTGGCAGAAAGACGATGCTCTGTGTTTGGTGGGACCAGAGGGGCGTGGTCTATTATGAGCTGTTAAAACCTGGGGAAACGGTTAATACTCAACGCAAAACCAGTTAGCGACACGTTGGAGGCACTCAGCTGGGACGTTCTACTCCATGCAGCTTACTCACCAGACTTGGCTCCTTCCGATTACCACTTGTTTGCATCGATGGGTCACGCACTTGCTGAGCGGCGCTTTGGTTCGTACGAAGATGTGAAAAAATGGCTCGATGAATGGTTCGCAGCAAAAGGGGAAAATTTTTACTGCCGTGGTATTCACCAATTGCCCGAAAGATGGGAAAAATAAAAGCGATGGAGCATACTTTGAATAAAGCACTCCGCATTTCATACTTGTACACCTGGTATATAACAATGACGCCATATTACATAACTTTAAAAAACTATATTTATCTATATAGAAAACACGTAATTTCGATAAAATGATAATTTGAGACACCCACCCAAATAGCTTATGGAGTTTTGTTTACGTTCATTTTTTTTTTGCTGTAGCATAAATTTATCGTACGACTGTGTCATAGTTGTCGCGATGAGCTCCTTACTCTTTTTTAACATTTTATTTTTTAAAACGATGTAGTTATTTCATGTAAAAATGTTATTTAAGTAACTAACTTTATACAAATACAAACGTAAACTATAGCTACGCTAAAAAAATGCTGTTTTCAAATTGGTCTAATGAGTTTTAAATTGACAAAAGCACCTCTAAGTTAACTAAAGTTAAGATGCTGTACAGTACAGCCACAAAAATTTTTTTTTTTATGTATGAATAAACCGATAAAAATGATAGATAACTGACATAAAAATTGTTGGTATACATGGCAATTGACATTGAACAATAAATTTGTTTTAGGAGTTTCTTCAATATTAAAGAAAATTTTTGCTATGCACATATATTGTAGGGTAGATTAGATTGGGTTAGGTTGAAAAATGAGTCAACTGGCAATTGAAGCCCAGTAAGATTGTGAGTCATACCTACATTAGATTAGATTAGCCTTTGGACGAAGCTGATTATTGAGTTAGTATAGGCGTCTTTCAGATTTTTTGGCGTTAGCATCTCCTTACTAGATAGAATACATCTTCTCACCGCCACATGGTGGGATGAAGGCCCACTGTGTAACTCAAAATTCCGGCTGCCTTTCAATTTTTAAGATATTCCATTAATTTTTTTTAAATACTCGTCAGATATAGCGCTTTGCATTTTTTTTGTCAAATTTTTTATTTTGTTTTTTGTAATTTTAGTTGAAAAATGAAGAAGGTTTCTATTTTGGAAATAATACTCTCTTGGGCGATAAACTTTTTACTGTGTACATTGAATTCTTGATAATTTGCTCATGCTAATATATGTCTCTGAGGTCGCTGATTACTATAAAATTAGTCATTTTAGTGAAAACTGAGGATTTTAAGCTATTGGCCAGAATCAGTTATTTTTAGCTTTTTTTTTATTAATATATAATAAAAGACTGTTTTTAGTCAACGCGTTTCGCTGTCGATGCAGCTTCTTCAGATCTACATTTTACACTGTCAAGTTAGGTTTAATATTCACAGTTTTATATAATTTCTTAATTATAATATTACACCTAATTAAATTACATTGATAGTATTGGAAAATCCACACAGATTTGGAGTTAAGAGAATAAATTCAATAATGGTGAATTGCTTAAATCTACCTGGTCGTTGAGTAAAGTACCTGTGGTCCTTAATCGATTTATTTGCATAGTCTCTAAAAGGTTTAGTTTTAAACCTTTTTGTTGGGTGTGTAAAATTTTGAAATTCTTGTTAAATGTGTGATTTTCTGTTAATAGATGATTACCATATGTTGAATTAGATTTTCTATGGATGAAGCTTTTTTCGTGTTCTGTAATTCTTTGTCTAAATGTACGTCCAGTTTGTCCGATGTATGTTTTAGGACATGACCCACATGTTAATTGATAAACCCCTGATTTATTGTCTTTATTGATTTGTGGTTTGTAGTTTTTAAGGTATTTCCCTATAGTATTGTTAGTCTGGTAAGCTATGTTGATATTTTTTTTATTTAAAAATTTCCCCAGTTTTTCCGTTGGTTTGCCGAAATAGGTTAAGCATTTAAAAGTGGTATTTCTGTCCTTAAAACGTGGGTATATTTCTGAGATAGCCTTGTTTCTAAGTTTTTTCTTAACGATACTATTGATTAAAGTAACCGAATAACCGTTGTTAATGGCTACTTGTTTTATGTAGTTTAATTCTTTAGTAAAATTTTCTTCTGATAAGGGTATATTAGTTAGTCTATGTATAAAACTATGATAAGCAGCAAGTTTATGATGGTTAGGGTGGTGAGAACTATTGTGAATTGTGGTATCTGTATGACAAGGTTTGTGATATATTGCAAATTCATGTTTTTTCCTGGCTTTACTGATTGTTAAGTCTAGGAAATTGATTTTCCCTTCGACTTCTTCTTCCATTGTAAAACTGATATTTCTATGTAAAGAATTAATATACTGTAAAAAGTGAGTTAATTGTCTGTCCGTACCTGTAAAGCATACAATTATATCGTCTACGTATCGATACCAGTATAGGCAATGACTACTATTGTTGTTATGGTTGTTAAATATCATTGTTTCAATACTGTCCATGAAAATTTCGGCAAGTAATGGACTTAATGGACTCCCCATAATTAACCCTTCCTTACTATTGTAGAATATATTGTTAAATGAAAAATAATTTTGTCTTAGGCAAGTTCTTAATAAATTAATTATGTCCATTTTTATAACTTCATTTACTTTGTTTTTTGTTAACAGGTTCTCTATTAAAATTATTGTTTCGTCTGGAGGAACACTTGGAAATAAGTTTTTGACATCGAAAGAGACTAATTTAGAGTTATCTGGAATTGTTATATTCTTAATTTTATTCACGAGTTCGTATGAGTTTTTGATACTATATTTAGGTTCAAATTTGGTATGATATTTGATTAAATCAATTAAAAAGGATGACGTCTTATATGCTGGAGCAGACATGTAGGAAACAACTGGTCTGATTGGGTGGTCAAGTTTGTGTAGTTTTATGAGTGAATAAAGTTGTGGGATTTGGGGATTCATATTTATCAATTTAATTTTATCTTTATCGTGAATGATATTTTTAGCCTGTTCAGTTTGTTGTTTTATTTCTTTTTGAAAAATATTTGTTGGATCTTTATTTAAAATTTCGTACTTTCCTGTTTTGAAAAAATCTAACGTTTTATTAATATAGTCGATTTTGTCTATTGCTATTACTGTGTTACCTTTGTCTGCTTTGGTAAAGATTACATCATTTTGTTTTGCTTTACTCTGAATTGTTTTTATTGTCCTTAAGTCTTGGTTGATGTTGTTAGTGTTAGATATGAATTCTTTTTTAATAATTTCGGCTGTTTGAAATTTTGATAATATGTTGTTAGGACTATCTTTCAAGGCAATCTCAGTATCAATACCTAATGTCTCCGATTCTTTGATATTGAAGTTAGTCTATTCACCTATTAACTAATCATCTAATCATCTAAACGTCTAATCATCTATTAACAGAAAATCACACATTTAACAAGAATTTCAAAATTTTACACACCCAACAAAAAGGTTTAAAACTAAACCTTTTAGAGACTATGCAAATAAATCGATTAAGGACCACAGGTACTTTACTCAACGACCAGGTAGATTTAAGCAATTCACCATTATTGAATTTATTCTCTTAACTCCAAATCTGTGTGGATTTTCCAATACTATCAATGTAATTTAATTAGGTGTAATATTATAATTAAGAAATTATATAAAACTGTGAATATTAAACCTAACTTGACAGTGTAAAATGTAGATCTGAAGAAGCTGCATCGACAGCGAAACGCGTTATCACAATTTAAATAAACCAGTGGAAATTGACTAAAAACAGTCTTTTATTATATATTTATAATGAATTTCCATCAAGTAGAAGCTACAACAATCCAAAATTTTTTTTTATTGTTTTTATAGTTTAATATACATTTTGTATGAGGTATACAAGTACATTATTATCTTCAAATAATTCCCAATTGAAAATTGGCCATTTAATGAAAACTAGATTAATTTTCGCCAAAATTATTATAGTATCCATTATACAACTCTACAAAAAAATTTTTTGTTTTTGTCCTAAAGTTTATTTTATGATTTTTCTATTCATTATGCTGCAAAATAAAGGAAAAGTACTCATATTCCATATAAAGTTTGCTTTTGTGGTAGTTATGATAATACATTTTTTTGAGTTATCGTATAAATATTAAATAGTTCTGGTATATTTAAAACTACCGCGAAAAAATGAACGGGTCGTAACTTTCACACAGTGTCTACAGATGTCATTTAAGTGATAAACAACAATTGACTGTTTTGTAGAATACTTAAAGAGGTTAAAATGTCGTCGAGAAAGTGTAAATATGATGCTGATGCATTTTGTTATATATGTGGTATATTTATTAAAGTACGAGATATAAAATTTTATTTAAACGCATGTGAAAAGCTTTGTGAAGCCTACAAAGCTATTTCAACTGCCTTGTTCGGAATCTAGACAAGCCCTGTTGCTTGTAGTAGGGCTCCACATGTTGCTTGTAGTAATTGCAAAAGATGTTTAGAAGGTAAACAATTTTTAGTAAAAAAATTATAAATATGTTTATTTTTATCTTTATTTATTTCAGGTTGGTATCGAGGTGAGAAACGGAGTATGAAATCCGCAGTACCGAGAATTTGACGAGAGCCAAGAGACCATGTTAATGACTGTTATTTTTGCGTAGTAAATCCTCTAAAAGACGTAGAGGCAAAAATGCGAAACTCATTGAATATCCTGACTACCAAGAACGGAATTTTGTGTTGGAAAACAAAGCGTTAAATGTGAACCTATTGCTGAACCTGAAAATGTATTAATGCCGCCTTTACACATCAAGTTAGGACTTATAAAACAATTCGTAAAAAAGCTAGATGAAAAATCTGAAGCTTTTACATTTTTAAAAAACTTTTTTCCAAAGTTGTCAGAAGCAAAGGTTAAAGCTGGAATTTTTGTTGTATCCACAAATTAAAAAAATTTTTGGCAGTGAAGAATTTCAAAAATTACTTACTAGTGTTAAAAAAGTTGGAATAGTTTTAAAGCAGGAGTCTCTGGATTTTTAGAGAATAACAAAGTTGAAAATTACCAAGAGCTAGTTGAAAACATATTAGAAAACTTTAAAACCATGGGTTGCAGAATGTCTCTAAAAGTACATATGCTGCATGCTCATTTAGATAAATTTGAAAACAACATAGGGGCGTACTCAGAAGAACAAGGAGAACGTTTTCATCAAGATATTATGAACTTCGAACAACGTTATCAGGACCAATACAACGAAAATATGATGGGGGACTACATTGGGGTTTAGTGAGAGGAAGTACTTATGAACAAGAAAGAAAAAGTAATAGGGTTTTAAACTTTTTTCCACTATTTTGTAATTTGATATGATAGTAAAAGTTGATAAAAATCAAATATAAATATATTTGTTTCGATTTATCATTAAATAAAAATTTAAACTATGGATTTTCTAAAATACTGTTCAACTGTTCTCTGGGATACAAAAGTAAACTTTTTCAGGCCATATATATTTTGTCGATAAATCTATCGAAATTTCATACCCTCTTATCAAAGTCAAAATTCATGTTGACCTGTGTTATTAAGTTCCTTAAAATAATATTGTTGAACCAGAAATTGTCCGTTCTTTCTTAATCGGCTAAAAAAACTATAAAAAACAGCGAAAAATAACCAGAATTGGCCAATAACTTAAAATCCTCAAAATATTTGCTAAAGTGACTATTTTAACAAGCATTAGCCACCTCAGAAACATATATTACCATAAGCAAATTATCGAGATTTCAATGTACACAGTAAAAAGTTTATCACCCAAGAGAGTATTATTTTAAAAAAAGTGAGCTTCTTCATCTTTCAGACAAATTAAAAAAAAAAACTAACAAAAAATTTGCAGGTACAAGTTGAAGCACTATATCTGACGAGTATACTAAGAAAATTTAATGCAATGTCTTAAAAATTGAAAGACAGCTAGAATCATCTTTTAATTTATCACCTTTCATGCACAGCTGGCATTCTGAGTTGTGCACCAACCTGATCCTACAAACCAATGCCGATGTCGTAGTGTATACTGATCGATGAGTAAATATATTGTGGTTTTAAGGTGTCAGTTAGTTGTATCAATAGCATGTTTAGGAATGTCTTTCAGTGTGTTCAGCCTGGTAACCTCCACTAGCAATTCAGGCATTCATTCTCTGTCCAGACCGAAAGCTGATTCTAGATCGTGTCATAGGAAATACCATAAACTCATAAACTACAATGCATTCTTGACCAGAGAAGGAGAATTGCTAGGATTTTTGCCACTAGTCGGTTAAACTCATGGTGAAGACATTGCAAATATTGTACAAAAGTGCCTAGAAGACAATGGAATCAATGTGAATACAATTGTTTCTATTGCAACTGATAGAGCAAAAAGCATGACTGGGCTAAACAAAGGATTCATTTTAATTTTAAAGAGTAAAATTGACCATGAAATCCTTTCTTTTGATTTCATAACACTGTGCATCATTTTCGAGGTCATCGAATGTAAATTAAATTCTGACTTCAGTTTCTGGAAGTGCCCACCCAAACTAGCAAATCCCTATTTGGGTTTTGACAGTTTAGTTCGAATTTTTTTTTGCCATCATCAATTTTTTTGCTCTAGCTTTGTTTTGCACGGCTATATCTCGTAAATTATTGGGAATTTCTAAATGCAATCTTCAGGCGAGATGTTCTTCACACTAAAATACACAATTTTTGTGAACATGTCGAGGCCAGATTTTCACTCTTTCGGGGTGTTTTTAGTGCAGAGAACCCGAAAAAATGCAATTTTTTCACATTTTCGACCATAACTCACAAACCGTGCATATTTTAGCATAACTGTCTTCGACAAAAATGTTTTCTGCATCAACACGAGTAACTTTGCTGAACATTGCAATAACCTACAATCGATCCTTATAGTTCTTTTGGCCGTTGTAAGGAATTTCACACCAAAATTTCAGCTTTTTTCAGGTTTTACGTTCACTTTTGAATGTCTACTAACCATTAGCATCTATTTTTTTAAAAGAAATTGAAAAAAAAAAAATTTGTTTGTAAACTGCTATGGTACACACACACACACACACACACACGCTGGAATAAATACACACACATTTGAACGGGGAATCGCTTGTGTGTAGTATGGACGCGCACTGTGCTAGTATTGGTACAGTACCATATGCGCATGTTAAGTATATGGCACTGTACCAATATTAGCACAGTGCGCGCTAATTGCATACTAGTGTTGGTATGGATTGTTGCGCAGTAGGAACTTAGTACTTAAACGTTGTCAATTTTTCGTGTGTATATACGTGTGTTTAAAATTGATTATACGTTTTTTTGCCTTTTTTTTAAATTTTGAATTTTCAATAGCTCTATAAAATGGATAAAAAATTGCGAAATAAACAAAAAAAAAGATATATTTGCTGATGAAAGCTGAAATTTTGGTGTGAAATGTACTATTTTGTGGCGAAATTCCTTATAACGGCCAAAAGAACTATAAGGATCGATGGTAGGTTATTGCAATGTTCAGCAAAGTTGATGCAGAGAACATTTTTTGCAGTTACGCTAAAATATGCACGGTTTGTGAGTTACGGTCGAAAATGTGCAAAAATGGCATTTTTTCGGGCTTCCTGCACTAAAAACACCCCGAAAGAGTGAAAATTTGGCTTCGGCATGTTCACAAAAATTGTGTATTTTGGTTTGAAGAACATTTCGTCTGAAGATTGTATTGAGAAATTCCTAATAATTTACGAGATATAGCCGTGCAAAACGAAAGCTCGAGCAAAAAAATTGATGATGGCAAAAAAAAAATTCGAACTAAACTATCAAAACCCAAATAGGGTTTTGCTAGTTTGGGTGGGCACTTCCAGAAACTGAAGTCAGAATTTAGTTTACATTTTATGTGTTGCACTGTGTAATTCACCAAGAAGCGCTTTGTGCAGAAGCCTTTCTAAAAGAAATAGTTGACGTTATGAACTTGATTACTAAGATTACCAACAGCATTTTAACTAAGGCACTCTATCATCGCCCATTTAAAGAATTATTAGAAGAAATGGATAACTAACACCAGTTTTCTGTAGACTTTTTAACCTATCCTACAGAAAGGGAATATTTCCGTCCTGCTGGAAATGTGCCACGGTTCAGCCGATACCTAAAAAAGGTAAGAAGACCTTGCCAAATAACTACCGACCAGTTGCACTGCTTTCAATAATATCGAAAGTCATGGAAAAGGTTATCAATGAGCATCTTCTAAAATATCTTGAACGATTCAATATTATTAGCGATCACCAATATGGTTTTCGTAAACATAGATCAACAGGAGATCTTCTGACTTATGTAACACATGTTTGGAACAACGCAATTGAACACTTTGGAGAATCTCGAGCGGTTGCTCTTGACATATCCAAGGCATTCGACCGTGTTTGGCACGATGGACTGTTGGCTAGGTTGCGCTCTTATGGTATGTCTAAAAGGTTCTGTTTGTGGCTCTCATGTTTCCTCAGAGAGCGTTCTTTACGAGTGGCGGTCGACGGATTTCTTTCTAACACCCTCACTATCAACGCCGGTGTGCCCCAGGGCTCCATACTGTCTCCTACTCTCTTTCTCATTTACATTAACGATCTGCTGGAAAAGACCGGGAATCCAATCTATAGCTTTGCAGATGACAGTACGCTTGTCTCTTCATTCACCTTGAACGCTCGGACATCGGCTGCTCAGGCGAATATCCGCAGACAGCAGGAGGTCGTTCAACTTAACAAAGACCTGGAAGAAATTCTATCTTGGGGTGACAGTAACCAAGTGGAATTTAACGCTACAAAAACCCAAGCGGCAGTTTTTTCTAAAAAAGTTAACGTTGCTGAACCCGACATAGTTATGTCGGGGCACTCCATTCCCCTAGCATCGTCGCTCAATTTGTTGGGCGTTAGTTTGGGAGCAAATATGTCTTGGCATGAACATGTTGCAGGCATAGCAGGGAGAGCTTCTCAAAAATTGGGAATATTATTTAGAACCAGAAAGCTTTACACCCCACAGCAACTGTTAATTCTTTACAAAGCCCAAATTCGACCAACTATGGAATACTGCTCCCACGTTTGGGGCTCCGCTCCCAAACATACACTGCATTTGTTGGATTCTGTTCAGAGAAGAGCGGTCCGTCTGATTGGGGACCCGGAATTGACCGGCGGCCTTGATTCGCTGGAACATCGAAGAACGGTTGGCGACTTGAGTCTGTTCTACAAGTATTTTCATGGAAAGTGTTCGAAGGATGTAGCCCGCTTAATTCCTCCCAAAGCGGTGCATGTTAGAAATACACGTCGCGCTGGTGCTTCGCATCCGTATGAGGTTCAGCTTGTTACTCCGCGTACGACGCTTTTCAAGCAATCTTTTATATGGAGGACGTCATCCCTTTGGAATAATTTGCCCAGCGCTGTGTTTCCCACCGAGTACAATTTACAGCGATTCAAGAACAACGTGAATCGCTTTTTTTCGCACTCGTGCCGCTCCTGGAGCGCTTTAGGGACTTCCCTGCAGCACGTGTGCTAGACCAATAAAAAAAAAAAAAAAAAAAAACCAGTACTCAGACTTACTTATGCATAATAAAGTGCGATGGCTTTCACGAGGTAATGTTTTAAAGCGTTTTGCCTCATGTCTGCATGAAATTAATATGTTCTTTACTAATAACGGCATTGATCAACCTGTATTCAAAGAACATTACAATGTAACTCAGCGAACTAAGCCTAAAGCTGCAAGGAAAAGGAAACACTGCATTTTCATTACTGGAAGAAGTAGTTTGTTTTGAAAAAAAATTGCTTCTTTTGGCCGAAGATATGGAAATTGGCACATTACTACATTTCAAATTATTATTGGGATGCTTCTATTGACACCGGTTACTTCACAAGACCGATTAAAGTAATAAAGGATGGCTTTGCTGAACGATTTGATCAGTTCAAAATAAATAAGCCTACCTTAGCTTTCAATGAGAACCATCTCAATGTAAACAACAAAGAACTGAATTTTGCCTCTTTTGACATTAACGCTGGTTACTTTCAAATTCAATTACTAGATTTAAAAGGCAAGGATTTGTGGAGTTCGAAGTTTATGAATCTTAGTAGTAGCTTAGAAGAGCTTGAAAGGCAGAAATGTAGTTTGATATCGCAGCATAAGTGGACAGCTTTAAAAGAAATGCCCAAGCCCAAGGCAATAATTTTTGATACCTGGAATAGTCTTCCGGAATACTACGACCGAATAAAAAAATGGCTTTTGGTGTGCTGACAATCTTTGGGTCAAACATATTCATGCGAGCAAGTTTTTTCTTCCATGAATTTAATAGAGAACAAGCTAAGAAGCCAAATAACAAATCAAAATCTAGAGTCTTAAACTAAAAACTAGTAGTTATGTGCCAGACTTACCAAAACTTTCTAGAGAAATGTAAGGTCATGGTTCGCATTGATTTTTGAATAGAATTTAATTGTTTAGTTTCTTTTATCCGATTTATTTGAAATAAAATGTAAACGCAGAAATCAAATTTTGTGGCTCTCTGAAATTTATGAAATCGATATTTTAATTGTGGCTGGCATTTCCGTCTTAAAAGTTTGTCGACCCCTGGCCTAGGGCTTAGTATTAGCCGTAGGATACAGTATATACGTAACGTAAATTGCCTACTATCTTATCATAACAATACATGAACAATAAAGATGATTGTGAATGTCAGGCATTCCTGCTTTGTAATTTCATTTTATATTTTTTTGACCATCTTCTGGGGGCATTTTTCCCACCAAGTTGCGATCCAGGTTATCGTCGTATCATCGTTATTCTTAGATAGATCGCTGGTTCCGCAAGTTTTTTACAGCTTCCTTGTTTTGATGAATGGTACTGTTATCAGCTTGTCGAGCATAACTGGCATTTTCTCACTCACGCATCATATATCTATGGTAACAAGAACTTCCTAAAGAGTGTGAGAGATAACTTCCTCAACTCGTTAATATGCGAAGTAACATGATGTAGGATTAATAGACCAAGAGGGCGACCCGAAATTTTGACCTGTTGACTTAACCGTCTGCCTAGTTGTTCGTTCTATCGGGCGAGTCGAATAAAGCCTTTAACCACCTCACACGGCCAGTTAATTCTATTGCAACGACACCTATTGAGAAAGCGAACTTGTTGGCTGAACTCTTTGTTTCACATTTTACTGTCGATTTCCAAGGAAAAACACCACCTACTATTCCCATAGTGCAGTCAAGGATGCCCGATGTTATCTTCAGACAGCGTATCATAAAACGTATTTTGATGAAGCTAGACACCAAAAAGGCTTCTGGCGCCGACGGAATACCAGTTCTCAAAAACTGTGCGAGAGAACTAACACCAGTTTTCTGTAGATTTTTCAATCTATCCTACAGAAAGGGAATATTTCCTTCCTGCTGGAAATGTGCCACAGTTTAGCCGATACCTAAAAAAGGCAAGAAGACCTTGCCAAATAACTACCGACCAATCGTACTGCTTCCAATAATATCGAAAGTCATGGAAAAGGCTATCAATCAGCATCTTCTAAAATATCTTGAAAGATTCAACATTATTAGCGATCACCAATATGGATCAACAGGAGATCTTCTGACTTATGTAACACATATTTGGAACAACGCAATTGAACACTTTGGATAACCTCGAGCGGTTGCTCTTGACATATCCAAGGTATTCGACCGTGTTTGGCACGATGGGCTGTTGGCTAGGCTACGTTCTGGTGGTATGTCTGAAAAGTTCTGTTTGTGGCTCTCTTGTTTCCTTAGAGAGCCTTCTTTACGAGTGGCAGTCGACGGATTTCTTTCTAACACCTTCACGGTGTACCCCAAGGCTCCATACTGTCTCCTACTCTCTTTCTCATTTATATTAACGATCTGCTGGAAAAGACCGAGAATCCAATCTACAGCTTTGCAGATGACAGTACACTTATTTCTTCATTCACTTTGAACGCTCGGACATCGGCTACTCAGATGAATATCCGCAGACAGCAAGAAGTCATTCAACTTCAACGCCAGGCGGCAGTTTTTTCTAAAAAGGTTAACGTTGCTGAACCCGACATAGTCATGTCGGGGCACTCCATTCCTCTAACATCGTCACTCAATTTGTTGGGCGTTAATTTGGGAGCAAATATGTCCTGGCATGAACATGTTGCAGGCCTAGCAAGGAGAGCTTCTCAAAAGTTGGAAATATTATTTCGAACCAGAAAGCTTTACACTCCACAACAACTGTTAATTCTTTACAAAGCTCAAATTCGACCAACTATGGAATACTGCTCCCTTGTTTGGAGCTCCGCCCCCAAACATACACTGCATTTGTTGGATTCTATTTAGAGAAGAGCTCTTGGTCTGATTGGAGACTCGGAACTGACCGGCGGCCTTGATTCGCTGGAACATCGAAGAACGGTTGGCGATTTGAGCCTATTCTACAAGTATTTTCATGGAAAGTGTTCTAAGGATGTGGCTCGCTTAATTCCTCCCAGAGCGGTGCATGTTAGAAGTACACGTCGCGCTAATACTTTACATCCGTAGAGGTTCAGTTTGTTACTCCTCGTACAACGCTTTTCAAGTAGTCTTTTATATGGAGAACATCATCCCTTTGGAATAATTTGCCCAGGACTATGTTTCACACCGAGTACAATTTGCAGCGATTCAAGAACAACGTAAATCGCTTTCTCCGCACACGCTCCTGTAGCGCTTTAGGGACTTCCCTGTAGCACGTGTGCTAGACCCATAAAAAAAAACGTCGATTTCGCGGTCCCCGTGCCCTGAAAAACTCGAAAAACGACCTTTTTTGGATAAAAAACCGGGTCCAGCTTCGACCTCTGTTATTGGCGACATCTGCCTTTTGCAGGTTCCCTCTTATTTTATCAAGAACAAACTAAATTTATTGATTTTATATGATTTTATAAGATTTTGGGCTGGGTCGGGTATCGGCGACGTCTGCCCTTTGGGGCGCTCGAGTTCTTTACTGTCAACAAATATTATGGTACTTGATTCAAGTGGTTAAAAGACAGTCCATCTTTGGCTTTGTCATTTTCGGCCTTATCTGGGCATTCCAGAACACGGGAACCGCAAAATCAATGTTAAAGACTTTCGTTCGACTCGCCCGATAGTATGAACAACTAGGCAGACGGTTCGTCGACAGGTCAAAATTTCGGGTCGCCCTCTTGGTCTATAATGGTAACACTCGCGGTAACATTTTTAAGCTCAGCTATTGTTGATTCTATTGATATACAAAACTACAACAAACACCGAAATGAATACAAAAAAAAAAGAGAAATACTCGAATCCATACACATTCAGATGTCGCCCACTGCAATAAACGAAAAAAACTCATGTAAATAACCTAAACCGTATCTACCTACCAGTCATATAAAGTCCTTCAAGTTAAGTGGTTTGTTTGTAGAAAGTAAAAAATGTGTTTTTGACAGTGATTTAAAATTAACACCCCACACAATGAACTACTTTCTAAGGTAGTACAGTAGTGATGCAAGAATTTGTTTAGGAATAAATTATGAGAGAAAAAAGGGAAATACGATGTAAATTTGGAAGACTTAATTAAAAAAAAAACAGAAAAGATATTAAAAAAAAATAAAAGAAAAAAATTAAAATTAATGTACCATATTTTATCAAGAACAAACTAAATTTATTGATTTTATAAGGTTTTGGGCCCTAAAGCTGGGTCCGGTCTTGGCGACGTCTGCCCTTTGGGGCGCTCGAGTTCTTTAGTGTCAACAAATGCTATGGTACTTAATTCAAGTGGTTAAACGACAATCCATCTTTGGCTTTGGCATTTTGGGCCATATCTGGGCATTCCAGAGCACGGGAACCGTAAAATCTTTCATTCGACTCGCCCGATAGTATGAACAACTAGGCAGACGGTTCGTCGACAGGTCAAAATTTCGGGTCGCCCTCTTGGTCTATAATGGTAACACTCGCGGAAACATTTTTAAGCTCGGCTATTGTTGATACTATTAATATACAAAACTACAACTAACTAGTAGTAAGTAGTGATGCAAGAATTTGTTTAATATTAAATTATTATGAGAAAAAAGAGAAAGACGATGTAAATTTGGGGAGACTCAATTAAAAAAAAAAACGAGAAAGATATTAAAAAACATAAAAGAAAAAAATTAAACAACTGAAAACGGACGAAGTTCGTATTTCAGCAGTTTACCTACCGTTCTCTTATTCGTCAAATCCACCCTGAGACCCGTTTTGCCTAATCACGGTCCGTCAGTCAGGCTAGGATTGACAAACAAGAGAACAGAATGTACTGGTACTTATCCCAGGAGTTACGGAATACGTTGGTAGGATACAACGAAGGTATGCGTACTTAGTACAATTCGTTGTATCCTACCAAAAAAATTAAATTTTATGTGGTTTATGTAATTATTATTTTGATCGTCAACTTTAATAGAAACTGTTCTCTTATTTAAGATATAAACTAAATTTACATAACTTCCTGTTGTTAAAAGTGCAGGAAGATTGTGCAATGATCGTTGTATGTAATATTATATATAAGCTGAAAACTAAATATACATTATTTAAATTATTGTATTGCTTAACCTTAACTTTGGTACTTACTATAGTTACTGAATATAAACTGAGCTCAAAACAAAATTCACAGCGCTTGCACTAAAAAATTCCTGAACTTGAACTAATCCGAACAGATTTATAACATGTGTGACTACATTTGATAATTAACTTCGTACGAGAAGTGAAGATATTCGGTATTTATAACTTTAATTCACTCATTAGGATTTCTAAATAAATGACCGACGAAAATTCAAAATATGTCATGTTACGTTTATTTGAACTTTGACAAAATTAGATGTTATTGCTTAGATTATAGGTTTCTCTCTTTCAAACCTTACTTTACAGACAAAGATAGAAGATGTCTGAAATTAAGATAAATGTTTCGGATGGTTAATGTTGTTATCTCGTATTGATTATTTTGATAAATATTATCTCAGCCAATTTTAATGATAAAATGTACGCAGTAGGTAGGTATTAGAGATATTACGTGAAATTAGAATCAGATGTTCGTATGTTATTTTTCCACTAAATTCGTTTGATAAGAAAAGTAGTTTTCTTAATAATTTTTGGCTAATAATGATACAACATAAATTTTTAATTTATCCTTTTACAAGTCAAGCGATTTAATATTTCACTATTTTAAGGCAAATTTTCGATAAATATTTTTCTAAAAACAAATTAAAAAAAAATAAAAAAATTTTTAGAAATTTAATTTTTAAAGTCTAATTTTGATGAAATAAATTAATAAATTCTATACTCTATTTATTTGAAACTGATAGTAATAAAAATGCCAGTGGACTGACCGGCTGTCCTATAACAAACACGTGCTCTCTATTCCCAGGTATTTTTCAGGTAACAATGTTCTTTTGTAACGAAGTTTAATTGTCGATCAAATCATTTTATTTACATGCCTTCCTGTTGTCACTATTATAAATATGTATTTAGAGCAGCATGCGCAAGTGTCAAGCCAGTTAGTGACAACTCAGTTAGTGTGCCCCAAAAGTTCGGGCAGCTAGCCCATAATGAAAACCATATAGTTAAAAATCTATTTAATTACGTTAAAAACGATCAAAATCGTGATTTAAGTGTGGACGATTATGTGACCGGAGTTGGTAAAGCCACAGTTTATGGAATTTTAAGAAAAAGAAATGAGGGGAGTATAGATTCTCCAAAAAAGAGACCAGGCAGAAAAGAACTTCAGCTGACAGACAACACAAAACAAGCAGTAAGGCGTATCGTTTATGACTTCTTTATGGAAAAAAGAATTCCAACTTCTGCAGGCTGCGACAAGCCACCCAGAAATACCGAAAATGAGTAGAGTAAGACTATAGAGTTTTTTTTAATGGGTCTGGCACACGTGCTGTAGGGAAGTCCCTAAAGCGCTACAGGAGCGACACGTGTGCGGAAAAAGCAATTCACGTTGTTCTTGAATCGGTGGGAAACACAGTCCTGGGTAAGCCATTCCAAAGGGATGATGTTCTCCATATAAAAGACTTCTTGAAAAGCATTGTACGTGGAGTAAGAAGTTGAACCTCATACGGATGTGAAGTATCAGCGCGATGTGTACTTCTAACATGCACCGCTTTGGGAGGAATTAAGCGGGCTACATCCTTCGAACACTCTCCATGAAAATACTTGTAGAATAGACTCAAGTCGCCAACCGTTCTTCGATGTTCCAGCGAATCAAGCCCGCCGGTCAGTTCTGGGTCTCCAATCAGACGAACAGCCCTTCTCTGAACAGAATCCAACAAATGCAGTGTATGTTTGGGAGCGGAGCCCCAAACATGGGAGCAGTATTCTATAGTTGGTCGAATTTGAGCTTTGTAAAGAATTAACAATTGTTGTGGATTGTAAAGCTTTCTGGTTAGAAATAATATTCCCAACTTTTGAGAAGCTCTCCTTGCTAGGCCTGCAACATGTTCATGCCAGGACATATTTGCTCCTAAATTAACGCCCAACAAATTGAGTGACAATGCTAGGGGAATGGAGTGCCCCGACATAACTATGTCGGGTTCAGCAACGTTAACTTTCTTAGAAAAAACTGCCGCCTGGGTTTTTGTAGCGTTAAATTCCACTTAATTACTGTCACCCCAAGATAGAATTTCTTCCAGGTCTTTGTTAAGTTGAATGACCTCCTGCTGTCTCCGGATATTCGCCTGAGCAGCCGATGTCCGAGCGTTCAAAGTGAATGAAGATATAAGCGTACTGTCATCTGCAAAGCTGTAGATTGGATTCTCGGTCTTTTCCAGCAGATCGTTAATATAAATAAGAAAGAGAGTAGGCGACAGTATGGAGCCTTGGGGCACACCGACGTTAACAGTAAAGGTGTTAGAAAGAAATCCGTCGACTGCGACTCGTAAAGAACGCTCTTTGAGGAAACATGAGAGCCACAAACAGAACTTTTCAAACATACCATAAGAGCGTAGCTTAGCCAACAGTCCATCGTGCCAAACACGGTCGAATGCTTTGGATATGTCAAGAGCAACCGCTCGAGATTCTTCGAAGTGTTCAATTGCGTTGTTCCAAACATGTGTTACATAAGTTAGAAGATCTCGTGTTGATCTATGTTTACGAAAGCTATATTGGTGATCGCTAATAATGTTGAATCTTTCAAGGTATTTTAGAAGATGCTGATTGACAGCCTTTTCCATGACTTTCGATATTATTGAAAGTAATGCGACTGGTCGGTAGTTGTTTGGCAAGGTCTTCTTGCCTTTTTTAGGTATCGGCTGACCTGTAGCACATTTCCAGCAGGAAGGAAATATTCTCTTTCTGTAGGATAGGTTGAGAAGTCTACAGAAAACTGGCGTTAGTTACCTCGCTCAGTTTTTGAGAACTATGGTAGTTATTCCGTCGGCGCCAGAAGCCTTTTTGGTGTCTAGCTTCATCAAAATACGTTTTATGATACGCTGTCTGAAGACAACATCAGGCATCCTTGACTGCACTATGGGAATTGTAGGTGGTGTTTTTTCTTGGAAATCGGCAGTAGAATGTGAAGCAAACAGTTCGGCCAACAAGTTTGCTTTCCCAACAGGTGTCATTGCAATAGAACTATCTAGCCATGTGAGTGGTGGTATGGTGGATTTCGTGAAATTTTGACCAACTGCCTTAGCGACTGACCAAAAGGACCTGGAATTGTTGGGACAAACGAGAAGTTTGTTTCTAATTCGCTGATTGTGTGCCTCCTTGGTTTCGTCGATAATTTCTTTGCATCTGTTCCGGGCACGAACAAAGCTGTTACGATTTATGGTGTTAGGATTTTTACGTCATTGTCGGTAGGCAAGATGTTTAGAAACAACAGCTTCTTTGCATTTTTGGTTAAACCAAGGCTTGCCGTTAGAAGGACATTTCTTCGAAAATGGAATGTAAGCTAAGATAACATCCCTGGCGCAGTCAGATGGGTCGTCGAATCGAAAACAAACGTCTAACCAAGCGAAAGTTCGAAAATATTCCCTGAGATCGGCCCATTTAATAGATTTGTAATGCCAAATCTTGCGCGGTTTAGGCGCCTCTCTGTCACTGACTGGTAGGACACTCGATGTTGAAAGCAGTTTATGGTCGGAAGAACCCAACGGCGGATTTACGGTGGTTAAAAACAGATCAAGAAGACTGGCGAACTCCCCGTCTCTATCAGGGATCCGTGTTGGTTCGTCAATAAGCTGAGTTAATCCACAACTGATTGAGAATGATTCTCCTTCACGACGTTGTTTGTCGTAGTATTTGAATATTTAAGCCAGTTGATGTTGCGAACATTAAAGTCTTCCAGGATGGCAATTTCGGCATTTGGATAGTTAATTTGTAAATGATCGATGGTATCTGCAAGAGAAGCGAAAAGTGTTCTAAAGTTAGTATCGCTTGGCGGTCGACAGAGGATGCAGATGAACCTTGTGGCTTGTTGAGTCATTATTTTTAACCACATAACATCAAAGTTAGGGGGCTCCAGAGCCTCTTCTCGTTGACAAGAGAGGTCGCTTCTGACAAAAAGACAGATTCCAAAGTTACGCCTAAACCGGGAATAGAAGTCGTACCCAGGATAAAGATAGTTTACTGTTCTGGTCGATGAACTGACCTTGGTTTCATAGAGAGCGAGTACATGAGGTTTATTTGATTGCAAGTGTTGGTGCACTGAATTTATATTCGAGTTTAAACCTCGTATGTTGCAAAAATCTATTTTAAAATTATGATCTCTGCATGTGGAGACCCCTGAACCAGCCCCTGCCCGGAGATCCGAACGGGGGCTATTTGGTGGGTCAGTCAGAGTGTTTTAAAAGGTACGCGGATGGATTGAAAAGTTCGCGGCCTCACCAAATAATATATATTATTTTTTATTATAGTACCCTCAATAAGTTCATAGTTTCTGTGGTTGTCACAGTGTAAAATTTTGTTGCTGTAGAATTTGTGGTTTTTAGGTTAAAACGAGTTTAGTGAGACCAAGTGTAGCGTTTTTGGAAAAATGGAAAAAATTGAACAACGTGCGGTCATCAAGTCCCGTTTAAAAAAAGATTAACACCAAAGGAGATCCACGATGATATGAAAACAACACTAGGGGAATCTGCTTCGATATATGCCACTGTGAAAAAATGGGTTGCAGAATTTAAACGTGGACGAGAGAGCATCGAAGATGACCATCGCTCCGGCCGGCCCATGACGTCTACGACTGAAGAAAACATCGGCAAAGTGTATGATTTCATATTGAAAGACAGTAGATTAACTATCAGAGAGATTGCAGACACTATAGGCATCTCGTATGAACGAACACAAAACATCATTGCTAATGAACTCGGATTTTCTAAGCTTCCTGCTAGGTGGGTACCCAGATTGCTTTCAGTTGAACAAAAACGAATTCGAATTGTAGATGTTTGAGGCTGATCCGCAAGATTTTCTTAACAAGTTTGTGACAATGGACGAAACCTAGGTTCACCACTATACTCCAGAAAAAATCTGGTGAACTCACCCTAAAGAAAGCGAAGGCAATTCT
The DNA here is from genome assembly GCA_019049505.1 of Pachyrhynchus sulphureomaculatus. NCBI lineage: Eukaryota > Metazoa > Arthropoda > Insecta > Coleoptera > Curculionidae > Pachyrhynchus > Pachyrhynchus sulphureomaculatus. The sequence continues at coordinate 39,578,687 of CM032449.1, read as the reverse complement.
GTCGGCTGGAAAAGTGATGGCGTCAGTTTTTTGGGATGAGGTATTGAGGTATTATTATGGTGGACTACCTTCCGAAAGGCGAAACAATAAACTTACTATTGCACCCTTTTGCGTCGTTTATGTCAAAAAATTAAAGAGAAACGACCAGGATTACTGAGAAAGAAAGTTTTGTTCCATCAGGACGACGCTCGCGTTCACACGTCTTCTTTTTTATGGATCTAGCACATGTGCTGCAGGGAGGTCCCTAAAGTGCTACAGGAGCGACACGTGTGCGGAAAAAGCGATTCAAGTTGTTCTTGAATCGCTGTAAATTGTACTCGGTAGGAAACACAGTCCTGGGCAAATTATTCCAAAGGGATGATGTTATCCATATAAAAGACTGCATGAAAAGCGTTGTACGAGGAGTAACAAGTTGAACCTCATACGGATGTAAAGTATCAGCCTGATATGTATTTCTAACATGCACCGCTCTGGGAGAAATTAAACGGGCCACATCCTCCGAACACTTTCCATGAAAATATTTGTAGAATAGGCTCAAGTCGCCAACCGTTCTTCGATGTTCCAGCGAATCAAGGTCGCCGGTCAGTTCCGGGTCTCCAATCAGACGAACAGCTCTTCTCTGAATAAAACCCAACAAGTGCAGTGTATGTGTGGGAGCGGAGCCCCAAACATGGGTGCAGTATTCCATAGTTGGTCGAATTTGAGCTTTGTGTAGAGAATTAACAGTTATTGTGGAGTGTAAAGCTGTCTGGTTCGAAATAATATTCCCAACTTTTGAGAAGCTCTCCTTGCTATGCCCGCAACATGCTCATGCCAGGACATATTTGCTCCCAAACTAACGCCCAACAAATTGTGAGACGATGCTAAGGGAATGGAGTGCCCCGACATAACTATGTCGGATTCCGCAACGTTAACTTTTTTAGAAAAAACTGCCGCCTGGGTTTTTGTAGCGTTAAATTCCACTTGGTTACTGTCACCCCAACATAGAATTTCTTCTAGATCTTTGTTAAGTTGAACAACTTCCCGCTGTCTGCGGACACTCGCCTGAGCAGCCGATGTTTGAGCGTTCAAAGTGAATGAAGAGATAAGCGTACTGACATCTGCAAAGCTGTTGATTGCATTTCCGGTCTTTTCCAGCAGATCGTTAATGTAAATGAGAAAGAGAATAGGTGATAATATGGAGCCTTGGGGCACACCGGCGTTGATAGTGAAGGTGTTAGAAAGAAATCCGTCAACCGCCACTTGTAAAGAACGCTCACTGAGGAAACATGAGAGCCACAAACAGAACTTTTCAGACATACGATAAGAGCGTAGCTTAGATATGTCAAGGGCAACCGCTCGAGATTCTCCAGAGTGTTCAATTGCGTTGTTCCAAATATGTGTTACATAAGTCAGAAGATCTTCTGTTGATCTATGTTTACGAAAGCCATATTGGTCTGTTGAGTCTATGGCTCAAATTCGTGATTGTGGTTTCGAATTGCTGCCCCACCCGGCTTATTCTTCTGACTTGGCACCTTCGGATTTTTATCTGTTTCCTAACCTAAAAAAACACCTCGGTGATCAGAAATTTTCATCAAATGAAGAAGTCGAAGCTGCAGTTAACCAGTATCTTGAAGACCTTGAGGAATCTTTTTTTCAAGCAGGTGTGGAAGCTTTGGAAAGCAGGTGGAAGAAGTGCATAGAGCTAGGTAGAGATTACGTCGAAAAATAAAAATATTTTTGTACGTATTTTATTTTGTTTTCTTGACTAGGCCGCGAACTTTTCAATCCATTCTCGTATGAATTTTTATTGGAAAAAGTATGAAAGAAAATCTTTGTTGATAGAAAGTGGAGAAGAGACTATTTAAGGAAAGTTAGAAAAGCTCGCTCTGAAAGAAAAAGGATACATTACTTAAATGAGACGTGGATAAATGAAGGGTACATAGTCAAGAAATTTTGACAAGATGGGAATATCAAAAATGCTCATCAAGCATTAAATGAAGGTCTCTCTACTGGTCCTAAACCGCCATCTGGTAAGGGACGTAGGTTAATTATTACACATATCGGAAGCGAAAGTGCTTTTGTTGACGCAGGTCTTTTAACATTCGCATCAAAGAAAACACGAGACTATCACGAAGATATGAAATTCTGATGTATTTCAAGATTGGTTTTCGCAGATGATAGACTTAATACCAGAACGAGTTCTAACCTTAGGTTGGCTGTAAAAGGACATCCAATCTTGGATGACTGCGAAAAACATTTCATTTCCAAAGAGAGCGTTAAGAGAGAATTATTAGAACTGGTAAAGCTTGAAGTTCTCAGAAATAAAGACAAGTACACAAGTTTCGTCATCGACGAAACGGCAAAAAAAAACGTAATATTACTGTTTATCGCCTGCGACCATATCATTGCGAGCTCATTCTGATAGAACTTATATAGGTTAAAGGTGAAGTCGTCAGGAACAATACGACCTATAAATTAGCAGATGTACAAAACCTTTTTCAGGATATCATTTTTTTTTATGGGCCTAGCACACGTGCTGCAGGGAAGTCCCTAAAGCGCTCCAGCAGCGGCATGTGTACGGAAAAAGCGATTCACGTTGTTGTTGAATCACTGTAAATTGTACTCCGTGGGAAACACAGCGCTGGGCAAATATTCCAAAGGGATGATGTTCTCTATATAAAAGACTGCTTGAAAAGCGTTGAACGCGGAGTAACAAGCTGAACTTCATACGGATGTGAAGCACCAGCGCGACGTGTATTTCTAACATGCACCGCTTTGGGAGGAATTAAGCGGGCTACATCCTTCCAACACTTTCCATGAAAATACTTGTAGAACAGACTCAAGTCGCCAACCGTTCTTCGATGTTCCAGCGAATCAAGGCCGCCGGTCAATTAGGGTCTCCAATCAGACGGACAACTCTTCTCTGATCAGAATCCACCAAATGCAGTGTATCTTTGGGAGCGGAGCCCCAAACGTGGGAGCAGTATTCCATAGTGGTCGAATTTGAGCTTTGTAAAGAATTAACAGTTGTTGTGGGGTGTAAAGCTGTCTGGTTCGAAATAATATTTCCAACTTTTGAGAAGCTCTCCTTGCTATGCCTGCAACATGTTCATGCCAGGACATATTTGCTCCCAAACTAACGCCCAACAAATTGAGCGACGATGCTAGGGGAATGGAGTGCCCCGACATAACTATGTCGGATTCCGCAACGTTAACTTTTTTAGAAAAAAATGCCGCCTGGGTTTTTGTAGCGTTAAATTCCACTTGGTTACTGTCACCCCAATATAGAATTTCTTCCAGGTCTTTGTTAAGTTGAACGACCTCCTGCTATCTGCGGATATTCGCCTGAGCGACCGATGTCCAAGCGTTCAAGGTGAATGAAGAGATAAGCGTACTGTCATCTGCAAAGCTGTAGATTGGATTCCCGGTCTTTTCCAGCTGATCGTTAATGTAAATGAGAAAGAGAGTAGGAGACAGTATGGAGCCCTAGGGCACACCGGCGTTGATAGTGAAGGTGTTAGAAAGAAATCCGACCGCCACTCGTAAAGAACGCTCTCTGAGGAAACGTGAGAGCCACAAACAGAACCTTTCAGACATATCATAAGAGCGTAACTTAGCCAACAGTCCATCGTGCCAAACACGGTCGAAGGCCTTGGATATGTCAAGAGCAACCGCTCGAGATTCTTCAAAGTGTTCAATTGCGTTGTTCCAAACATGTGTTACATAAGTCAGAAGATCTCCTGTTGATCTATGTTTACGAAAACCATATTGGTGATCGCTAATAATATTGAATCGTTCAAGATATTTTAGAAGATGCTCATTGATAACCTTTTCCATGACTTTCGATATTATTGAAAGCAGTGCGACTGGTCGGTAGTTATTTGGCAAGGTCTTCTTGCCTTTTTTAGGTATCGGCTGAACCGTGGCTTTCCACAGAAAATTGGCGAATATGCGTCGAGCATGTATTGAGGGTGGAAGATAAAATGTCGACCGTGGACATGGCAGTGGATGCCACTGCTAAACCTTTAATTATACATGTAAATTTAAATGAGTCGGACAATGATAGTTTTTCAAGCATGTCGGAGATAGAAAATTGGTAATACTTTTTTAATTGTTCATTTGTATATTTTTTAATTAATAATGTTTCATTATAAAATGTTATTTTTTCTAATAAACGTTTAAACATTATAAAACTGGTTCATTCATACTATTCGCACATAATACGTATACGATCAGGCGTACCACCACTGACCAGAACTATTTCAGACTATTTAGCCCCAAGTAACCAAAAAAGGGTCGTTTTCCTTTTTTTTTTTGTAATAAATGTTTAAATATAATAAAACTGTTTCATTCATACTATTCGCAAATAATACTTATACGCCCAGGCGCACCACCACTGGCCAGAACTATTTCAGACTATTTAGCCCTAAATAACAAAAAAAGGGTCGTTTTCTTATAGTATTCAAACAGAGATTGCGAATATAAGACAAATGCCAGATGATATTCCAATAAAGTGATTGAAGAGCGGTATTACAGGTAAAATGTAGGTAAAACTCTGAGGCTCTTACTACTGCTTGATTCTAATTTGCATAATTCTAGATGATTTATTGCAAACACTTTTAAATAAATAGAGCATAAAAAGACTAAAATTTTAAAAGATCACCTTTCGAAAAACAACAATAACACACAACATCCTTAAATCAACTTCTATTTTAAAAATTAAACTCGTAAGTACCGTAGATAGAGGTTAGTTTGGGTAAGACCAAATTGATTGAATGAATTCATCAATTATTTCAGGAGGATCTGATTTAGATTAATTTAAGCATGACTAAACTTTTTTGTGGCTAATTTGATCGGTAAATCTTAGCTATAGATAGATATAAAAAAAGATCCAAAAAGATGACGAAATACATATGACCTTTATAGATCTTAAGAAGGCATACGATAGTGTACCGAGAAACAAACTTTGGCATGTCTTGACAACAGTAGGGATAAAAGAAGGGATGATAACAACAATAAAAGAGTTATATAATGAAAATATAAGATATGTGAAACAAGGACGCTATCTCTCGGAAGCTATCCACATTACAAAAGGTCTAAGACAAGTATGTTGCCTTTCACCAATCTTATTTAATATATTTGTAGACAACGCTCTAAAGAAATGGAACCGCACTTGCCAAAGCATGGGCATCCCCATTAGTGGTAAACACCTATTATCGTTAAACTTTGCAGACGACCAAGTAATAATAACACAAGATGCATTCGATATGGAGTATGTATTGAAGAGAATATACACAGACTACAAGGAACGGGGACTAGAGGTGAGCCTTGAAAAGACGGAGTATATGGTTATGAACTCGGAAATAGAATTTGATGTCTTAATTAACAACGATACACATGTCAAACAAGTCAAGAAATTTAAATATCTAGGAGTACTGATTGACAACAAAAATGGTATAGGTAAAAAGGAAATACAGAATAAAATACAAAAAGCCAGAAGGATCATAGGATCTTAACTCAGTATGGTGGGATCAAAACATAACTACATAAAAGAAAAAGAGAATTGGAAGAACAATGGTAGAATCGGTTTTAAATTATGGTAGTGAACTGTGGGTAATGAAAGAAGAGGATAAAAGAAAAATAACGACGATAGAGATGGATGCAGAACAGCAGCAACACAAACAATTATACAAAGAATAGAAAATAGAGGATTAAAATGGTTTGGACACCTACTCAGAATGAACGATTCAAGATGGCCCAAAAGGCTCTTGACAAGAAAACCACCGGGAAGAAAAAAAGGACGTCCATCCTTACGTAAAATACGCCAAGTTGTTGGATATGACAGGCCAAGCTGTTGAGAACGGCGACGAATCGACACTTCACGGTCTTCGCGTACACTCTCCGCTACCGCCCCTATATTTTCTTCACTACGTGCTGGATGTGGTCTATTCGGTCGAGCATTATCCAATAATGAAAATTGGGTCTCAAACTTATTGATGGTAGAGCGAATTGTGCGTTCGGTAGGCCGATTATGTGGACCATAAGTTGCTCTAAGCGCCCGATACACATTCCTCGTAGAACGCCCATTTTCGTAATAAAGTTGAACAATTTGTAGACGCTGTGCCGGGCTAAGTTTTTCCATTATGAATTGTCAAACACTACTGAATAGGAATGCCACTTCAGTTGACACGACGCATGCGCAATCTGCAATTAAATCCCCATCACAAAAAGTACCTCTGAATGAATCACCCTTATATATATATATATATATATATATATATATATATATATATATATATATATATATATATATATATATATGGACGTAAAGGACGACCACGTAGATCCTGGGACGAAGATTTGAGACAAGCCATGAGGTCATGAGGAATGGACGAAGAGATGGCGGACGACAGAGAGGTTTAGAGAAGGCGAATGGGAACACAACACTTAGTTGTATAATTGTTATATATTACTTGTGTATATATACAGTTAAACCCAAATATATATATATATATATATATATATATATATATATATATATATATATATATATATATATATAAATCTTAGCTAATCACTTATAGGAGTTAGTTCAAATAATCCTAAATTAAACATAAATTTATTTCATTTTTTTTTTGTTGTCTAACCTAATCCTAACTGACGTATGCCAGCGACCAGCCAAGATCCACCTAACTGTAGTAAATAAGATTAAAATCTTAAAAAATATAATAAACCTATCTCCAAATAAGTATTAAAATTTACAATATATAATATAACTTCTCTTAATCTTAATAAAGTTAGTATCTAACTCTTTATAAAAGAAAATATAATTAGCAAAAGAAGTTTCACCTGTTGTCATTCTAAACGAAAAACGCAAGAATTATAACCAATATGTAATTAATCTTTAATACACGAAAGATAATATATCAACGTAAGTAGGATCTATGTAAAGAAGTCTCAGATATCGCGGAGGAGGAAATACAAGTTGCACTGAAGCAGATGAAAAACAATAGATGTCCTGGAGAAGATCAAATCACTGTAGAAATGCTGAAATTGGGCGGTAAATCTCTGAAAGATGCATTGAAAGTCTTACCAAGGGTCTCTATGAGGGAAAAATTCTAACAAAATGGTGTAACTCGGAGGTTATACTTCTCTTTAAGAAAAGCGATAATACTGATATCGAAAATTATCGGCCCATATCTCTTCTGTCGTACTTATATAAGCTATTCACTAAAAACTTAACAAACAGCTGAACAGCAAAACTAGATTTCTATCAACCTGTGGAGTACCAATACATTTGGTCTTGACTGATTTTCATAAGGCATTTGATACTGTTGACATCTGGTCTGTTCTAAAATCCCTGGCGAATGCGAGAATATATTTCAGACATATAAAAATAATAAAGACTATCTATAAAGAAGCATCTATACCTATTAAAATTGACGAGACAACTGTCACTAAAACCTACAATTAAAAAGAGGAATGTAACAAGGAGATACTATCTCACTTCAATTATGTACGCTGGTCCTTGAAGATATCTTTGAAGAGTTAAACTGGGATGAGACTGAGCTACAGGACATATTAAACCACCTGAAGGTTGTCTCTGCAGGGGTGAGTCTTAAAATTAATTTAAAAAAAAAACTAAATTAATGAGTCCCAAAGATACTAACATACATATAGGTTATAATATTGAGACCGGAAAGGAGAACCAGCATGCAGAAAGTACCAGACGAATACGACTGGCATCGGTAGCTTTTAGGAAACTAGGACATATCTTAAAAAGTACTATAATACTCATAAGCCTAAAACTAAAGTCCACAATACCTGCGTTCTACCTGTCAGCACATATGGACTGGGAACGATGAGCCTCACAAAAGCATTTGCTGCAGGTGAGTATATTGGGTCACAGTCTTCTTCTTCCTCTATACTTTGGATATAGGCCTCTCTCATGTGCTTCCATATGTCTCTGTTTTGAGCAATTTGATACCAATTGAGCCCCGCTGATCTTTTAATATCGTCATATCAACGTTGTTGAGGTCTGCCAGTACTTCTTTTTTCCCCCATGGTCTCCATGTGGTCACTTTTCCGCTCCAGTTATCAGTATTTCTCGCCACATGGCCAGCCCAGTTCCAGTTGACGGACACTGTTTTTTTCCCGATCCAATCGTTTGATTTGCACTCCCTAAGTGATATACCCAGGATTTTCCTTTCAATTGCTCTCTAATGGACTTGCAATTTTCTAATTATTTTCGCTACCCTATGTTGTTTACTAGTAGAATGCTTTCGTTATATACTTTACTTTTAAGTTTTAAAGGCAATTTGGACCGAACGACTTGCTTTATTTTACTGTAAGCCGCCCATCCCAGGCGTATCCTTCGATTGACTTCCAGTTCTTGATTCAATTTTCTGAGCGTAACTTCCTGTCCCAAATATACATATGAATCCACCCTTTCCACTTGTTCGTATATGAATATTACTTCATTAATGGTTATTTGTTCATTCGTCATGAATTTGGTTTTTGTGATGTTCATCTCTAAACCGACTTTCTTTGCTTCAGTTTGTAATTCCTGGAGCATTGCTTTCAATTCGATTTCATTTTCGGGAAAAAGTTCGATGTCATCAGCAAATCTTAGGTTGTTGAGTCTCTCTCCAGATATGTTAAGTCCCCTGTTTTCCCAGTGAAGGCTTTGGAAGTATATTTTCTAGTGTGAATATTTTAGGTGATATGATGCCGCCCTGTCTAACACCTCTCTTTATTTTTACTTCGTTGGTATCCTCGTGTAATCTCACTTTCAGTTTTGATTGTTCATTGATTTTTGTCAGTATGTTAATGTATCGACTCTCTCATCGCTTTCTCCATTGCCTAGTATTCCACTGTGTCGAAGGCTTTTCGGAAGTCGACAAGTGCCATCCAGGCTGTGATATTGTATTCAGTTATCTTTTCTATAAGTTGCCTGCCCGTGTGTAGGTGCGCGATTGTGCTAAATCTTTTTCGGAAGCCTACATTTTCTTTGGGTTGGTAATTTTCGAACTTCTTGTCTAATCGGTTTGTGATTATTCTCATGAATAATTTATATATTTGTGACAGAAGACTTATTGGCCTATAGTTCTCCAAATTGCTAGGATCCCCTTTTTTGTATATCATTATAACTATGGCAGTTTATTAGGCCACAGTATGGGGAACCTAAAGAAACAAGAAGAGGCATGGGACGTGGATGATATACGAGTAGTAACGGGCAAGCAGTGGCTAAAGGTGATAAAAGACAGGGAAGCATGGAAAAATTAGAAGAAACCTACGTCCAGGAGTGGACAAACTTGGGTTGAGAAGAAGAATATATATATATATATATATATATATATATATATATATATATATATATATATATATATATATATAATATAAGGACCCAGAAATAGCGAGCGAAATATTAACTACATTAGGTAATGTAGTGACATCTGTAGTTAAGCTTAGAGAATAGCTTAAATACCCATTTTTATTAAATGAGATATCGTCATATTAGCTTTTTATTTTTTACAACATTCTTCATCAAACAAATAACAATTCGTTTAGCATAATACAATTTACGACAAAGCTATTGAAAAATGCTGGTAAGGTTATCAGTACTGATTATTCTAAGTACTAAATATTTTTTTAAATAAATATCATTTTCCTACATATTGTTTACGTAGTACCTGTACAGTTATATACAGCGTGTCCATAGATGATATCCAGATATAAATTTTATACTACTTATCGACTTCCTTTAATTAGGGTGTAGACAGTCTTAATTAAAATTAATTATTTACCGTAAAAAAATAACTTGGAAGCCCCAAATTTGAATGACAACTGATGGTATGGTGTAAGTTTCTGCTGACATTACCGATTTACAGAAAGGAATAGCCTGCTAAGTTAATAGGGAGATATCGCAACGCTTATTTTGGCATGCTTCGTCGTTATTTTTTTATTTTAAACATGTGCAAAATTAAAGGGAAGAAATTAAATACACAGACTCTTTTGTTATTTTTATTTAAAGTATAGGCAATCCAAGAACAAGGGAATTGTTCCTCTATTTACTACAGTAAAAGCTATAATTTAAAAATAACAATATCATCTAATCGGAACCTACCGTTTGAAGCTTGCACAGGATTATTGCAAAATAAGAATTCTGCAAAGCTTATTTTTCTCATGCGTTTGTCCTTATCGTTATCTCAAGCATGCGCAGTATTAACGTGAAGGAATTGCAAAGTTAGGTTAGTATTCATCTTCTATAAATATAGTTAAGGACACTGGTTATTAGTATTTGATGGGTCAATACAAGTTTCGAAATTAAAGTTGTGTCTAACAGGTTCCTGTCACTTTCTTCCATATTTCCAAGGTAATAAGAACATGCGGTAAATAAAAATTCATTCGAAATTAGCACTACACACACTGTAATGCCATTGTGCCAAAGATTGCAAAATCCCAACATAATCTGAACACTAATTAACTGTTGCCAGTGTTGTTTGCTATAAAATATTATAATTTCAATTTTACTGTATTTTCTTAGCGGTTTGTATCGCTAAGTAGGAAAAAGAACAGGCCCTACCATAATAGCGATAAGAATCACGAACTTCAAATAACCTCTCTTATAAGTTCCTAAATCAGGAAAACCGTTATCCTTAATAAAAGTTTCTCTTATTTTGTTTCAATACTGCGCAAGCTCCAAATGGTGGGCGCATGCTTCAAATAACGATAACAGGTGCGTCCTTACATCTAATTTCTTCCCTCTACTACTGCGCAAGCTCCAAACGCTGGGTGCATACTTCAAATAAAGATAAGGATAGTGACCTACCAAAATAAGTGTTGCAAAATCTCTCTATTAACGAAGTTATAAGAGGTCTTATTTATGAGGTTCGTTACTCTTATCGCTATTATGGTAGGGACTTTTTTTTACTTATGTAGACAAAAAACTAAGAAAATACACTAAAATTGAAATTATAATCTTTTATTATAAATAACACTAATACCAATCCATTAGTGTCAGGGTTATGTTGGTATCTTTAGTACAAGACTTTATTCTTGTACTCGACATGCAACTTTCTAACCATGATAACATCATTAGGAGAGATGATTGACTGACGGCTTACTAATCGCTCCTAAGGAAGCTAACATGGTTAGCATAATTCGTATCGAGGGCAAAAAACTGTTAATTTTAGGAAATATCATTTTTATCAGCATAAATGATTCTGGAAGTGAACTAAAATTATTCTGTGGGTGTGTTAGAGCAAATCATCAGTTGTTCAATTTAAGCCTTCACGTTTAATACAATTATAATGAAATACCATTATGTAGAATCAGAAAAATATTTATAGAAGTTTCATAGTTTAGTGCAAAATATTCAAATTCAGAAATTCTTTATTAATTAAAATCAGAACAAAGGACTTTCGCTTACAAGTGTTTGTGCGTATGCAAACACAATATATTATGCGTAATATATTCATCGAAATTTTTAGTATTCCGTACTGAACACTTATAGGATCACTTTGGTGTCTGTCCATCTATCACACCTGATTTTCTCCGAAACTATTTGACATTGAAAGCTGAAATTTGGCACTAGAATAGGAATTGATGGCCTCATCAAAGCCCGTAGTTCTGAAGATTAAATTTTGACTTAAGGGTATAGTTTTGGGGGATGAAACTGCAAGTGAAAAAAAATTACCAAGTTCTCGAGTGCGGTGTAAAAATACGAGTTCAAAAATATATGTACTATAATACTTGCGCACATTTTTCTATGTAATATTTTTATATAATTGCGAAAAATCACTGTCTCCCCCCTTATCTCGAAAAGTACTGTTAAAAAAATTTTGAAAAAATTCTGGAATATTCTGCACAGGATGTAGAGTGAACGAAAATTATTACAAGTACTTTACCTTTCATAACTTATCTGGTATATAAAAAAAAACCACAATTCTTAGTAAAGATCGGGAAAAAACTGTTGAAAACTCATTTGGGGCGTGTCTTTTGAAGTCATTGATTATTTTATACCTGCGTAACAAAATTTTTTATTCTAAAAGCAATCAACGTACGGTACACTAATTGCGCAAGTTCGATTTGCACTTGGCGGGTTATTAAATTTGCGTTTGCGACCACTGGTTCTTTCCACTCATTCGTATTTACACATAAATGTAATTACTATTTACCCAGGTTGTAGAACGCCGATACGCTCTACCGGACTGCCCCAGCATGGTCTCGCGACGATGCCGGCATGCGACCGCCGGGGCGCCAGACTCCAAGTTACGTGTATTTTTTATTTACACGTGTAAACTTGATTGATTTTTGTTATTTACGTCTTCAAAATAAATTGGAAGTTTAGAATATAACGGTTTATGCTTAGGGTTATGTGCCTCTCGAGTCTCTATTCAGTGCGTTAGTGTTGATATTTGTGTTTTGTGCCTGCCAAATTTGTCGGATATGTCAAATATGTGTTATCTGATTGTTTGTATGTTAGCTAAGTTGTGTAAATCGTCAATTCTGATGTATCGTCCTGATCAAGTCACATTCTTAAATATTCTATTTTGCATTCTCCGAATGCGTACTGCCTTTGTTTTCGATATAACGCACCAGACGGAAGCGGCATACATCAACACAGACCTTATTATTTTATATGTTATCAATTTATTTTGAAGACTCAGTTGTGAATTTGGTGCCAGTAGGGCATAGAGATTCTGCATCGCAACGAATGCTTTTTTCAGGATAAAGTTAATATGTCTCTGCTACATACGTCTAGAATTAATTATAACACCCAAGTATTTCAGATAGTTTTTGAAGAGTACCTGGGTATCATTTATTTTTATTGGTTGATTAATTTTTATATTGGTATACTTCCTAGTTATAATTATTCTTTCAACGTTTATCTTGATTTAACCTTAGTTTCCACTGTTTCAGCCATGAGGTTATTTGTCTTAAATGGTTGCAGATATTCGCTCTTGCCTTATTTGTGTAATAAGAATGTGCATAAATGAGCGCATCATCTGCAAAAAGACCGATTTTAGTTGATGGGTAGGTTGGAAAATCCGTCATATAGTGCAAAATATAATAATTTTAATTTATATTTTATCATCGCACATTCGTATTAATTTAAAAATATTCAGGGAAGTGATAGAAGAAAGTTGTATCTAGCGGAAGTTTAATTTAGAAAATTTGTGCATTGAATCATCAAATACTAAGAATCGGATTTTAACGTTCCACAGACATTGGCGGATCGTGTGATGGATTAAAAAATCCCTTAAATTTATAGAAGATATACCTACACTAACATAACCTAACTTTCCTTTGTTCTCTTAACGCGATTCTGTCACATACCATGAAAGTTCAAATATAAGATAATCCTCATTTTTTTGATGATATATATAAATAAATTTTTTAATTGCATTAACTGAATAAATTTTACCATCCTAAATGACAGATGCGTAGGTCTTGTTTTAAAAGTTTTTAATTTACTGTAATGGGGTAAATGCAAAGACATAATTTTATTTTTTTTTAGAAAGGATTATAACGCGTGTTAAATTATGGCTCAATACATTTTCGATTCGTCAATTCATTTCTATAATTAAAAAAACCGGCCAGGTGCAAGTCGGACTTACGCAATTGGCGCTCCGCTCCGTACGTTGATTGCTTTTAAAATAAAAATTTTTGTTACGGACGTATAAAATGAAATATTGTTCTTTTTATATACCAGACTAGCAGTGCTCGCGGGTCCGCTCGCGTGGACTTGATTCACTACTATCGTCACTGCTTATTCCTTATGTTACCTGTCGTAATAAAATATCTGCCATTATTTCCCTTTATCTCCCATTATTTCTCCTTATCTCCCATTATCTCTACATAATTTCGATTAGGCTTATCTCTGCTCATCTCCCATTATTTCTCCTTATCTCCCATTATTTCTCCTTATCTACCATTATTTATACTTATCTCCCATTATCTCATTTTATCTCCCATTATCTAGGCTTATATCGAAATATATAGAACATATGTACAAATTTATAAAAACACGTAAATCGGATAAGTGGTTCTCAAGTGATAAGCGCACTAACGGACAGATAGACAGACAGAGAGACGTTTCATATATATATATATATATATATATATATATATATATATATATATATATATATATATTATGCAACATGATATTGTTCCATATTTAATGGTTTTAGGCAGTGTATTGCAAGAGAACGCGCTAACGGTAACCTTTTTTTTCGACTTGAGAGGTATGTTTCAAAAAAAAAAACACACGTAACGCACTAACGGACAGGCGGACAGACAGAGAGACGTTGCATTTTTTATATATATTATAGATATAGATTATTATTATTATATAACCTGGCCGAAGAATAAAGTATGAATTTAAAAAAAGACACGTAAATCGGATAAGTGGTTCTCGCGTAAAAAACGCACTAATGGACAGACAGACAGACAGAGAGACATTGCATTTTATATATATTATAGATTATAGATATTTTCTGCTACAAAATATTGTTCCATATTTAATGCTTTAGGCAGTGTATTGCAAGAGAACGCGCTAGCGGCAAACTTTTTTCCGACTTGATTCACTATTATCGTCACTGCTTATTCCTTATGTCACCTAACGTAATAAAATATATCCTATAACTGGCCAGAGAACATATATATGTTGAAAAAAGCACGTAACTCGGATAAGTGGTTTTCCAGGGATAAGCGCACTAACGGATAGACAGACAGACAGAGGGACGTTGCATTTTATATATATTATAGATATTCTTTGCTACATCATATTGTTTCATATTTAATGATTTAGCATGTTTAAAAAAAAATGTACGTAAATTGGATAAGTGGTTCTCCAGTGATAAGCGCACTAACGGACAGACAAACAGAGAAACATTGCATTTTAAATATATATTATAGATTATAGATATTCTCAGCTACATAATATTGTTCTATATTTAATGGTTTAGGTTGTGTATTGCAAGGGAACGCGTTAGCAGCAAACTTTTTTCCGACTTCATTCTCTATTATCGTCACTGCTCATTCCTTATGCTACCTATCGTAATAAAATATAGCCTAGGCCAGAGAAGATATGTATGTTTAAAAAAAAGTACGTAAATCGGATAAGTGGTTCTCCAGTGATAAGCGCACTAACGGACAGACAGACAGACAGACAGATAGACAGAGAGACGTTGCATTTTATATATATTATAGATAAATTACTACTCAGTATATATCACCACTACACCAAACATTTTATTTTTGCATTCGACGCGCGTTTCGTTAACCATGTTAGCTTCATCAGAAGCGATGAATGACTTCACAGTCAATCACACTGGAAATAATAATTTTGTTCAAAACTAATAAAAATTAAAAAACACTTTTTTAATTTAGCAGTCGCACATATTTATTTTAATCAGTATTTTGTTCCGTAGCTTAGTTAAAGGTGGCGTATGCGTACTTTTTGTTAAACGTGAACACTAAAACCTAATATTTTTAAGTTTTTATGATAAATGTAGATTCAGAACATTTAAAGATGTCCGAAATAGTTTTATT
This sequence comes from Pachyrhynchus sulphureomaculatus, assembly GCA_019049505.1. NCBI lineage: Eukaryota > Metazoa > Arthropoda > Insecta > Coleoptera > Curculionidae > Pachyrhynchus > Pachyrhynchus sulphureomaculatus. Next base: position 39,563,144 of record CM032449.1, on the reverse strand, counting down.
CCATAATTTTAATGGTTATAGAGTTTTACATTATTTATTAAAATGTATTTTTTAGAATTTAATAGTTTCCTGGCAATTTTAAGTGGTTGTCTTTTTTTATAATTTTTTTAGATTCAGCAAAAAAAAATCTTAAAAAAACACGAGTCTCATTTAAAAGACAGAGAAGTTTTATTCTGTATACCTGTGTTATTAAAGGTAAAGCAGGTAATTTAATCTACACCCTATGGAGAATATTCCTGGAATTTTCAAAATTTTTTGATCAGTACTTTTCGAGATAAGTGTGCACAAGTACTACATTATATATATTTTTTAACTTGTGTTTTTTCAAGGTTTTATTTGACACCCCACTCGATGACTTTTTTTTTCATATCCGATTTTACCCCCAAAAACTAACCCCTTAAATCAAAATTTAACTTTCAAAACTACACGGCTCTGGTGAGGCCATCAATAATTCTTATATTAGCGCTAAATTTCAACTTTCTATGTCAAATAGTTTCGGAGAAAATTGGGTGTGATAGACGGACAGAAAGAATGACAGACACCGAAGTGATTTTATAAGTTAATTAAAGTTAATATAAAGATACACAATAAGGAAGTGCTTATTTTAAGAATAACAAAATCTTTTTTATGTGCAATTTCTTCGCTTTATATCGCATATGCCTTTAGTAACGATAAAAATGAAAGCATGTTGAAAAATCTCTCTAATCTCTCTGCTTGATACTTACTTAACTCGCCAAAAAGACTTGTGCCATTACCTTTCAATATATTAATGGATGAATTATTAAACGAATTCGTAAACTGAATGGGAGATAAAAAAAATAAAAATACTAAGCTATGCGGGCGACGGTGTCGTGGTTGTAAAGCTGACAAATCGCTTATTAATAAATAATAAAATAATATGGAATGTTTATATATATATATATATATATATATATATATATATATATATATATATATAAACTATTTCTCCGAACAAAAAAATGTCTAAAAATTATAATTTTCCTAATGAATCCACAAACATTACTATTATGTTGGTATCACAATAAAAACTACTCATATTTATTATTACACAAACATCAGTGTTTTCAAAGTCTATAAAATCAGAGTTTTTTTTTTATGGGTCTAGCACACGTGCTGCAGGGAAGTCCCTAAAGCGCTACAGGAGCAACATGTGTGCGGAAAAAGCCGTTCACGTTGTTCTTGAATCGCTGTAAATTATACTAGGTTTGAAACACAGCGCTGGGCAAATTATTTCAAAGAGATGATGTTCTCCATATAAAAGACTACTTGAAAAGCGTTGTAAGCGAAGTAACAAGTTGAACCTCATACGGATGTGAAGTATTAGCGCGACGTGTATTTCTAACATGCACGGCTCTGGGAGGAATTAAGCGGACTAACACTTTCCATGAAAATACTTGTAGAACAGACTCAAGTCGCCAACCGTTCTTCGATGTTCCAGCGAGTCAAGGCCGCCGGTCAGTTCCGGGTCTCCAATCAGACGAACAGCTCTTCTCTGAACAGAATCCAACAAATGCAGTGTATGTTTATATAGTTGGTCGAATTTGAGCTTTGTAAAGAATTAACAGTTGTTGTGGAGTGTAAAGCTTTCTGGTTCGAAATAATATTCCCAACTTTTGAGAAGCTCTCCTTTCTATGCCTGCAACATGTTCATGCCAGGATATATTTTTTCCCAAACTAACGCCCAACAAATTGAGCGACGATGTTATAGGAATGGAGTGCCCCGACGTAACTATGTCGGGCTCAGCAATGTCAACTTTTTTAGAAAAAACTGCCGCCTGGGTTTTTGTAGCGTTAAATTCCTGTCACTCGAAGATAGAATTTTCTTCCAGGTCTTTGTTAAGTTGAACCACCTTCTGCTGTCTGCGGATATTTGCCTGAGTAGCCGATGTCCGAGCATTCAAAGTGAATGAAGAGATAAGCGTACTGTCATCTGCAAAGCTGTAGTTTGGATTCCCGGTCTTTTCCAGCAGATCGTTAATGTAAATGAGAAGGAGAGCAGGAGACAGTATGGAGCCTTGGGGGATGTTACAGTATAATTCTCAAAAAATCAGTGACATTAAAATTTCTTAGAGATTCGACTATATGTTGCACTATTAAGACCATATTTTGAATCACCTTGTATAAATACTCTTATACAGATTAACCACTTGAATCACATATATGATTTTACGCAATACATTTAATCAACAATAAAGAGTCTCTGATTTGTGGATAATTATCTTACCTCTTAAGTATTTTCTTATCATCATGTGACGACCTATTCTTGCTGGAACCACTCCTTAGGGTCATTTTTACTAGATACACGTACCCCTTGGTTCTGTTCGGTTCGTTAATAGTGCCCGAACTAAAAAAAAACATCATGGCTGACGCAAGCGAGTCAAATCCAGTCTATGGGCCCTTTTTTGGAGTCATGGGAGCGGCATCCGCCATTATTTTTAGTGGTAAGTATCTTGACATATTATTTAAGGGTTGTTTTTATAGTTTGTTCTTTAAATTTAGCTTTTGCTGACGGGTAGGTGTCTGAGATATACATAGCAGCTTTCCGATCAAAGTTTGTTGTATAAAACGGTAACAGTTTACCAAGTTTATAAGTAAAAGTCAACCCTTAGCGTGTATTATCATTTTTGCTATATCCTAAGTTCTTCTGTAGTCTTATTCTACTAAAAGGAGTTTGGTGTGGCCAAAATTATCTCAGTAAAATAAAAATGTCCACTTTAATTACACATGCATCCTTTGTTTAAACTCTTCCTAAAAATGCCTGCACGTGACCCTTCTTCTCAACCTGTGTTTGTCCACTCCTGGACGTAGGTCTCTTCTAATTTCTTCTATGGTCTTGCTACTTTTAACCACTGCTTGCCCGCTACGCTGCGTTTCTCTAGATTTTCATTCTGTGATCTTGTATACCCATCTGTCTCTGGATGATCTAGTCACATGACCCGCCCGCTGCCACTTCATCCTTGCCGCCTCCAGAGTAATGTTATTGCCTTTGATTCGACTCCTAATGTGCTCGTTATGAATTCTATCGCTAAGGGAGATACCAGCCTGTGAAATTGCGAGCTTTTTAACAAATGTACATAGTTTCCAGTTCATATGTACTGAGAGGTAGGACACAGGGCTTTAGTTTTAGGTTTATGGATATTGAAGTACTTTTTAAGATATGCCCTAGTGTTCCAAAAGCCGCCCCGAGTTTTTTTAAAATTAACTTTAAGACCTACCTTCGCAGAGACTACCGTCAGTTGGTTTAGCTGGTTTATCTGGTGGCACGTGACTAAATATATGATATATAAAATATAATAAATTGTCTTAATATTCTTAGTTTTGTTTACTGGGAGATCTAAAAAGTATACAAACTTTTAATTGCTAGTATTAGCATGAATTATATAATTATAAACATTTTTGGTTATCCATGATTCCATCATGTGACTCAGCAGGAGGGTAAAGCAGGCTTGAGAATATATCAAATTCCAATCTGATATAATTTAGTTATCATCTAGACTGACGTCATGATTCATGTCTTTTTTTTACTTCCATTGTTGAGATAAGTATTTTAATCGTGAGGAAATTACTTCTAATATTTTGTAAGTTCCTTATGTTTAGAGTACTTAGCTCATAAACAACATACTTTCCACTTTTGACTCTGGCTTATGGTTTTCAGTGATATCACTCTTGAAGTAAGCGATGGAAGAGCTAGAAATTATTATAATTAGTTTGTAGAATTTTCTTGTAACTATTTAGTTCTTTTCTTGTTAATTACTGCTAAAAATAGGTAACTTATAAGTAAAACTTATACCCGTATTTATAACGGGTGGTTAACAAATATACTACCTTACTCATAGATAAATATGAAAACGCAAAGATTTACATGAAACCTAGTATAGAACAAATACGTATAGGAAGAGGCGTAAGACGGAGATACAATCTCTCCTAAGCTATTTATTACAGCTCTAGAAGACGTATTCCGCCAATTAGACTGGACAAAGAAAGGCCTAAAGATAGATGGTGTGTATCTGAGTCATTTAAAGTTGGCAGACGATATTGTAGTCATCAGTAGTAATCCACATGAGTTACAAGAAATTACACAGGGGAACAGCTGTTTTGGTGTCGAGGTTTTTTGAGCTGATTCTATATCAATTTGATGTCCTGAATTCAAATAACGTATTCATTTGTACCTAGGAGCTCAAATTTTTAAGATATACAATTTTAGAGAAATATAAGTTTTATTTTAGTTATACAAAATACAATATTATGTCGTACTTACAAACAAAAAAAAAAACATTGAAGAAATGAAATAGTCACTCAACACTTGGAAAGCTTCTTTTCCGCGACATTCTTGAATGTTTTTTAAACTCCAGCAGTAATCTGCCATCATGTGCATGTCCCATCTTCCTTGGTAGCGGTCTTCCATAACTTTAATATCTTGGTGAAATCTTTCACCTTGTTCCTCACTCATGTCTCCTAAATTTTCTGGAAAACGGTCTAAGTGGCTGTGTAAATAGTGTATTTTAATATTCATATTACACCCTAAGGATTTGAAACTATTAAGCATCTTGTTAACCATTTCAACATAGTTTTGAGCTTTATGTTTGCCTAGAAAATTTTCTACAACTGCAACAAATGATGTCCAAGCTTCTCGTTCAACTTGATTCATTGAATTTATGAAGGCAGGATCCTTAATTAATTGTCTTATTTGTGGGCCGTCAAATATCCCTGCTTTGAGTTTTTCTGTGCTCAACTGATGCATTTTTACCCCTATATATGCAAAACAAGACCCATTCATATCAAGAGCCTTTACAAATTGCTTCATTAAGCCCAACTTTATATGTAACGGAGGAAGTATGATTTTTTCTCTTTCAACCAAAGCGTCGTTAATGACATTCTTTTCCCCAACGTCCATGTTTTTCCACTTTGCTGCCCAAGAAGAAAGTTTACCATTTTTAAGTCTACACAAATCATCCATTGATGTTCGTAATACTTTATCTTCTGCAAGACCAAAGCTATGGTATTATATTCTTCTTTCAGTTTCGTTGAGTGAGCTAGTGGTATTGAACCATATTTATTCCCATTATGTAGAAGGACACATTTTAAACTTCGCTTTGAACTGTCAATAAATAGGCGCCAATCATCTGGAATATATTCAGAAAGTCCCATTTCTTTCATGAGTCCCCTAATTTCGTGACAAAATACAAGATTGTCTTCTTGAGAAAAGAATGGTAGCAGATCTTTTTCTCTTGTACGGTAAAAGGTAATTTTGGTTCCTTGTTCTAGTAAATTTTTGTCGTTCAACCTAGAAGCCAGTACTTCTTTCGATAAATTGAGATCCCTGGTGAGATCATTTAATTCATTTTGATTGAAGCGTTGAGGAACTGATGACGTCCCCTCATAGTCACTGTTAGTTTCATTAGCATCAGAACTTTTATTAGCATCAGAAGAGCGATCAGAGGGAAAATATTCGTCATCAGAGATATGTGGTAGCTGATGAAATGTTGGAATCGGTATTTCATCTGAGTGCGGGATAGGGCGTATTGCCGAGTCTAAATTGGGATAAGTCCACTTACTGCGGTTATTTCGATTGATTCCATTAGTATTTACTAAACAGAAATAATAATCATTGAAGTGGTTTTTTGGTTCTCTCCAAACCATTGGTACGCCGAATTTTAGACATTTTCTTTTCCCGGTAATCCACTGCCGTAAATGCTCTGTACAAGTTTTACATACGAGATGCGGGGCCCACGTTTTTGTCCTGATCACCAAGCTTAACTCCAAAGTATCCAAGATACGCTCGCTTTACAAAGTCAGTAATAGTTTGTCTGTTTTTGTTGAAACATGTATTCTCCGCATATATAGCAAAACACATCAGGTTGATTTACACAACTTCTTCTTGAACTGGAACCTGAACTCATTTTAATTCTGTGCAATAACACAAAAACACTCTTTTCTTAACATAAAATAACACGCCGAATTCGATCTACTCTCGTTAGTAAGAACGCACTGATGAGACTTACCCGAGTTAGGTGATTAAAAGGGTCAGTTCAGGTACCTGATAGGCAATGGTTCCACTATTTATAGATTTACCTGGAATTTACTCAATTACAGACTGACAATAAAACCATTGTACCTACATTAATGAATATATAATAATTTTAGAACTCTCATAAATGAATATACTGAATAAAAACCACATTGGTAGATAAGTTGATGTATCTAAAAAAGTAGAGCTGATAGAGAAAAACGGATTGCATGTATAGATTTAGCATCCCAAATATAGTTAAAATCAGCTCTAAAATCCCAGGCACCAAAACAAAAATATTTTTTTGTTGCCCTGTGTAATAAATGAGTTAAATTACCACTCAAAGACAATTGTTCTTAAGATGAATAAAAGTAAGGTAAAAATATTAACCGTCATTAATAACATCACAGTTATAAATTTGGAAGGAACAGCTCTCGAGATTGTTAAGGATTATGTGTATCTGGGGCAACAAATTATCACGACGAGAGACGGATGAAATTTCAAGAAGAATCAGGCTTGGATGGTGCGCATTCGGGAAATTAAGTTGTATATTCAAAGATAAAGCCATTCCAAATAAGTTAAAGGCCAAAGTTTACGATCAGTGCACCTTACCCGTAATTACATATGGCGCTGAAACTTGGACACTTAATAAAGCCGATATAAAAAAAACTAGCTCGAACTCAGAGAGCACACGAAAGACAGATGATCGGGATAAAATTTAAAGACAGAAAAAGAAATAAGTGGATACGTGAACAAGCGAAATTAAAGAATATTATAGAGCACGTAGCAGAAAGAAAGTTGCAATGGGCTGGGCATGTAGCAGGCACGACCGATCATTGATGGACCAAGCGAACATTAGACTGGAGATCACGAGAACAGAAAAGGAGCGTAGGGCGTCCCAAAACAAGATGGCGGGATGATATACCGAGGGTTGCGGGCATTGGATGGAATTAACAACTGAACTTTGATCAATTTTATAGGCGATTTTAGGTTTTGTCGCCCCTAAGTGCTTACGATCAGTGTGAAATAACTTAAAATACTCGCCCATTTTAATATCAGTCAGGCAATCATTACCTTGTACTGAGCGCATCACTCGAGATGTTTTGGATATTAAAATTTATACAAAAATCAAACGTAGCTGTTCGTTTGACATTTATTTCTTGATCGCTCCTCAAGATACATTGAGAGGGACATTTTTCTCTAATGATCCTCTTCAGATTTTGGGTCATTCTTCTGTAAACCTGTCCATTAACTGTGGACCTTTCTTCCTCTAAAGTTTGAAGATCGAGCTCTCAGAACATGATCTGGTTCCTAAATTTTCTTGCGCAATTTTGAAAACTGCAGTTTTGGATACTTTAGCTTCCTGACTAAGTCGGGTGGTGGACTGCTGAAATATGGAATTTGTCTGTTTTCAGTAGTTTCACATTAAACCACATATATCTGAGGGGGATCCCTCGAAAACCGCGCCGCCTGCGTTGAAGTGTTGACTTTGTCAACCACTCTGTCGGCTTGTGGCTGCTGCGTCATCCTACATTGGAGTATTAGGAGCGCGTACTTGATACAATTCGTTGTATCTTACCATAAATAATTATGCTTAAATTTTGTTTATAATCTCAATAAGACAGTAAAAAAAGATTTTATAAAACTCTTGAAAATATCTGAAACTTGTCAGCCTCCACCATTTTTACTCCCTTCCCTGAAGCAAAATCGCTTAAAAATATAAGTTCCATTACTGCTTCACGTATTATATATGTATCGAATTTGAAATCGATATCTTATTTAGCTAGAGAGCTTTCGTGCTGATAAAAATAACCGGCCGATTGCAAGTCGGACTTGCGCAATTAGTGTTCCGTACGATGATTGCTTATGAAATAAAAATTTTTGTTATGGAGGTATAAAATGAGCAGTTTTTTGCATATACCATATAAGTTATTAAAGGTAATGCACTTGTGATAATTTTCGTTCAATTTACACCCTGTGGAGAATATTCTAGAATTTTTTCAAAATTATTTGATCATTACTTTTCGAGACCGCAATTTTTCGCAATTTCTTAAAAATAATACAAAGAAAAGTGTGCGCAGGTATTATATTATATATATTTTTGAACTCGTGTTTTTACAAGCTTTCACTTGACACCCCACTCAATGACTAGGTAAAAAAATTTTTTCACTTTCGATTTTACCCCCCAAAATTAAGCCCTTAAGTCAAAATGTACAAATTAGTAAACCAAGAAACTGAAAACCTTGATATTGGGAAAAAAAGCATTGCTGTCTTTTTGGATTTAGCAAAGGCAGTTGATACAGTGCTTAACGATAAACTAATGTCTTTAGATCCTATTTAACAGACACAGAGTAGATTCTTAAAATTAGAGACACATACAGCGATCCTATAAGCATTCAAATGGGAATTTCTCAGGGCACGGTTTTAGGGCTAATCTTATTTATAATATACCAGGTGTACAAGTATGAAATGAGGATTTCGGACAACAGATTGTGCGCCAATGCAGTTTGTGCTATAAAGATTTGACATTGCGCCATTTTGCTGTGTCATCAACAAGTGTCAGACGCGCACGAGTGATAAATTGAAAAAGTGTGTGCATAGTGTTGTGTTGTTGTGTTCAATATGTCGAAATTTATACCGAACAAAGAGCATTCGCGGACAGCATTAATTTTTTGTTTTCATTTGACGAAAACTGCTGTTGAATCGTATCGATTACTTCGAGAAGCTTATGATGAACATGCTCCATCGCAAGATACGTGTGAACGATGGTTTCGGCGTTTCAAAAGTGGTGACTTCGATGTTGCGGACAAGGAACGTGGAAAACCGCCAAAAAAATGCGAAGAGGTGGAATTGTAAGCATTGTTGGACGAAGAAGATTCGCAAACACAAAAATAACTCGCCGAGCAGTTGGGAGTTAGTCAACAAGCTGTTTCCAATCGGCTACGAGAGATAGGAAAGATTCAGAACACCGGTAGATGGGTACCACATGAGTTGAACGACAGGCAAATGGAAAAGCGCAAAAACACGTGTGACATTTTGCTCGCTCGGTACAAAAGGAAGACGTTTTTGCATCGTATAGTTACAGAGGATGAAAAGTGGATTTATTTTGACAATCCCACGCGCAAAAAATCATGTGTAGACCCAGGCGCACCATCCACATCGACCGCAAGACCGAATCGCTTTGGAGTGGTCTATTATGAGCTGTTAAAACCTGGGGAAACGGTTAATACGTTAATAATAACGTTAAACCTTACCAACAACAATTGACCGATTTGAATCGTTCGCTGCTTGAAAAAAGGCCAAAATACCGAAAGAGGCAACACAAAGTCATTTTTCTTCACGACAATGCTCCATCACATACGGCAAAACCAGTTCGCGACATGTTAGACGCACTCAGCTGGAAAGTTCTACCCCATGCGGCTTACTCACCAGACTTGGCTCCTTTCGATTACTACTTGTTTGCATCGATGAGTCACGCACTTGCTGAGCAGCGCTTTGGTTCATATGAAGATGTGAAAAAATGGCTCGATGAATGGTTCGCAGCAAAAGGGGAAGATTTGTACTGCCGTGGTATTCACAAATTGCCCGAAAGATGGGAAAAATGTATAACAAGCGATGGAGCATACTTTGAATAAAGCATTTTTTATCATTCGTCCGAATTTAACATGTTTTTTTAGAAAAAAAAATCCGCATTTCATACTTGTACACCTTGTACATTAGTTCACTTATTGATCTTTTTCTTAATGGAACTGTAATTTATTATGCTGATGACACGGTTTTACTTTTTGCAGGCAATGGCTGGGATGATGTTAGAGAGAAAGTAATGTTGGGTTTGAGTAGGGTGAAAGATTGGCTAGATTTTCACAAATTAATCCTTAATTTAAATAAAACAAATTATATTGTTTTTTCGCTGAATTCTGCTGGTTGACCATTAAAAATTTTGCTAATGATATTAAGGAGGTTTGTAATACTTAAATATCTAGATATATAATCGATAGACACCTGCGGTGGGCGGCTCATGATTTAAGATTAGGAAGTTAACCCCTTACCGCATACTGTCCCAAATTTGTCACACATCAAATATATTTTTTTTCTAAGTCCCTGAGTAGCTTAAGGATCTTATTTCAAATTGTTCCATATCCGGCACGTTCGCTGCTCTGACGTAAAACGCGCAGACTCCACCGCAGTCAAATCTCGACGCCAGGAAAAGCCATTAGTCCAGTGGCGGCTTGTGACACGCTATATCCTGTTTTGTGGTTTTTTAGATCAACAGTTTTCATACTCTCTTGTGAATAATTTGTTGTGAAAAAAATATTCTTATAAAGGTAGGTGTCTAATTTTGCTACTAAGGTAATATCATAATTATAATTTGACGTATTGAAGACAAAATATGAGTTTGTTTACCTGTGCCATATTTGGAACAGTTTTATATAAAGACATGATAATTTATAATAATTACATCTCTTTCTTAGATGGACCCCCAGTAAGTTTTATGGCACCAGAAAATTCCGAATTCCAAATGGTGACGTTAGTGACAATGAAAATTTATCCTCGGACGATGAACATCAAAGAAATGACTTGTTGGGTCCTAGAAAGTCCGTTCTCCTATATGAGTCAGACAGTGAAAACGAAAGAATCGTTTCGACAAACGAAGATGTTATTATTGACGAAACCGATATAGAAGATAATGATGATGACATGCCATTGTCCGCATTAGGGCAAACTTTTATAGATCATCAGAATGTGTTACCATCGACATCGACTAATAAACCGACCAAAGAGAAGCCGAAAAAAAAAGCAAAGCATTGATTGGGAGAATAAATTTCTAGCTGTCTCTGAGGAATTTGTAAAATTTCAAGGTTGTACAATTCTTCCTGATTTCATAAAAGAATTAGAAGATCCTATCTATTTCTTCAATTTCATTTTTACTGAAGAACTTTTCGTTTACATAACTGAACAGTCAAATTTGTACGGGGTTCAAAGCCACCCAATATATCCAAGGAAGAAATTCGTGTTTTTTTGTGGCATTTGTATATATATATGTCGATTATTCAGTTACCATCGACCAGGTCTTATTGGAATAATTCGTTGGAAATTCCCAATATCTCCAGTGCTATGACATGCAACAGATTTGAAGAAATCAAACGATTTCTGCATTTCAACGACAACACACTGCAGGTTCCTCAGGGTCAACCTGACTATGATAAACTTTTTAAAATACGTCCCTTTCTGAACAAGATTCGTGACAGATTTCTACTTGTTCCTAAAGAAGAACATATGGCCGTCGATGAACAAATCATCCCAACGAAAGCACGCTCTACTCTAAAACAATATAATCCCAAAAAGCCCCATAAATGGGGATATAAAGTTTTCGTTCTAAGCGGCGTGTCTGGTTTTTCTTACGACTTTGATTTTTACTGTGGAACTATGGTGCTTGAGAATAATCAGCCTGATCTAGGAGCCAGTAGCAACGTTATAGTAAAACTTTCAGAATCTATTCCGAAAAATCTAAACTACAAACTCTTTTTTGATAACTGGTTTACAAGCATTCCCCTGCTAACATATCTCACCAAAAATGGCATTTTACCATTGGGTACAGTATGAGCTAATCGTGTACCATGCTTGCAGTTTCCTAAGGAATCGGAAATGAAAAAAAAAGGTAGAGGTACATTTCTGGAAAAAGTGGCAACTGTCGATGGTGTGCAAATATCTGCAGTGTCCTGGTATGATAATAAAGTTGAGAATACCGTATCAACCTATGTTGGCAGTCAGCCTACATCAGAAGCAACGAGGTTCTGCAAAAAATCAAATACCCATATAAAAATCCCCTGTCCCCAAAGCATTGCTGTATATAATGCTTATATGGGAGGAGTAGATCTCCTAGATAGCATGCTAGGATACTATAGAATCCAAATTAGATCAAAAAAGTGGTATATGAGGGTATTTTTCCATTTTCTTGATATGACTTGCGCTAACAGTTGGATACTGTGGAGACGAAGTTTGCAAAATGATAACTTATATTTGTCGCTCTCAGAATTCAAGCTTGCTCTTGCAGAAGTATTAACGAAATCTGGCGTGAGTCAGAAAAAAAGGGGAAGGCCAAGCACCTGCCTACAGCCTCAGCTAGATTTGAAACAAAGAAAGTATCCCTTTTCACAAATACCAGCCCAGGAAGTTAGAACTGATAACTTGAGTCACTGGCCAGAAGTAAATGAAGATCGCCAAAGATGTAAATATCCTGAGTGCAAGGGAAAATCTCATGTGTCTTGTAACAAGTGTGTGGTATTTTTATGCCTAAATAAAGACCGAAACTGTTTTTATAAATTCCATACTGAATAAACTTTGTATGACACGTTTCAACATTTTTACCGAAATTTATTCTCTAGTTTAATTTTTTTCCGTTTTTCCCAATTTGTGCCAAATTTGGCACATGTCAAAAGGTGATTCACATCTTGATAAAAAAGTGACCAATTTTTTTTTTAACATTTATTTCGTGTATTTAAAAATATTATCTAAACATACATATTTTTTTTGCAAAAATAAAAAAAGTCATGCAGTAAGGGGTTAAATTATAAATTTTACTCATTGCGTGAAATGTTATCTAAAAACCTGTTCATTTTGGTATACAAATCTCTGGTGGATTCATTAATTAGATATGGAATTGTGATATGGGGTGGATTGTATAATAGTGCTTTGAAACAACTTAGTGTTGTGCAAAATTTTATTTTAAAAGTTATCCATAACAAAAGAAAGCTATATTCAACGAATCTTTTATATAATGAAAATATATTTATGTTAGATCGCTATATACATTAGGAAAGTGTATATATTTTCACAAGGAAATAAGTTTAAGACACTATGTCCTATCACCAATATGAAACTAGAAATAAGGTGCAAAGGAATCTTAAAATTCCCCTAAATCATAAAAATATTAATCTAAGATTTTTAACTTATCTTGGACCAAAGTTATACAATTTACTTCACGTACGCAATAAATATCTCCAAGTTGACCATCTTTAGTAAAAAGTGAAGGGCCTATATTTTCCAAAGAATTGCTGATTTTATAAGATTGATTGATTGATTGATTGATTGATTTTATGAAGGATTTGGGCGCATCGACTGCTAGGCTCATATAGCGCCTATGATGAAGTTATAGTAATTTTAAATTTTGTTTTGAAGTTGTAGGCTCTTAAGATAATTTATTATTTTGGGTATATTTTTAGAGATTTGTTCCATGGATAATAGTTGAGAGAGTCTATGAGTTGTGATGTTGTGTCTTATTCTGTCATGTGAGTGTTGTGGATCTTCAAAGAGATGTTTAATCGTGAGTGGACTGTTTCAAGTCTGGCATATAGGAGGAGCTTCATTCCTGAGCAAATGATTATGTGTGATATACGTATGACCAATGGATAGCCTCCTCCAAATGCAATTCTCTCGTCGACAGAGAGAGAGATGGTTTAGTTGAAATGGAGGTATAACGAGAGGTTTAATTTCCCAAAGTTTATTTGTTTGTTCCAATAAATCCCATAGTAGTTGGAACAGTTCATTGTGTTTTATTTTTAGGAATCTAAGATATTCTTTGGGACGATTCTCGCTTTTTGTGTTTGTTCCTTTTGATATAGCTAGTTTGGCTAATTTATTAGCATTTTCATTTCCGAGTATTCCAACATGACTTGGGATCCATACAAAGGATATCACTCTATTTTTTAATTTGGCTATGTGGAGAAGATCCATTATTTGTCTGATGTAAGCTTGTTGTAAGTTGCCAGTGTTCATAGCTTGAAGAGAACTATATGAGTCTGAGGCTATCAGGTATCTTTCCTTTTTTTCGCTTTGAACTATATACAGTGACTCACAGCTTAAATGATGCAGTCGCTATAAGAAAAGACTAACTGGTCTCAGTGCCTCTTTATTTATTTGGAAAAAACAACTTATTGAAATTAAATTAGTAAAGAGTCTTCTAAAAAAGTATAAATTACTTTTTGTCTTAAATATGCCTTACTTAATTAACAATAAATAATTAATTAAATTATATGCGATTTTAACGTCACAGCTTAAATGATGCAAAATTCAATATACCAAAATTATTAGAGAAAACAAACTAGAATTTGAAATAAGCATGCTAATATTTGGTCGGGCCTCCCTCATTATCAATAACGGCTTGTAATCTTCTGGACATTGATTCGACTAACTTTCTAGTATACTCCGGGGAAATAGTGTTCCATGCTTCAGTAATTTTTACTTTTAATTCAGTTTTATTTGATATTGGGGCACTATTTACTTTATTTTTTAATGTCAGCCACAAATTTTCAATTACTTTTAAGTGTGGTGACTGGGCTGGTGTTTTAGTAACATTTGGACAGCTATAAAGCAACCAACTGCGGACTCGAAATGACGTGTGCTTTGGATCATTGTCGTGATAGAACCGATAATTGTTTTCAATATCTAATTTTTGGGCACTAGCGACGAGATGCTGCCTTAGTATATCCAAGTACACATATTGGTTCATATTCCCTTCGACGAAATGCATGTTACCTACTCCTGCAGATGACATACAGCCCCATAACATCACTCCACCTCCACCGTGCTTTACCGTAGCTTTCATATTTTTCAATTTTAATTCTTCGTTAGGCTTTCTCCAGACTGATATTTTTCCATCGAACCCAAATAAGTTTATTTTGGTTTCATCAGCAAATATTACTGAATTCCAGAAGTTCAAGTCTTTATTGATATGCTCTCTGGCAAATTCCATTCTCACGCGTCTATTTCTTTGGCTAATGATAGGCTTATTTCTAGCAGTTCGACCATGTAAATTATTATTTCGCAAGATCCGTCGAACTGTTTCGGGGTTACACCTTTTTCCAAACTGTCTTTCCACCTCGGCGCACAACTTTGGCGCACTTTTTTTTGGATTATTTGATACTTCTCTTAAAATCCATCTTTCTTCACGTTCATTGAAGATCTTATTTGGAGCCAACCTTGACTTATTCTCGACCCTATTTTCATTTCGGTAACGTTCAATGATATGCTGAACAATTGACGGACATTTATTTACCATTTTGGCTATGTCTCTTTGGCTGTATCCATTCCTGTAATGAGTAATAATTAAATTTCTCTCAGAAATTGTAGTTCGACGACCCATTCTTAAACAATTTCGTTTTATTGAATGAAAAAATGTCAAACTAAACAAAAAACAATTGCACTAAGAAATCAAAGCAACGCCGCCTTCGTAAATTTCAAAATGCGATAAGTTTTGACCCCTGTTGTTATTTTGCATCATTTAAGCTGTGACGTTAAAATCGCATATAATTTGATTAATTATTTATTGTTAATTAAGTAAGGCATATTTAAGACAAAAAGTAATTCATACTTTTTTAGAAGACTCTTTACTAATTTAATTTCAATAAGCTGTTTTTTTCCAAATAAATAAAGAGGCACTGAGACCAGTTAGTCTTTTCTTATAGCGACTGCATCATTTAAGCTGTGAGTCACTGTACCTTACACATTCTTTGATTGCATACAATTCCGCCGCATAAGTTGAAAAATGACAGGGAAGTTGAAATATTCTAGAGTGATTTTGAGAATAATAAGCGGATCCTTGATCAGTCTTAGATCCATCTGTATAATACAAATTATGTTTTGAGTAATTTAGATCTATCAATGTGTGGAATTTTATTTGTATGTATCTCGAGTTGTATTTTGATTTGGGAAATACTTGTAGTGAAAAATCAATCTGAGGGAGAGAGAGTGTCCCAGGAGGGAAAGTTGTAATTAAGGGATAATCATATACTGGATTCGGGAGAGAAAGAGATCTGAAGACTGTTCTGACTCTGGCTTTGAATGAGTTTGGTTGGAAAGGGAGAGAAGAGAGGGTATTTTCTAAGTGCAGTAGCAATTTCATGTGAGGGCGGTGTAGTGCCCTAGAATAATACTTTATTAATGATTCTTGTCTGTTGATGGAAAGGGGGGAAATGGAAGAAATAGACTGTAGACTTGGAATTGGTGAGGTTTTGTATGCTCCCGTTATCAATCTCAATGCTTGATTCTGTATTGTTTCCAGTTTTTTTTCTTTGCTGATTCAGATGCAGTATCATAGATCATATATCTCCATAGTTTAATTTGGATAAAATGAGGGCTCTGTAAATATTGTAGAGAGGAGAGAAGTCTGCACCCCCAATCTTTATTTGCAATTGATCGTAATAGATTCAGATCCTGAGTAGCCTTTGTGCGAAGTGAATTTATATGAGGTACCCAATTTAGTTGACTATCGAACGTGAATCCTAGTATGTTTAGCTGAGATTTGGCCGAGATGGGAGTATTGTTTAAATTGAGTGGGTTTAATTTGGTACAATTTCCTTTGTGGCATACATGTAATACAGAGGATTTTTGGGGAGAGAATTTGTAACCATGGTCTTTTGCCCAATTTTCAATGTGATTTAAACTACATTGAAGAGATGAGGTGAGGGTGGAGTTTTGTCGAGAGGAGAGGTGTAGGATCATGTCAAGAGTCAAAGAGTTGATACTTGATGTTGTTGGGTAAATGATCAATGAGGGAAATCATTGCAATGTTGAATAGTGTAGGACTCAACACGGATCCCTGTGGGACGCCCCTGGTGAGTATGTGAGAACTTGAATATTGACCGTTTGCTCTGACTGTGAAGGACCTCTGTTTGAGGAAGTTGTGTAAGTACTTTGGAAGGGAACCTTCGAAACCTAGGCCATTTAATTTGTGAAGGATGACATTTTTATCAGTGAAATCGAACGCGTTAGTCAAATCCAATGCAACTATTAAATGGTGATGTTTACGGTTAATTGATTGGATGATTTTTTGTGAAAGTAATAATAGATGGTCGATTGTTGATCTATATTTTCTAAAGCCGAATTGATAAGGTGATAGAATGTTTCTGGATCCAAGATACCATGAGAGCCTGCCATTCACCATTCTCTCCATCACCTTTCCCAAATGATTGGTAAGGGAGACCGGACGATAACTTTCTATCATGGTTCTCGGTTTTCCCACCTTATGGATTGGAATGATTGTAGATTGGAGCCATGCTTCTGGAAAAAGATTATTTTTCCATAAATGATTGTAAAAATCTAATAGAATGATTTTGATGGACAATGGAAGGTTAATTATCATAGGAAGCAGGATTTTGTCCGGTACAGTACGGTACAAACGAGACTCGGGAACCTCGGGGACGTCACTCCCCGTACTAGTAGAATGCATCTACTAGCCCCTGAGGGGTGATTTTATAAGAGTCTAGTGTTTTTATTGAGTGTTATGTGCGTGTTCTTTTGATTGTGTCTTGGGTTGCTTAATCTAGCCTAAAATGGCAGAAGTATTTATTACCTTGTAGCTTTTAGTTTACATTTAACATTAGACTATTAAGGTTTATTTTGTTTTTTTATAATACAAACTGGCACATACAGAAGTTTAATGAGCTAGGTGCCAAAAAGTTTCAAAGAGTATAATAGTCAATATATTATGTGGAAGTAGAAATTAAATGTAATATTGTTAAATGTTGTGTCATCATCAATAAATCAAAATAAATCAAAATCTAACTTTCAAAAATATACGATTCTGATGAGGCCATCAGTTATGTATCTTTAGTCTCAATGAATACAGCTGAAGATAGGGTATCGACGACACCAGAAGTAAGTGGATAAACCACATGCTTTTATATCGGCAAATACAAGCCAAGGTATATAGAAGCACCAGGGAGGAGTGCTATCGCTACTCCCCTGGAAGTTAGTAGTGGATAAGCTGCTGACTTAACTAAACTGGCACGACTCTTACACCCGCGGATATGCTGATGATATAATTATACTCCTCCAAGGACTGCGGCAAAGCCCATGCAAAAAGCACTAAATAAAGTACAGCGCTGGTGTGAAGGAATAAAATTGAAAATCAAGGCTGCAAAGACTGCTCTTATACATTTCACAAAAAGAAGAATCCAAGGCAATTACAACGATCCAAGTATATGGATGAAAACCATTAATAAGTACACATATCTGGGCTTGATACTAAACACCAAATTAACATTGAACAAACAAATTACAAAAAACCTTAATAAAGCAAAAATGTGTTTCATGAGATGCAGGAGCTTATTTGGAAAAACCTAGAGCCTTAAATCAAAAATGGTGCTTAGTATATGCGCCACGGTCATTAGACTCATAATTACGTTCGGAGTTGCAGATGGTAGACCTAAACAGAGCAGAGAAGGATAACCAAGGAACTAAATCGGCTACAGAGGTTGGCTTACTTATGTTCTACAGGGGCTATAAGTAGTGCTTACAAGATAGCCTGAGATGTCAATAGATCGACGGAAATGGAAGTGATCACTAAAGTCACTTCGTAAAATAAAAAAGTTAAATAATGAAAATACAACATATTTAAACGTTAAAAGATTCTGCTAGTTATTAAGAGAGATTTTGTAACGCTTATTTTTCACAAGCTTTTATTCTTACCGTTATCTCAAAAATGCGCAGTATTAACGCGTAGGAATTACAAGGTTAGGTTAGTATTCACCTTTTATAAACTTAGAGGATTTTTTTTTTTTCATTCATTTTATAGTTAAGGACACATGTTATTAGTATTTAGTGGGTCAACACAAGTTTCTAAATTAACGTCGTGTCTAGCAGGTTTCTAACACTTCCTTCAATACTTCCCAGGTAATACGAATGTGCTATAAATAAATTTTCATTCGAAATTAGCACTACACACACTGTAATACCATTGTTCCAAAAATTGCAAAATTCCAACATAATCTGAACACTAATTAATTGTTTTCAGTGTTGTTTGCAATAAAAGATTATCATTTCAATTTTACTGTATTTTCTTAGTGGTCTGTATACCTAAGTAGGAACAAAAAACAGGCCCTACCATAATAGCGCTAAGAATAACTAACTTTAAATAACTTCTCTTATAATTTCCTAAATAAGGGAAATCGTTATCCTTAATAAAGTTTCTCTTATTTTATTTCAATACTGCGCAAGCTCCAGATGGTGGGCGCATGCTTCAAATAACGATAACAGCTAAGTCCTTATATTTAATTTTTTTTCTTTTACTACTGCGCAAGCTCCAAACGGTGGGTGCATGCCTCAAATAAAGATAAAGATAGTGGCCTACCAAAATAAGCCTTACAAAATCTCCCTGTTACTAAAATTTTATCTACTTTAATAGCTCTTTGGGCTTCGTTCCCTTTAATATACAGCCTGCTGATAATTTTCGCTTTTTTCGATCGAATTAATGATATTTGTAGACAATTTTAAGGTTTTTTTTTTGAAAACTTCGTATAGGCTATATGTAGTGAATATAACTTATGTAGTGAGGTACCAGGTAAAAATAATGCTCTATAATAATAGGAAGGTCAAATATTGATAAAACTCAAATTTATATCATTCTCCGTCATTAAAAACCATGTGACATTAGGCGGAAATCATCGAAATATAATGCTATTGGAAAGTGAATTTGAAAATGAATTTAGATGTTTTATATTATTCCATATCTTTGCTGGCGTTATGAATTGTCCTATGAGTTATTTTTTTCATAGAATGTGCCGATAAATTTGTTATACTTTTAAATATGATAAAAATATATTGTACTTATTTGTATGAAAAAACAACTAATTTTGAAATTTCTAATTTGAAGTACTTTTTATCTTAACTAAAATAATAAGAGACAATATGAAACTATGTCATCATCTCATGTGATAGCATTTTATTTAATTTGGTAATTAATAAATAATATAATAATAAAATTACAAAAAATACATTCTAGAACTAAGTCGCTGGTTTCGCCGAGTTATTCAGCAATAATTCAATCCAATTCATTCAGGGATCGTTAATAATGATAGAATAGGAAAACCGAGAAAAAAAGTCTTTTCTTCGTGTCAAAAAAGTGGGAAAATGACGGCGGCTCATTAATACGATTTAAGGTTCAACCTCTGTTCTATAGTTTTCGTATTTTATTTGCTTACAGGAAGATTTAACATATTGTTTTTTTTTTTTAAATTTTTGACTTGCTGTAGCTTAGTTGGTAAAGTGCAGGGGGTATACCCTGAGATCGTGGGTTCAAATCCCACCGGCACCAAGTAGCGTTTTTAAATTCTCGTGTGATTGTGTTTTTACCTTGAAATATTTCCCTGATTGTTCATGGTTTCGGTACCCTTTACCGACATCATTTACTTCCATTAAAACGTCTATTATAAAGAGCCACGAACGGATAAAGCAGTCAAATTGATGGCTCTGAAGTCCAGAATAAAATACGACGCCAAAAGTGCGTGCGGAAATTAAGATTGGTTTTCGATTGAGATGGAGGAAACGACACGATAGATCTCCGACTAGCAAGCCAAAGTAGTACGCTGATGTAACACATGTTTGGAACAACGCAATTGAACACTTTGGAGAATCTCGAGCGGTTGCTCTTGACATATCCAGGGCATTCGACCGTGTTTGGCACGATGGACTGTTGGCTAAGTTACGCTCTTATGGTATGTCTGAAAGGTTCTGTTTGTGGCTCTCATGTTTCCTCAGAGAGCGTTCTTTACGAGTGGCGGTCGACGGATTTCTTTCTAACACCCTCACTATCAACACCGGTGTGCCCCAGGGCTCCATACTGTCTCCTACTCTCTTTCTCATTACATTAACGATCTGCTGGAAAAGACCGGGAATCCAATCTATAGCTTTGCAGATGACAGTACGCTTGTCTCTTCATTCATTCACCTTGAACGCTCGGACATCGGCTGCTCAGGCGAATATCCGCAGACAGCAGGAGGTCGTTCAACTAAACAAAGACCTGGAAGAAATTCTATCTTGGGGTGACAGTAACCAAGTGGAATTTAATGCTACAAAAACCCAAGCGGCAGTTTTTTCTAAAAAAGTTAACGTTGCTGAACCCGACATAGTTATGTCGGGGCACTCCATTCCCCTAGCATCGTCGCTCAATTTGTTGGGCGTTAGTTTGGGAGCAAATATGTCTTGGCATGAACATGTTGCAGGCATAGCAGGAGAGCTTCTCAAAAGTTGGGAATATTATTTAGAATCAGAAAGCTTTACACCCCACAGCAACTGTTAATTCTTTCCAAAGCCCAAATTCGACCAACTATGGAATACTGCTCCCACGTTTGGGGCTCCGCTCCCAAACATACACTGCATTTGTTGGATTCTGTTCAGAGAAGAGCGGTCCGTCTGATTGGGGACCCGGAATTGACCGGCGGCCTTGATTTCGCTGGAACATCGAAGAACGGTTGGCGACTTGAGTCTGTTCTACAAGTATTTTCATGGAAAGTGTTCGAAGGATGTAGCCCGCTTAATTCCTCCCAAAGCGGTGCATGTTAGAAATACACGTCGAGCTGGTGCTTCGCATCCGTATGAGGTTCAGCTTGTTACTCCGCGTACAACGCTTTTCAAGCAATCTTTTATATAGAGAACGTCATCCCTTTGGAATAATTTGCCCAGCGCTGTGTTTCCCACCGAGTACAATTTACAGCGATTCAAGAACAACGTGAATCGCTTTTTCCGCACTCGTGCCGCTCCTGGAGCCCTTTAGAAACTTCCCTGCAGCACGTGAGCTAGACCCATAAAAATATATATATATATATATATATATATATATATATATATATATATATATATATATATATATATATATATATACAGTGAAGTCTGCTTATAAAAAATCCTTTTATAGGGAAGTTCCGGTTAAAACGAACTATTTTATAATGCACGAAAAAACTTCCATAAGACAAATGCAAATTTTTATCGGTTATAACGAACTTCCGGATAAAGTGAACCAAATCTGGATATTTTGTGTCCGTTTATAATGAACTTGCCACTCCCTGTGCTCGATGTCGCGAAACTTGATCTAGAGAATTCACCGAAACTCGCCGAGAACCCCTATTGTACTTGTTTTCCGCGTCGCTAGTTTCGAGCAGTATTATTTTCAGTTCATTTGTTGTGAATGTTTAAGTTTTTATTTTAAAATGAGTACACACAAACGTAAAGCGTTTACTTTAAAAGACAAACACGATATTATAAGGAAAATAGAAAATGGAGTTAAACAAAGTGATGTTTGCAAACAGTTGAATTTAATTAAATCTACTGTTTCTACCATATGGAAGAAGAGGCAAGAAATCTTATCAATCTGTGATAAACGAAACTTTAGTTATAACAAAGTAATAAAACCAACACAGTCGATAAAGGACTCCTTAAATGGTTTAGTCAAAAACGACATGAACATGTTCCTATTACCGGCTATACTTTACAAGAGAAAGCTAGTGAATTGGGAAGAAAAATAGAGGACATCGTGTTTAAGTGTTCTAGAAGTTGGATTGAATGATTTAAAAAGCGACATAATATTAGTGGGGATGAGATAGTAGGAAAAACTGCAGGTGTGGATATGACTGTTGTTGATCAGTGGTCGGCCATTGTATGGCCAGAAATTCGAGAAAGTTTTGAATATGTGGGTATTTTTAATGCGGATGAAACGGGTTTGTTCTACAAGATGACGCCTAACAAGACATTAAAGTTTGTCGAAGAGAATTGTGCTGGTGGAAAATTATCAAAAGTAAGGATTACTGTGTTGGTAACTGCAAATATGTCTGGAACAGAGAAAGGAAAATTGTTGGTGATAGGAAAGTCCGCCAATTCCAGGTGTTTTAAAAACAAACATTTACCAGTAAAGTACAAATCAAACAGTAAAGCCTGGATGACATCAGAAATTTTTAAAAACTAACTGATCGAATGGGCCAAAGAATTAAAATTCACAAACAGAAAAATATTACTTTTTATTGACAACTGTCCAGCGCACCCTGCACTTGATCTACAGCAAATAAAATTGGTTTTTATACCTTCAAACACAAATGCAAAGCTCCAGCCTATGGAGCAAGGTGTGATACTTTCTTTAAAATGTCGTTATTTTACTTATGAAAATGTTAGAGACGATCGATAAAGGTAACATTTTTTCTGCAACTCTCTTGGACGCTATAAACTTTATCCATATAGCTTGGCAAAGAGTTAGTAGAGAAACCATTGCAAACTGTTTTAAGGATGGCGGATTTTTAAAGGAGGAATGTAGATATGACTCAGATGATGAGCTACCGTTGACTCAGTGGACTGAAAAACATCGAGAAGATCCTACTGATTGTCTAGAATTTGTTTACGATGCTGACATTCAACAAAGTTCAATGAAAATCGAGATTAATAGATGTTTAATCATTTTAATTTTGAAGAATATGTATGTGCTGATAATGAATTAATGACGAGAGAGATACTAACTGATGATCAAATTGTGACATCACTGATTTCTGGAAAGATTTTAAGCGATAATGATGACGAAGACGAGCTTGGAGAAGGAGATTATATTTATGTTCCATCCATTTCAGAAATAATTAAGAAAATGACTGAAACTCGCAATTTTTTAGAATCTCGTGAAATTCCTGAACATATATGGAGTAGTTTTTGTGACCTTGACAATTATATAAACACCATTTCTTTTTCAACTAAAATTGTACAAACGAAAATTATTGATTTTATTGTATAAACTACGTATGTACTATGTTTACGTTTATACTTGTATATGTACCAACATACATAATAATAACTTTAGTGTGACTTGTTTTATTGTCCTTTGAATGTTTTCTTTTAATTTAATAATTATTATTATTCATTTTTCTAAGCATTAGCCCCTAATCTAAATAAAAAAGTAGAGAAAAACAATATTAGATTTTGTTTACTGTTTGTAACGAACTTTGGATATAACGAACCATTTATATATATATATATATATATATATATATATATATATATATATATATATATATATATATATATATATATATATATATATATGAGAGGTATGGCTAAAAAATAATCGGACTGAATTTGATACTCCGATAATATTGGTGCCCCGCGGTTGGCGTTGAGCTTGAATACCCTCTCTACCTCATCTGCCATTAGGATGACCGTGTAGTTTTCAGTTCAGTTGCAGCGCTAGTTTAAATCGGATCGTGTATTTACTCTGCGTCGGAGCAATGCTTACTATCAATATTGAGCAATGAACTGGAGTGTGAAATTCCCTGGTAAATATAGAAATTCTGCTACAAGAAGTATGTGGTAATGCTTATCACGAACTTTTCGAGTAGGTAAAACGATTCAGAGACGGAGAGAAGACATCACAGATGATCTCCGCGTTGAGCGACCACGAACGACACCCGCTTATGATTTTAAAGTTTGAAAAGATAGAAGGGTGTATCTTCAGTCTGTTCATCAAAAGAATATTCCATATTTACAGGAAAAACGAGCAACAACAACAACAAATTATCAATCAAAAATAAACCCAAACGTTAATTAATTTAAAATTTATGAAGCCTATTGTCAAAAATCATTTGTGACACTGACATAACATTCCACATTTTCGCCAACTAGATTATTATCGCCTACTAGATTTTAACGGTTGATGCGCCAAGAAAATTGTTTTGTAGGTCAGCATCGGAAAAAAACATTTTTTTTCTCAAGAACTATGCGAGGTGGCGTTTTTTACATGAGACAAAAAATAAAGTAAATAAAAGGACCTTTTTATGAAAAAAAATTCAGAGTCGTCGTTAAAGTTGCAAAACATTTCTACTAGAATTTATGTAGGGGTGAGGGTAGTTTTCACCCTTCTCGAACCCTTTCGTTTTTTTTTTGTGAACGTCAAATATTAGAGCGCCTACCAAAACATGGGCACCCTAAATCTCATTCAAATCGGGATATCGGTTCTTAAAATATCTTAAAAAATGTGTTTATTTTTTTTTTGCTTTGATGCCCTCTAACGGACAAAAGAAGCACTTTTGTATAGAGGTAAATTGTGTCCAATCGACTTATTTTCATTCCAAAAATACGTGGTAGTTCTATGTCCACGGAATAATTTGACACCCGGTATATATATATATATATATATATATATATATATATATATATATATATATATATATATATATATATATATATATATATATATATATATATATATAGGAGCGTCCTAACTTTAAAATTGAATAAAACAAGGAGTTTTTTAAGCAAAATTCATTCTGAAACTTTTATTTAACGGTAAATTTTATGCCATTTAAGATTTAAACAAGATATCGCTCAAATGGCCGCCGCGGCTCTTTTTGCAGACACGAATTCGCTTACATCAATTTTCCATGGCTCGGGCCAGCATGTCCGGCCTTACACCGGCTATGGCACGACGAATGTTGGCTTCAAATGCATTAAGAGTTGCTGTAAACTTGTGATTTAACGTGGCGTTAAATGGCACAATCTCGGCGGCCAAGCGGTAGAGCCATTTCGTGAAATTAATGACTCACCGAACTTGGCGCGCAATAAAGCCATGTTTGGGCTGGAAATATGCGGTGCTCGCTATTCACGGTAACGGTCCCTCCTTCTTCATTTTTTAAAAAATAAGGTCCGATGATGCCTCCGTGCCATAATCCACACCAAACTGTGATTTTTTGCGGATGCGAAGGAGTCCCATAAATTACTTGTAGATTAGATTCGCTCCAATAACGGCAATTTTGCTTATTAACATAGCCATTGAGCCAGAAATGGGCTTCATCGGAGAAGAGGACTTTCTCATTAAATTGGCTTTACTTCTTGGGCCATTACCATCTTATACGGATGCAAACCCAAGTGCAATCGTAAAATTCGCCAAGTTGTCGCCAGAGATAGGCCCAACTCTTGAGAACGGCGCGGAATCGACACATTTTTGTTCTCACGAACATTGGCTCGACCTCGAATTGCTTTTTGCGCAGCGCGAACTGAACACGAATTTGCGTAGTAATATTGGACAATTTCCAAGCGTTCTTTTAACGTGAAACGATTCACGATTGAATGGCAAACCTTACTAAATACTACTCAGTATATATCACCACTGCAACAAACACTTTATTTTTGCACTCGACGTGCGTTTCGCTAACCATGTTAGCTTCATCAGGGGCGATGATTGACTAAAGCTAAACTACAAATCTACCCTATTTATAGTTAGCCTATCCCTTGAATTACTCAGGCGGAACTAATGACATAGGCAAGGCTATCAGTTACGGTCAAGTAACCAGTAGAGGGGACTATAAAGAATAGGCTCTCTGTCTTTATTTAAACTACTTTTAAATTAATAATTTGCGTACGAAAGTATTCAACAATCTCCTATCAAATACATTTTTAATTAATCTTAGATTATCTAATGTTACAATATGATCAGCTTCAAGTGCATGTTCAGCCATGCTACACTTTTCTGTTCTACTGTATTTTAAGTGTGCTAAATGTTCTTTAAATCGTGTTTTAATTGACCTTTTAGTTTGCCTAACATACTTTTTGTCACAATTATTACAACTAATTTCATAAATTCTACTTTTTTTCTCACAATTAGGAATCTTATCTTTGGGATTTCCTAAGATATTCCTCAGATTGTTTGATGACTTATAGACTAAGGTGAGGCCTACCTTATTAAATATCTTATTGAGTCCCTTGCTATATTTCAGATTATATGGCATGGAGACATACTTGGTGTTATTTTCTTCGCGTGTAAATATTATTACTAAATACAACTACTACTAAATACAACTGACATCAGATGTTAAACATTTGCCAACCAACATGGCCGCTATTAGCTGTCAAAAGTCGGACATTCCTAATGGAAAATCCTTTATATATATATATATATATATATATATATATATATATATATATATATATATATATATATATATATATATATATATATATATACAAGGTTACAGGGAAAGTCGTCCTAGTTAATTAAGGACGTTATAGTTTAGGTCGTTTCTGACCGATTTGACTCTATGACATGATGTCCTAAACTTAACCGTTTCCGATATATTGAAGTTTTAAAGATTTTCTAAAAAAAAACATTTTTTTTTTGCTTTTATATCGATTTTTTTTTTATTAGAGGTTCTCTATTGCGATTTTTTGGTTATTTTTAGTTAGTCTGTATGTCAAGTATCAAAAATCATCAAAAAAATTTGAACTAGTTACTAACAGTTTCAAATGGCGGCTTGTTAATGTTTCTAAATTACGAATTTTTACCAAGTGTTTCCTACTTTAAATCAATAAAGAGAAAAAAAAATGTATGGAAGTTATTCTGCAAATTATTTTAAAAACTTTTACGTCTTTTTAGCTATCAAAAAAGGTATAATACTAGGAGTTTAATAGGAAAACTGTACACAGAATGACACCTAAAGCGGGCTCGGGTAGCAAAAGGTAAATTTTTAGTTCTAGGTGAAAATACGAAAAATACACAAATAAAACAAAAAACCTTGCAATTTAATATTTTTTATTAATTATAATTCATTTTCTATATGGTCGCTCCTATTTCTAACACAAATTCTCATTCTTTTTCTTAAATTACTTTTCACAACGCTGGTTGTGAGGTGCCGCCTCATTTCGTCAGCCGCATCAATTATTTTTTGTCTTAGGACATCCACGTTTTCGATAGGAGTCATCTGGTCGTATACGAGACTTTTCATGTGACCCCACACATAAAAATCCATCGGTGTTAGGTCTGGGCTTCTCGCCGGCCAAGATATGGGTCCGCCTCTTCCAATCCATTTGTTGGGATAATTGTCACTGAGCCATGCACGAACACTTCCTCTGTAGTGAGCTGGGCAGCCATCGTGTTGAAAGTACATGTTTTGTCTTAAACCAATAGTAGATCTCCCATCAAATTAGGTAAATCGTTCCGCAAAAAATTGTCGTATTCCTCGCCATTCAAATTATCTGGCAGGAAGTATGGCCCAACCAAATAATTTGAAATTATACCCATCCACACATTTAAGCTGAATCTTGTTTGTGATCCTTTCGTTCTTTTTTGTTTGGGTTGCCTTCCTCTTTAGAAGCCCAATAGTGGGCATTGTGGTAGTTTGTAAGACCGTCTTTGTCGAATTTCGACTCGCCAGTCCATAGTATTTTCTTAAAAAAAGATGCATCGGTATTGAGCATAAATCTGCAGAATTCTAATCGTCGCAACGGATCCCCTTCTTCAATGATTTGCACGGGCGTATAGTGGTAAGGGTGTTGCCCAACAGTATGCATTACAAACCATACCTTCCACTGCGAAATACCAAGCTGTTGTGCGACAACATTTGTAGATGTGGTTGGGTCCACCTCAAAGAGACGTCGTATTTCGTTTTCTTCGTCTTCGTCAAAGATACGTGGTCGTCCCATGTCAGTCAGCCGTCTTTGTACGGAACCAGTTTCTCGTAGTCTTCGATAAGTTCCATCAAATACGCTAACATCAGGTACACGACGAGTAGGATATCGCAGTATGTATTCATCACGTGCACGCGACGACATTCCTTCGCAAAATCCGTAACACATTAGGATGTCAGCATATTCCTCGTTGGTATACGTTGCCATATACACAAGCAGAGATCAAAATCCAGTTACGAGCCAATTCACACAGTCAGAAGATGAAACACAGATATTTTTGAAAAGCACGGTATAGCACATCTACCACGGACGAATCGCATGAGCAGACTAAAAATCATTCAATAATGTTTAGTGAACAGAAAATGTCACTCGCACAGAGAGTACCCCGACCGGAAAAAATGCTTACCCAACCCTTTTTTATTGTTTGAAGGTGCAGGTAGTAAACCGGTAATTGGTAGTATCTAAATTCTGTTATTATGTTACTCTACATTTGGGCCTATTGAAATCTCATTTTCTTAGAGTTTTCAATAGATCCAGTAGATATTATACCGTTTTAGATAGCTAAAAAGACGTAAAAGTTTTTAAAATAATTTGCAGAATAACTTCCATACATTTTTTTTTTCTCTTTATTGATTTAAAGTAGGAAACACTTGGTAAAAATTCGTAATTTAGAAATATTAACAAGCCGCCATTTGAAACTGTTAGTAACTAGTTGAAATTTTTTTTGATGATTTTTGATACTTGACATACAGACTAACTAAAAATAACCAAAAAATCGCACTCGAGAACCTCTATAAAAAAAAAAATCGATATAAAAGCAAAAAAAACATGTTTTTTTTAGAAAATCTTTAAACTTCGATATCTCGAAAACGGTTAAGTTTAGGACATCATGTCATAGAATCAAATCGGTCAGAAACGACGTAAACTATAACGTCCTTAATTATCTAGGACGACTTTCCCTGTAACCCTGTATATATATATATATATATATATATATATATATATATATATATATATATATATATATATATATATATATATATATATATATATATATATATATATATATATATACAGTCGACACTGTTTATAGTGAAATACTATATAGTGAAAAACTCTTTATAGTGCAATTTTTTCAAGACCTAGAATATTTTAATGAAATTTCATGTAAAAAGCCCTGCATATAGTGAATCTGTAAAACAGTAACACTCTATATAATAAAATTTTTACCGGAACTTTATGTATAAATTTTTATGCATTTATTGAAATCTTGGCCATTTCGGGTTTCCCATTTTTATCTAACATTAGCACGAATTCCATTTTTATGACGCATTCTTTTGAAAAGGTTCTTAACGTGTTTTATAACGCCTAATGGTTGGCAATAAATCAGGTAGATTTCTGTGAGAAACCCGGGGAATAACCCATTTTATAGAAACCCGGGGAAAAACCCATTTTATAGTCGAGGCCTAGTAATTTGCAAATTCAGGTTCAGTTTCTTTTTGTTTAAGAATCAAGTAAGATGTCCAAGCGAGTGTGTTTAAGTTTAGCTGAGAAAATTAAAGTTTTGGAGGAAGTTGATAAAGGCTGCAAAAAAATTGATGTTGCTGCAAAATTTGGTGTTTCTCCAAGTTGCGTCTCTCTGATAATAAAAAGTCGCGACAGTATCATCAAGAAACTTAGTGTTCCAAGCAGTCGAAAACGAGTACGGGTGAGTACTTACGAGGATGTAAATGAAGCAGTTTTACGATGGTTTCAAGTGGCCTGTACGCATCAAAACGTACCAATATCGGGAAATTTAATAAAACAAAAGGCTCTACAATTTGCTAAAGAATTTAACTGCGTTAATTTTCAAGCTAGTGAAGGGTGGTTGAGTGCCTGGAAGACTCGCAATTCAATTGTTTTCAAGACGGTGTCTGGCGAGAGTGGAAGCGTTAGTCAGGAGGACTGTGACATTTGGACTGAAACTGTTTTAAAAAGTGCATTGAAAAAGTACGAGTCAAAAAACGTTTTCAATTGTGATGAAACCGGTTTGTTTTTTAAATGTTTGCCAAATAAAACTTTGGCTTTTAAAAGTGATAAATGTTTTGGTGTTAAAACAAGTAAAGAAAGGGTGATACTTATGGTTGGAGCAAACATGGATGGCTCAGAAAAACTGAAATTACTGCTCATAGGTAAAAGCAAAAATCCCCGTTGTTTAAAAGGAGTTAATTCTCTGGAGTTAGATTACGCCAATAATAAAAAGGCATGGATGACTTCTGAGATTTTTGAAAGATGGATCAAAGAACTGGACACGAAAATGAAATGCCAAATCGAAAGATTGTGATGTTTATAGACAATTGTCCTGCACATCCAGTTACTGTAAGTAAAAAATTAAGGAATATTGAATTGATCTTTTTTCCACCAAACGTGACCTCCAAGTTGCAACCTATGGACCAGGGCATTATAAAAAACATAAAACATCATTACCGAAACAGAATTGTTCACAAAATTGTTAATGCGATTGATAACAACCTTCCAGTCCAAAAATTGATTACCCTTAAAGAGTGTATAACGGAAGTCGTTAAAGTATGGAGTGAAAATGTTTCTCAGAAAACTATCAAAAACTGCTTTTCTAAAGCAGGTTTTACTGAAAAAATTGACGAATGGGAAGAAGAAGACGAAATGGATCTCGCTACCTAAAAAAGGCAATGGGGTATTCTACAAAAAACTGCTACAGGCGACGCAGATTTTTTACTTGAAGATTTCTTAGAAATCGACGAGAATTTTGTTGAGCAACAATTATTTTTCAAAAGTAATGTTCAAAAGAAAATAACTGATTATTTTTCCTAGTACGTATGTACGTAGTATGTACATATGTATTAACAGATTTTGTATTATTCTTTTTATTTCGTATGTAGTACATACATACATAAAGTCCGTACGTTATATCTTTACACGTGCGTCATAGTTTTCAGGCAATATCCCAGACGACTATTATATTTTTTGTCTCTT
This sequence comes from Pachyrhynchus sulphureomaculatus, assembly GCA_019049505.1. Classification (NCBI taxonomy): domain Eukaryota; kingdom Metazoa; phylum Arthropoda; class Insecta; order Coleoptera; family Curculionidae; genus Pachyrhynchus; species Pachyrhynchus sulphureomaculatus. The sequence goes on along the minus strand of CM032449.1, from coordinate 39,531,922 downwards.
TTTACCAATACCTACGATTTATTGGTGAAAAGAGACAAATAATATAATAGTCGTCTGTTATATGGCCTGAAAACTATGACGCACGGGTAAAGATATAACGTACGGACTTTATGTAAGTATTTAGCCCTGTACATGCTATGTACTATTTAAACTTTCAAATGTTTAATAAAATCTTTTGAAATAATTCAATTTTGAAATTTTTTTTTGTTGCTTGTACCTTATAAAATACAAGTAATTGATTACCAATATAAAATACATACATAGCAATATATACGGATTTTTTCTTTATATAGTGAAAAACTTTCTGTAGTGAAATTTCGGTCAACATTTGGTCTTTCACTATATAGAGTGTCGACTGTATATATATAATATTGCCAACGCTGTCGAAGGTCATTGAGAGAGTGATGGAGCGGCAAATGCGGGAGCATATTGAGCGGTACGGGCTCCTACCAGATTTCAATCTGGTTTTCGCAAGGATCACAGTTGTGCTACTGCACTTCTCAAAGTTACAGATGCTATTCTATCGGTGAACTCACTGCCTTGGTACTCTTGGACTACTCGAAAGCTTTTGATCGAATAAATCATACTTTGCTTTTGGCCATTCTCGGTTTTCTTGACTTTGGGGGAGATGCTTGTGGGCTTATTAAGAAGCTATCTCGAGAACAGAACACAGTGTGTAAAACTTAATCGTAAACAATCCAGTCAAGTAGTCGCTAAGTGTGGTGTGCCTCAGGGGTCAATCCTTGGGCCTCTACTTTTCACGTTGTACACTTCTCAACTTACTGTCAACCTGAAGAACGTCTCAACGCACCTATATGCAGATGACACGCAGATTTATATGTCATTTCGACCCGAACAAATTCTGGAGGCGAATGATAAAAACTTTCGAATATATATATATGATATATATATATATATATATATATATATATATATATATATATATATATATATATATATATATATATATACATATATATATATATATATATATATATATATATATATATATATATATATATATATATCGGGTCTATTGGCGGAGATATATATACATATTTTATATATATATATATATACATATGTGTGTGTGTGTGTGTGTGTGTATGAGTATTTCGTGGCTAATACACTAAGCTTGTGAGGCTAATAACTAAAAAAAACCTACACATCTTTCAGACGTTCCACTAGTTATTTTCTACATAAATCTGTTTTTGTAGTTTGTTAATAAGTATTTTTTATTAGTAACGACTCAATGTCCACTTAGTACAGTATTTTCACGGAGAGAGTTCTATGGATGTAGCCCACTTAATGCCTCCCAGAGCGATGCATGCTAGAAATACAAGTCGCGCTAATACATGACATCCATATGAGGTTCAGCTTATCAATCCATGTATAACCCTTTTCAAGCAGTCTTTTATATGGAGAACATCATCCCTTTGGAATGATTTGCTCAGGACCGTGTTTCCCACCGAGTAAAATTGACAGTGATATAAGACCAACGTGATTCGGATTTATCTGCAGCACGGGTGCTATCCCCGTACATTAATCTTAAAGAAATACAAGAAGAAAAGGTCTAGTTCCCCATATATTACTCCTTATTAATTTACGACATGACTAAAATTGAAATGATTTGTAAAACGATATGACTTAGTTATAAACAGAGTTAAAAAAATCATATTAAACAGTTAATATTACAGGCATTTATCACTTTATCACACTACTTTTGTCAAGATCTTTTTTCAACATGTAATTTATTTTTTTTAGCCCTTGGTGCCGCCTATGGAACAGCCAAATCTGGAACTGGTATAGCAGCCATGGGTGTTATGCGTCCAGAATTAATTATGAGATGTATTATTCCCGTTGTCATGGCAGGTATCGTCGCCATTTATGGATTGGTGGTAGCCATTTTGATTGTTAGTAAAGTCGGTGAGCCTGCGGATTATTCACTTTACGAGTAAGTTTAGAAGAATTATGATTAGCAGTGGAGTAAAAAAGCATTTGAAATTGTTCAGTCTAGATACAGCAATATTATGACTTTATCCTCTCTGGAGTATCACCAGGAGTATCAGTGGCGGCTCGTGATGGAATTTGGTGCAGGTTCACATACCTCAGAAGGCTATGTTGTACGTAGCATTATGAGCCAATAAGAGCGTGAAAACACGATTTCCAGATATCTGCTTAATTTTAAATTTTATGTATCTATTCTTACCTAGAATACATTTTAAAATTTTCTAAGGTCCATGGTCACAAACCAAAATACTTTACCTAATATTAATTGAAAATGCTAAATGTTAATAGGTTAAACATAATATCAAATATAAAATCACTTACCAATACAGAAGGTGCAACTACAACATGCAAATGGGCGCGGTGTATTGACACATATGTCTAAACGCGAACATAAATAATATACCATACTTGACGAAAAAAATGCAGTCCATATTAGAAATATAGCAAAATTCATTGTTTTGTTTAAAACATCTAACTATAAGCTGAACATTCTAAACAAAATGTTTAAACGAAAAGTCCATACGGCGATTTTTTAAATTTGTCAATCACTATTTGATTAAAATCACTAATATCTTCTATCATTTTTTTTTTCTATTGACAACATTCCCAATGCTGAAAGGCTTTCTTTATTCATAGTACTTCTCAAAAAAGACTTAATTCTTTTTAAAGTGCAGAAATTTCTTTCAGCTTCAGCAGTTGTCATCGGAATGGTAATAATTAGCTACAGTAAAGTGTACGTTGCGGAAAATACATTTTGAAAATTATTTTCGATTATAAATCGCAAACAATGCACCCCTCCTGGCAAATTTATAAAATCTGGCCGTTTATAAATAAGTTCAAGTTCAGTTTGTAATCTAATTTTGTCCAAAAATGGATATGCCTGAACTATATCATTTAAATAGTGCGATGGGAATTTTTTCCAAACTCCGAGAACTTATAAGACATAAACAGAAGCGACCCACTTAGATGACTATTAAATGAAAACCTTTCCTTAATTTGAATTAATATATAACACTGGTCAACACAAGTCTTGTTTCCTTTATTTTTTTTTTATGTTATTGGGTATTTCTATGGCCCTGACTATGAAAAAAATACTGGGAGATTGCTAACAGCTTTACCTTTTGAAATATACAGTTTTGTTATTTTGCAAAAAAATACAAAAAAATAATACATTGGGTTAACAAAATTTCTATTGAACACTAGCAAATGATCTTTTATAAGATTTCCTTGAATGAACGACTTTAGGTAGATCTCGTTGCAAACTCCAGCAGTAGTCTGCCATCATATGTGAGTCCCAACGCCCCTGATAACGCTCTTCCATTGTCCGAAGATCCTGATGAAATCCTTCACCCTGCTCCTCACTAAAATCACCCAGATTTTGTGGAAATCGGTCTAAATGCGAGTGCAGGAAGTAGATTTTTATGCTCATGTTGCATCCTAGCTCTTGCAAGTTCGATAGCATGCACTCAACAAGCTCGACATGGTCGTCAGATTTCTTTTTGCCTAGGAAGCTACTCATAACCAAAACAAATGAATTCGAAGCTTTGGATTCGACTTCAGTCATTGATTTGACAAAATTAGGATCTTTCACGAGTGCCATCTGTGGCCCATCAAAAATACCAGCTTTCAATTTTTCTGAACTTAGTCCTGGCAACTTGCGTGAAAGAAAATTAAAACATTCGCCACTTTTGTCAAGCGCCTTCACAAACTGTTTCATTATGCCGAGTTTAATATGAAGTGGTGGAAGTATGATGCGGTCTCGGCTAATTAAAGGCACGTTTATAACATTTTTTGTACCAACTTTTAGCTCTTCCCGCACTGGCCAAACTTTTTGTGACCAATGGCGTTGTTTGTCACGACTATCCCAGAGACACATGAAACAAGGGAACTTTGTGTACCCCCCTTGTTGACCTAAAAGAAAGTTAACCATTTTCAGATCAACACAAATGACCCATTTGTGGTCTTGATACTTAATTTTTTCCATAATCTTAGAAACATTTACGTATTCTTCTTTTAAAGTCGTCGAATGTGCAATAGGTATAGATCCGTACTTGTTACCGCGTCAATTTGAGATAGAAACAAAAAAAAATCACAGGAAACAAGCAATTTTCTTTTTTTTGTTGACCAGTGTAATCATATACTTCTTTTGCTGCAACTGCTTTCGTTAAATAAGGATCTTCCTTACGTCTTTTATTCTGAAAATGAACTACATTTTAAAGTAGGATTTTCTTCAGCATGTTGTCTTTCAGTCGCTATACATTTATCAAATATATTAATTGCTGTGGCTACCTGTGTTGGATCAGAAGTCGATTTTTGCAAAGTGTTATCTACGATATCGGCGTGATGAATTGGGCGTCTGCTATTTCATGCTTTATATATTCGTGGCAAGTTTGTCGCATGCAATCTAATAATTCGTTCTGAATTATTTTTGAAGTACCTTTGAAGACCGTAGATTTTTCAAAATGCTCTTTTAAAGCCCAATCCAACTCTGCATTAAAATTGATTAGACCTTTGAAAACGCTGGGATTTTGCGAACCATCCTTTTCATCGTGTCCTCGCAAAGCTAATTCGAAACATCCACAGAACTTTATACAATTTATAATTTTCGACAAAACGTATCTGTTTTTTAATACCTTGTCATTATGTTTTTCGATACCTCTTCTGTAGGCACTATCCCGTTGTTGTTTTATATCAGCTGTTCCCAAAAGTCTTAATTCTAACTGTGAATTTAAAAAGCATGAACAGGTTATATGAACCTGCGAACTTTCATGCTTTTTAATTTTTTGTGATAAGTGTGCCAGATCGACTACCCCACTTTTCACCGAACTCACTTCAGCACTTTCAGATGCAAATAGCAAACATGGAAACGAAACAAGTTATTTTTAACACTGCATCCGCATAGCCATTCATGTTTTTCATATAATTCACTTTTAAAACTTCTTTGGAACCGAGTTTTTGTCCTTTACTTACTTGAGTAATACTAAGATTCGGAATCGGTTTTCCCGCAGCTTTCACTTTAAGTTTGTCCTCTAAAGGCATCTTCGAAAAATTTTATTTTAAATAATTCACTGTATATTCAGAGTTTCTTTTAACGCCTAACAATTTACTACACCCCGGCTGTGCATCCATTTTTTCGTTCATCATTATAATCAGTTTATGTCTGTATGTAATTACATTCACGATTTAATAATAACAATATACCCTTTGTTACAAAATATTGAACGCCAAAACCAAATTTAACTACTCTGACTGGAACCGCTTAGATTAAATGTAAAATATAAACTAATCAACACGACGCTTCTATCTCAATCCAAATCCGCAAGATCACCAAGTAAGTGTGAACCATGGAGAGAGAAAAACAACGAATTTACATCTTCGTATTGAAGAGAGACACAGTTTGTGAGAACGCAAAAACGAGACAGCGCCGTATACCGCCTTGTTTTACATCCAGTTTTTGTAGTTTGTGCGCTTCAGTGTCAACTCGAGGTTTAACGGTACGTAAGGGTAGGTTCACTTCTTTAAAAGACGTTTGTATGACTAAGATATAATATAAAATAATTTGCCTTTTGCCTTATTGTTGACAGGGGATTACGTATTCATGTGCTCCTATAGAGGAGCCGCCACTGAGGAGTATTGTCTTGAGTTCTGGACCTCGAAAAACTGGTGATCTTTTGTTTTTAAACAATTTAAGTTTTCAAGACGCGTTTTTTGAGCTTAAAATGTGAATAACTCCTGTTATATAAGTCAGATCGAGAAAAAAAAACAGTCTCTTCGTAATGAAATTTCCAATAAACTATCATTGGCAAGGAACTATTTTTGTTTTCATTTTATTATATAGGTCGCTTAAGTTAACCGATCTTCTTGAGACTTTTAGAAAATATGCCTTTTGTTATAGCAAAAAAACCCTGAAATTTTAGTACAAAAATTTTGAACTCAGGGGGGACAATTTTAATTTATTATTTAAAATTTGAATTGCCCGTCATTTTATGCTGTCTGTAAAAAACAGTCCAAAATGGCTAGATTTTTTTCAAAATTTAGGTCTCGACGCCAGCTTTGCAAACAAGTGTTAATCGGACGGAGCCGATGCCATTGGAAAAAAAAATAATATTTGATGTGTGACAAATTTGGGACAGTTTTTTTTAGAGTCATTTTAGAATTCAGCGAAAAAACCGTTTTTTTTTTTTACATTTGAACCATTCATCGAGCCATTTTTTTTAATCAAATAACAAGAACTTTCCAGCTGAGTGCGTCTAACGTGTCGCGAAACGTGCGTTTTTTTTCGGTCATCGTCTTTTGAAAAAAAAATTTGAAAAATTTCGAGAATCCCGAGATTGTTCAACTCATGTGGTACCCATATTGGAAACAGCTTGTTGACTAACGCCCAATTGCTCGGCGAGTTGTTTTTGTGTTTGCGAATCATCTTCGTCCAACAATGCTTGCAATTCCACATCTTCGTATTTTTTTAGCGGTTTTCCACGTTGTTTGTCTGCAACATCGAAGTCACCACTTTTGAAAAAACGCCAAAACCATCATTCACACGTATTTTGCGATGGAGCATGTCCACCATAAGCTTCTCGAAGTAATCGATATGATTCAACAGCAGTTTTTTTCAAAAAAAAAAAAAAATTAACGCTGTTAAATTTCGAAAAATTGAACACAAAACAAACACTATGCACACCCTTTTCCAATTTATCACTCGTGCGCGTCTTATTTGATTAAAAACAAAAAATTTATAAGCACAAACTGTTGGATTTGCAAAAAAACTTGTATACCTGGTAATCAAATAACAAGAAAACGTGCTTTTTCGGTCATTTTGGAAAGCTGGCATCGTTTACGAAAAAACCAAAAAAAAATTTTTGTTAAGAAAAATTTTTAGTGGCGTTATTGGCATCGAAACCTAAATTTTGAAAGAAAAAATTACAGGACCAAATGGGGCAATTCAGATTTTAAATAACAAATTCAATTGTACCCACTGGGTTCAATATTTCAGGGTAATTTTATTTTAATAAAAGGCATATTTTCTGAAAGTTTCAAGTCGATCGGTTTTTTTTTTTAATTTTGACTTAGTCGACATTTATAAAACAATAAAATGAAAAACAAAAATTTTTTTTCTGTTTTTTTTTTTAAAAATTTTGTAGTTTATGTAAGCATTTGAGAAACTTAAAACTAATGATAATAACTTTTTTGAAAAGTTTTTCATTACGAAGGGATTGTTTTTTTTTATCGCTATCAGAGCGACTAATATAACCGTAGTTTATTCATATTTTAAGCTCAAAAAGTGCGTTTTATAAAACTTAAAGTTGTTTGTTTATAAACAAAAGAGCACAAAGTTTTTCGAGATCCAAAACTCAGGACAATACTCCTGGTGCTATCCCACAGAGGATAAAATCATAATATTACTGTACCTAAACTATGCCTATCTCATCGTTATTTTGACTTTTTTTACTGCACTATTAAAAGAACGCCTGTTATTTTTCTGATAGAATTTTCTAAAAGTATACCAGGGGCGCGGTGTCGTAACCAAGTTCATGGAGTGTGGCCGCATATAAATGCAAGGGGCGTTTATTTAAGTAAAACAAGGATAACTCTAAAGACGGAGCTACTTATAGAGCGGGGCCGTCAATGAAAAAACAGGGGGCGTCAAACGACAATCGGGGAGCGAAACCCCTTGATGGAAAAAGAAGACCGTATTGCATTGAAACTTAGGTTGGATTAGATCTCGTTCAACACATAAATTTAAAAATCTACGATCGTTATGGGGCAGATTTCTCACAAAAAAGAATCAAGTGAGAGAAGAAAATCTAATAACTTTAAATTTAATTTAAAATCAATGACCGGCGAGGCTGGTGATCTTTACAAAAAACAACTCCTTATTTACAATGGAACTCTAATAACTAAGTACTCGATTTAAAAATCTATGACCGAAGGATAAACAATATTCAGAAAAGAAAACTCTCAATCAAAAAACAATTTCAAGGGCCATATTTTCTATATCCATAAGAGCCGGACGTTATATATCCTCCTTGCCCCCTCCCTTGTTTCAAGGGGCAAAGGGATTATGTGAATACAAAGGGCGTCTTTAAGGACGGAAAGAGACCACTAAAGGTGAAACTGCTTTTACAGCCTGAGGGGTGCTAATCGACAAACGGAGGGGTGTTGAGAAGTAAAACTTTTCTTACACTGGAAACTCTAACAGATTTTATTCTTTCAAAACACTTGTACGTAGAACTTTAAAAGCTTAATTCTAACATGGTCACAAATAAGGACCTTAAAGTCAATCTAAAAATCGGTGAACGAAGAGTTGAAATTTTTCACAAAAAAAGCCATTGCAATGGAACTTTAAAAATTTTTCCAGAAAAAGTTTCTTTTTGTAACTATTCTCCCCATCTTTAGGGACGGAGGAGCGCATGTCCCTCTTCCAAACCCCTTGGTTACGCACCTAGGTGTAATATAGATCTATTATTTTACACTTGCGGATTAAATATTATTAACTGTTATATAAACTTATTATAAGAAAAAGAAAATCCTCTCCTATAAGAGATTTCCATTCCATGAGACAAAGGTCTTATAAGCAAACAATTTGGCACTATGGGCTATTGGCTAAGCTACGTTCTTGTGGTATGTCTGAAAAGTTCTGTTTGTGGCTCTCATGTTTCCTCAGTGAGCGTTCTTTACGAGTGGCGGTCGACGGATTTCTTTCTAACACCTTCACTATCAACGTCGGTGTGCCCCGAGGCTCCGTACTATCTCCTACTCTCTTTCTCATTTACATTAACGATCTGCTGGAAAAGACCGGAAATCCAATCTACAGCTTTGCAGATGACAGTACGCTTATCTCTTCATTCACTTTGAACGCTCGGACATCGGCTGCTCAGGCGAGTGTCTGCAGACAGCGGGAAGTTGTTCAACTTAACAAAGACCTAGAAGAAATTCTATCTTGGGGGGACAGTAACCAAGTGGAATTTAACGCTACAAAAACCCAGGCGGCAGTTTTTTTTTCTAAAAAAGTTAACGTTGCTGAACCCGACATAGTTGTGGCGGGGCGCTCCATTCCTCTAACATCATCCCTCAATTTGTTGGGCGTTAATTTGGGAGCAAATATGTCCTGGCATGAACATGTAGCAGGCATAGCAAAGAGAGCTTCTCAAAAGTTGGGAATATTATTTCGAACCAGAAAGTTTTACACTCCAAAACAACTGTTAATTCTTTACAAAGCTCAAATTCGACCAACTATGGAATAGTGCTCCCATGTTTGGGGCTCCGCTCCCATACATACAATGCATTTGTTGGATTCTATTCAGAGAAGAGCTGTTTGTCTGATTGGAGACCCAGAACTGACCTGCGGCTTTGATTCGCTAGAACATCGAAGAACGGTTGGCGACTTGAGCCTATTCTACAACTATTTTCATGGAAAGTGTTCGGGGGATGTGGCCCGTTTAATTCCTCTCAGAGCGGTCCATGTTAGAAATACACGTCGCGCTAATATTTCACATCAGTATGAGGTTCAGCTTGTTACTCCTCGTACAACGCTTTTCAAGCAGTTTTTTATATGGAGAACATCATCCCTTTGGAATAATTTTCCCAGGACTGTGTTTCCCAGGGAGTACAATTTACAGCTATTCAAGAACAACGTGAATCGTTTTTTCCGCACACGTGTAGCTCCTGTAGCGCTTGAGGGACCTCCCTGCAGCAAGTGTGCTAGACCCATAAAAAAAAAATTGTTTTTCGCAATGCAATTCTTCGCGAAATTACAATCGCGTGTAAATAAATTCCTGTTATATTTTTGTGTTAATTTTTAATGTTCCGTACTTAGAAGATCACATCAGTGTCTGTCTGTCCTTCTATCACACCCGACTTTCTCTAAAACTATTTGACATAAAAAATTGAAATTTGGCTAATACAGGAATTGATGGCGTCATCAGAGCCGTGTAGTTTTGAAAGTTCAATTTTGGGGTGAAATCGGAAGTTTTTTACCAGGTCATCGAGTTGGGTGTCAAATGAAAGCTTGTAAAAACACTAATTCAAAAATATATATATAATGTAATACTTGCGCACACTTTTCTTTGTATTATTTTTAAAAAATTGCCAAAAATCGCTGTCCCTACCCATTATCTCGAAAAGTACTGATTAAAAAATTTTGAAAAAATTTTGGAATATTCTATACAGGGTGCAGATTGAACGAAAATTATTACGAGTGATAATAATTTATCTGGTATATAAAAAACACAAATTTCAAGGTCATCAGTTTTCAGTAAAGATCGGAAAAAAACTTTGATGAAAACTCATTTGGGGTGTGTTTTGTGAAGTAATTGATCATTTTATACCTCTGTAACAAAAGTTTTTATTTTAAAAGCAATTAACGTACGGAAGACTTATTGCGCAAGTTCGACTTGAACTTGGCCGGTTTTTATTTATTTCATAAAACCTGAAAGCGAATAAGGAGGGTAGTGGAATACGGATCCTTGTTTTTCACCATAATCCCAGCCATGTGAGCGGGTGCATTGCATTCCATCGTTCCATAACTAACCCGCTAAATCCTCTTGCCACATGCCACACAGCTAATATCTGCACTGTAGCGCTCTTGGGAACAAACTCCTTATGGATAATTCCTTAAACGTCAATGTGTCAAATGCGGCTAACATTGTCTTGGTGCTTGACTCTGTCAGTCGTACTTTCTTCAGTCTCCGCGAATCACTACCGACCCATTGCTCATTTTGCGTTAGGCTCGTATTGCTAACACCATATCTCATCACCTGTGATCACTTTTTGCAGAAATGAATCGTCCGCATTTTTCGTTTCGATGAAGTTTCGGCTGGAGTCATGTGTGGGGAACAAACTTCGTACACCCATTTCTCCTGTTCAAAACATTCCGGACAATATCTTGAACACTTGATTTAGAGATGTTAACCTTTTCTGCCAGAGAGAATATTACGAATTTTATCCATGTCTGCGTACTGGGACACCCTCACCTTGCAGCATCCTCGAGCGACTCCCGTCCTTCCCTAAAGCGTTCACTTATAAATGCGATAAAAAGACATCTCCGTAAGCTATTTTTAAAGATTTAAATATTTCCGTAGCTGTTTTACCCAGTTTCACATGAAATATCATCATTTTTCGCTATTCCATCACACTTCTGTTACACAGCGACTACGACTCATACAGTTCTTACGTCTACTACTCAGCACTGACTGACCACAACTGGCTGGTACAATGCAAATATGTTGTTTACGGATGTCCGTCCAAACTTTGATTGTTGTCTACGAAATGGCGCTGCTTAAAGGCCGGGAAAAAATCAGTCTAGGAACTTTTTAGACAGACGGTGTATGAAAATAGCTTATATGGTAAATAGTTATTAAGGGTGCCGAAATACTTCTGTTACACAACGACTACGACTCATACAGTTCACACGTCTAGTACTCAGCACTGACTGACCACAACTGGCTGGTACAATGCAAATATGTTGTGTACGGATGTCAGTCCAAACTTTGACTGTTGTCTACGAAATGGCCCTGCTTAAAGGCCGGGAAAAAATCAGTCTGGGAACTTTTTAGACAGACGGTGTATGAAAATAGCTTATATGGTAAATAGTTATTAAGGGTGCCGAAATACGAGCGCTTTTACAAAGTTTCATTTTCCTTTTTAGCATAATTAATTTTTTTTTTATTATTTACAGCGGTTTCGTGCATCTAGGTGCAGGATTAGCAGTAGGATTCTCAGGTCTTGCTGCGGGATTCGCCATCGGAATTGTAGGAGACGCAGGAGTACGAGGAATAGCACAACAACAACGACTTTTTGTCGGAATGATTCTTATTCTTATTTTCGCTGAAGTATTGGGTCTTTACGGTCTCATTGTCGCTATTTTCCTTTACGCCAAAACGTAAATTTGCTGTAAATATTTCTTTCGAAATACCAAAGTTTACAGGACATTCTGTAAATTTTGGAAATATTCTTATGATGAGCAGTTTTTTACTGGTGAATAATTTACTGTAAATGACATGCAAATAAGACATTTGAAACATATAAGCCAGGAGTAAATATTTCATTCAAAGATTCCGAAGAGCTAGAAGTTATAATTGTTAACCAAATAATGACAAGATATTTTTATTAAACAAGTTCAGTTTATCAACAGTAAAAACTCTTCATTATTAAACTAATATTGTACTAGTTCTAAGACTATTAAATTAAATTGAAAAAAATAAGTTATATCTGTTCACTATTGACTAAAAGTTTGATGCACCATATGTCTCTAAAAATTAAAAGTTTCTGCATATTAAGTTTTGATTGCCTTTTTTCATGTTTTAAGTTTGCAGGGCATTTTATGTATATATCCTTTTCAGAATCGTAGTAAGTCAAAAGTTATAGTTAATATTTTAAAAACTCCTTTAGACAACAGCAGAAATTGTAGTTTTTAAATTAATTTTGTAGCAATTCAGAAATTATTATATTAAATTGTAAAAATAAGTTAAGTTTGTGAAAGTTATTAAAATTGTGTGTATCTGTAAAAACTAAAAGTTTATAATATATTAAGTTTTGATTTTTTTTTCTTTCTTTTAAATTAGTTTGGGTTAGTTTTTATTTCTCACTAATAAAAATTTATAGTTTATGAGCTGGTTTTTGGAGTGTATATATATATATATATATATATATATATATATATATATATATATATATATATATATATATATATATATATGAGGCATTATTTGTCAAGCGGGACACCCTTCTCTCCATTACAGATTTTAAGATGGGAGGATCTGTAGGGGCTCAAAATTTTCGTCAAGACGTGTACTTTAAAATTCCGTTTGGCGATTTTTGAAATTTAATATGGCGTCGCAACATGGCGGCCATAATCAACAAAAAGGTGACTTTTAACAAAAAAAAGTTGCTAAAATTTATGATAAACATTTAGTTTAAAGTGTAAAACGGAAAAACCAGTTGTTTTTTTTCATATTTTTGGTGTGCCGATTATAAATTCAATTACAAAAATGCAATTTGACATCTGTCAACTGCCAAACCCATTGTCAAAACACCCAAAATAACATCAAACCCGAGTTTTACGTTAAATACGGAGTTTACCGAGAATTATTATATTTTCGGTTTACTGATTACAAATATGATCTGAGAATTATAAAATTGACAGCTACCTACTGCCAAGTCAACTGCCGAAATTGCCAAAGTAATAAAAGAAGCGGGGTCTAAGTTGAATACGAATTTTACTCCAAAAAGGACATGGTTTTGGAACATTTGAGTTTAAGTTGAATTATTTAGTCTGGCATATTTGAAATAATTAGATAGAAAACTTTACATCAAAATTAGCAGTATTTAAGCTTCATTTTCCAATAGTTATTTTGGATGTGATTTTAGCAAGTTTTATCCTGTACTTCGAAATCAGCCTCCTTGCAAAAAAAAAAAATTAATTGACAGTGAAATTCGTAATTAATGAGAACGTCAGCTTTTATGTTATTGTGGCAGTTTTGACAGTACATTTGGCAGTTGGCAGCTGTCAGTTTTGTGATTCCCATGTCATACTCACAATATTGGCTTTACCACGTTATAGACAAAGACAACCAAATAACTTACAGTAAAATCCATATTTAACTCGTTGCCAATGTGATTTTGTTAGTATTCACCATTGATTTGGCAATTGTTAGCTGTCAAGTTTGTAATTTTGACATCATATTCGTAAACATTGGCTCCGAAAACATGATATTTGGGAGTAAAATTCGTATTCAACCCCGCTTCTTTTATTACTTTGGCAGTTTCGGCAGTTGACTTGGCAGTAGGTAGCTGTCAATTTTTTTATTTTGTCAAATTACAATCAATTTATAATAAATGACCTCAAAAACATGATAATTCTGAATAAAATCGGTATTAAACGTAAAACCCAGTGTTCAAGTTATTATGTCAGTTTTGGCAGTGGATTTGGCAGTTGGTAGCTGTCAACTTTGTAATTCTCAGATCATATTTGTAATCAGTAACCCGAAAATATAATAATTCTCGGTAAACTCCGTATTTAACGTAAGACTCGGTTTGATGTTATTTTGGGTGTTTTGACAGTGGGTTTGACAGTTGACAAATGTCAAATTGCATTTTTGTAATTGAATTTATAATCGGCACATCTAAAATATGAAAAAACAACTGGTTTTTCCATTTTACACTTTAAACTAAATGTTTATCATAAATCTAAGCAACTTTTTTTTGTTAAAAGTTACCTTTATTGATTATGGCCGCCATGTGGCGACGCCATATTGAATTTCAAAAATCGCCAAACGGAATTTTAAAGTACACGTCTTGACGAAAATTTTGAGCCCCTACAGATCCTCCCATCTTAAAATCTGTAATGGAGAGAAGGGTGTCCCGCTTGACAAATAATGCCTCATATATATATATTACAATAGAGGTTTTCACGAATGGTGGATTGTAATACATTAAAATTCCGGGTTTTAATTTATTCATCTGAAAATGAATTTGCACGACGTTTCGCTCAAATCTCATTTGTCAATTTCAAGTGCTCTTGCCTGCTGCTACTCAATACTGTAACTCGGAGTTAGCTTCGAGCGGTAGCAGCAGCAAGATCGAGTAGCAGCAGTAGCAAGAGCACTTGAAAATGACAAATGAGGTTTTGGCGAAACGTCATGTAAATTCATTGTTAGACGAAGAGATTGAACCTTGGAATTGTAATGTAATATATATACAGTGGCGAATAAAAGTATGGAAACATTTAAATTCCCATCTCTAGTCTTAACATTTAAACGATTTACAATTACAATATTTATTTATTAATCGTGTACATGCTAACAAATATTTTGAAGACTAAGACAGTTATTGTTTATTAGAAATGTGTTTAGTTTACGTATACGTCTATTAGGGTACTTCGCTTCGTAAAACTATACTGCCAAAAGATAATTTTTCCTGAATCGCTCATTATATAAACCATATCAATTAATTCATTTTTAGGAAAATCCATAACTATTACTTTTATACGTTACTTACTACAACAAATTAAACTATTGTTACTTGCTTAATAGACATGTCAAAATTTGACAATGCTTATATTTGTGTTTTGTCTTGGCAACTGTGATGTTATAGCGTAAGTATATTAGAAATAAGGGTAAAAATTGAAAAATTTCAAATAAATCGAAAACTATTAGAAATAGGTATATGACATACCTAATAAAAGTTTGTAAAATCTATCAGAAAAAAATAATAATAAACAGGGTGTGCCATTTAAAAAATTTGAGATTTTTCAATCTAAAATAATCGAAATGTCTAAATTTATTTTGAACACCCTATAGCAGGGGTGCTCAAACTTGAACTGCTGGCGATCTACCTCGATATTGTTAGACTACGATCGATTGACTCTGAGAGGCTGCAAGTAAGTGTGATGCAGGATTGTCGTCTAGGTAGGGTGTATCGTGGCATAGATGTTAGTTTTCCGCACAATATGCATTTTTTTAGTCAAGGTAAGTGTAGGTCTGCTCTAAAATGTCAATGAAAAAACTCATAATTATTCAAAATTGCGAGTTTATTGGTTCTTACAAAACAAACGAGTTCTAGTATCTAAACTTAACTAAAGAGTGACTTTAGATGTTGAAGCCTGGCACTGCATGTCCTCAGCATACTTTTCATAAGATGGTACGTAATTACCGAGTGCTAATCGCAAGCATGATGACATATGTTCGTCAGTTAGCCGATTGCAATATTTTGACTTAATTATCTTCATTTCAGAAAATGCAGACTCACACAAGTAAGTTGACCCAAACATTGCCGTCAGTTGAAGGGCAATTTGCCTTAGATTCGGATATTTATCTTCAGATATAAAACACCAGAATTTTGTATCAGATGCTGTGGCTTTGAGATGTATATCTGATATAATCTGCACTAACTCATTTTCAACAGAACATGAGTCCATGTTAAACTGACTTGTTATTTCAGTAGCTAATTCCTCAATGTTTTTACACGAAAAAGGATAACTCATAAATGATGCGATATTTGCCAATTTACTGAAATCATAAAAACGTATTTCGAATTGGCCCAAAATATTTGATAGTTCTGCCTCATAAATATCATAATTCAACTGAGGAATCCTTGCTTTCAAAGACAGAAAATTTTTCAGATCCTTTCTTTTCAGTTGATCTATCATAAGTTCAATTTACTTTTGAATGCGTTTATTGCGCTAATCATCTCAATAATAGCTTTTTCCTTTACCTTGAAGCTCCAAATTAATGGTGTTTAAATGCATTGTGATGTCTGTCAAAAATGCCAAATCAGTCAGCCATTTTCCGTTTTTCAGCATCTGAGTGTCATCACCTCTTTCGTCCAGAAAAGCTGTTATTTCGGGCAATAATTCTTGAAACCTTTCTAGGAATTTTCCGCGACTCAACCACCTGACGTCCGTGTGAAGAACTAAATCAGTGTTCAGCTGAGTCATTATCTTCCAACTGCAATTTAAAGAGCCGTCGTTGCAAGCTACGTGCACGGATAGAATTCACAATTTTTATTGCAATGCCCATAATCTCCTCCATGTTTAGAACTTTTGAACACAAAACTTGTTGATGTATAATGCAATGGAAGGAGAAAAATGAAGGGAAATCATCATTAGCTCGACACAATGCCACAAAACCGTTTTTTTGTTTCCAGTCATTGCTGGTGCTCCATCGGTTGTAATACACCCTAGTTTATATATTGGTAGCTTGTAGTTTGTTACAAAATTGAAGAAAACTTCATATATATCTTCGCCACGGGTTTTTCCTTTCAGAGGAATCATTGTCAAAAACTCTTCCTTAGCCGACATGCCATTGAATACCATTCGAATAAAAATACATAGCTGGGCAGTGTCTGTCATATCAGTGGATTCGTCGAACTGTAAAGAAAAGTATGTACATTCCATGATATCATGTTTTAGTTTATCTGCCATGTCCTGACTCATGACTTCAACACGCCTTGTGACAGTCGGACGAGATAACTGAAGTTCTCTAATAGCAGACATAATCTCTGTTTTATTTTTAAAATCTCCAAATAAAGTCTCACCCGCTTCAATAAATGCTTCCTTCACAACCAATCCATCATCAAATGGTTTCTTGTGTTTCACCAATATATGAGATATTTTAAATGACGCGATCGTTGCAGCTTTTGATTGTTTGGCTGGTCTTGTGAACATGGTTTGTTCTTTTTTCAAACAAGTTATCAAATCACGTACTTTTCGTTTTCTTAATTCACTCTGTGACGGAAAATCCTTTTCATAGTTTTTATGAACCGTTTTGTGATGCCTCTCTAAGTTCCCACGCTTAGGTATTACAACTGACGCACGACAAATGAGACAAATGCACTTATCCTTTACCATACAAAAGAAAAATTCTTCCTCCCAATCGTTATTAAAATGATAAGTTTTATTTTTCTTCGCCGCACTCATTTTGGACTATTTATTAATAAACTTTGTATCGATGTATCGCCTTCAAGTTACAACTCAGAGTGATTCCTGTTCCTGCAAGCGTAACATTTATATCGGCGCGAACGAAGTCTCGAATGTTCCCGTCAAACACGCCGCCCGAAGTTTCTAGAAAAATCGGCGGGAATCAAAAACGCGGCTTTTCTTTGACAAATACCGCGCGTTCCTTTGATAAAGCCGCCTTTTGCCGCTAGCAGGGGGTTATTACGATAAAAGAAAGTGATGAGGGGGTTATTCTGGCCTAATTGTGGATCGAATAAATTTTAGTAGTTTATTCATTACATTTTGTTTTAGTTACCTAAAACAAAATCTGTGAATAGTTCTATATCGGAATTTTTTTCTCGAGATCGACACAAAAAGCACTCGCTATCGACTTGTCGATCGCGATCGACCGTTTGAGCACCCCTGCCCTATAGCATCTAACTTAAATTTCTTTACATATATCTTTTTTCTCATGTCTACAGAACGCTCGTACCAATTATGAGTATTCCACCTTCAGAAACAATTGCAATTTTTTATAAAACTCAAAACTAGTATTTTTTTTTAATTGAAATATTAGAAAAATTACTACGTTTAGATATATAACATTGTTAATAAAAAAATTATAAAATTTTACGCAAAATTTAAAAATAAGTTAGAAATTAGGATGTTCCATTTAAAAAAACATGTTATATCGACCACACTTTTTTGAACTACCCTGTATACTCAAAAATAATTTTAAACTGTGCACCTTAACATTCCCTAAAACTATTGTATTTAACGTTTTTTCGTCTTTCCCGAAACAAATGAGATAATGAACTTTACTCTATAGTTGACTCACCCTGTACAATAAAATGCCTGTTTTTTCAATTTTGTAGGTTATGTGCGCACTTGAGCGTCTTAAAACCAATAAGGATTTGTTGGAAATTTCATTACGAAGAGTTGGGTTTTTTTTTGTCTTGATCCGATTTATATACTTAAATTGTTTATATATAAAAGAGCACAAGTTTTTCGAGATCCAAAACTCAGGATAAGACTCCGGGTGATACCCCAGAGAAGATAAAATTTGAAAATGCTTTTTTTACTGCACAATTATTGATCAAGAGACAAAACCGGTAACTCTTTACCCAAAGCTACAAATTGAACTACTTAGATGGGGTGAAAAGTCCCAAGACTTTCTAAGAGATGGCAGCACAAACAAAAAAACATACTATTTTCAGTCAACGTCAACTCTCAGAAGATTTATGTAAAACTTTTATGACACTTTGTCTATTAGTTTGCGAGTTACGGCTGTTTGAGCGACGCTACTTTTGATTTTTGCAAAAATGGCTTGAGAAGTGTTCTGGAATAGCTGCTCGGTCAAAAGAAACTATATGGAGATGGTTTAGCGATTTTAAATTAGGTCGTACAAGCATCGATGATGTACCACGTTCCGGACGTCCAAATGTGACAATCACTCCAAACAACACAAACGAATCCACCATACTCTTCTGACTGACCGCAAAGTGAAAGTGAGAGAGATGGCTGACAATGTGGAGATATCACGAGGTGAGGTATAATGTGCATGAATATTTGCCTATGAAAAAGTTATGTGCCCGATGGGTGCAGCGCACTTTCATGATTGACCAAAAAAAACAGCGTGACGAAGATGGATCCACCACTACACGCCCGAGTTCAGCAGTCAGTCCTCAGAGTGGCGGGAACCGCATGAAAGCCGACTAAAGCGTTCGAGAATACAAACATCAGCTGCAAAGGTTTTTTAAGCACAAAAAAATTCCTTTGAAAAACTTTGTTGTTTATAAACAAAAGAGCACAAGTTTTTCGAGTCCAAAACTCAGGACAATACTCCGGGTGATACCCCAGAGAAGATAAAATTTGAAATGCTTTTTTTTACTGAACTATTATTGATCAAGAGACAGAACCGGTAACTTTTTACCCAGCGCTACAAATTTAACTACTGACATGGGGTGAAGAGTCCCAAGACTTTCTGAAAGTTGGCAGCACAAACACAAAAACATACTATTTTTAGTCAACGTCAACTCTCAGAAGATTTGTGTAAAATTTTTATGACAGTTTGTCTATTAGTTTGCGAGTTACAGCTGTTTGAGCAACATTACTTTTGATTTTTACAAAAAGATGTAACAAAAAGAATTTTGCGTGTTGATTAAATGGTTAAACATTGTTTGTTGCTAGGAAAAAATACAGCCAGAAAGAATGGCTTGAGAAGTGTTCTGGCATATCTGCTCTGTCAAAAGAAACTGTATGGCGATGGTTTAGCGATTTTAAATTAGGACGTACAAGTATCGATGATGTACCACGTTCCGGACGTCCAAATGTGGCGATTACTCCAAAAAACACAAAAAAATCCACCAGACTGTTTTGACCGACCGTGAGAAAGTGAGAGAAATAGCTGACATTGTGGAGATATCACGAGGTGAGGTATATTGTGCATGAATATTTGCCTATGAAAAAGTGATGTGCCCGATGGATGCAGCGCACTCTCATGATTGACCAAAAAACAACAGCGTGTCGAAGATGGATCCACCACTACAAGACCGAGTTCAGCAGTCAGTCCTCAGAGTGGCTGGAACCGCATGAAAGCCGACTAAAGCGTTCGAGAATACAAACATTAGCTGCAAAGGTTTTGTAAGCATTTCTTGGGATACACACGGAATAATACTGATGGCTATCTTGAGAAGGGGTGAACAATCACCGGAGACTATTACGTTAGTTTAATGGACCGTCTAAATAGTGAAATAAAGAAGAAAAGGCCACATTTAGCGAAAAAAAGTGTTGTTTCACCAAGATAATGCGTCGGATCATAACTCCATAAAATCGATGGTGAAAATTGAACTGTGAATTTCTTCCTCCTGTTAAACGGGAAATCGTAATGGAATAAAGGAGATAATGGAACTTTTCTAACTAAAAAATCTGAGTCGCTTATACGATCGGGTCATAATCCTGGGTCTGATGATAGAGTTAGGTTGAGTGATTTTCCGTGGTAGTATCCATCCAGTGTCTCAAAAAGTTGTAGTACAATTATTACTAATAGCTAATCGAAGGAGTACAGGACTTAAATCTAAATAATGATATACGTGTGTTTGCAAAGATATCGAATCGCAGAGATTTTAACTAGTGCATTTACAAAACAGAAAACTTCGTTTCGATTTTTCGCGAAAAAAAAAATATGAAAATGTTATGGTTGAGACTTATCTGGAGTTTTCTAGTCGTTCCTCTGAATGATGGAGAAAGAACACGAACTGGATGGTTCGGTGTGTACGTGAATCGTTTAAGTCTCATGTCCTGCTGGTACAGCCAAAAGTACTTTTACCCCAATGGTAAAAGAAAATTTTAAAGTGGTAACTTGGTTGAGTAAGACGAAAATCCAAATGAAAGTTGGAATGACGGTTGATTCAAAAGGAATCCAAGGATTAATAGCCAAAACTTTAGAGTCCAAAACTTTAAACACAAAAAAAACCTGGAGTCTTTAAAATGTTCTTCTGCACTTTCCGGTAATAAAAATATCGCCCATAAATAGCTGGTACGGTATTTGAACCAAAAACTTTCCACAGTAGCGCAAATGGGAATTTAAGCTTTTCAACAATCGGCACAACGCCCGTTTTTTATAAAACTTTTTGAAAATACTGAATTACTGCACTGGAAGTATCGTGACCGAGAGAGTGATCACTAACGTGATTTTGCTTGAAATAGGATTGTTTCACTCCGCATTTTTACTTCCTTTCCGGGGACAAAATGTGCAATTTGCAATTAATCCAAAAATTAAAGTTTCGAACACTGGTTCGCGTCGAACATGAGGTCAGAAAAATCAACTCAACAAACTCGTGAGTTTATCTCCACTTTATATCAATACATTTGTGAGAGTGCGAGAGAAATTATTCGCTGGCATAAAATAATAAGCAACCTGGCTTTGAACCATCTTTGGCAACGCTGTATTTCAAAACTTCAAGACATGTGACGTCTCACCTTCAGAATTATGTTTATTTACCAAATCAAGATTCCATCGTAAATCTATCCATGTTTCCATTTATCCTCATTGGAAAAGCACTAGGGAAACCATATACTAGTTCCTTACATGACACTAGTAAAATTTGGAAAATATTATGAGAAAATTACAAGGTTATGTCATCTTGACGCAAATAAACAATAACAAGCACAACGAGTAGTTTTCTCAAAGAAAACTAAATGAAAAATAAGGTACATCAATTTATAATCTAAGAGAATTTAATGTAATCTAATCTATATTGTAATTTTATGATCATTTACTTTTATCAAAGACTATGAAAATCAAAAGGTAAACAAAATATTCTCGAGGGCAAATTTTGACCATAACACCTGTACAATAAAATGTCTGTTTTTTTCAGTTTTGTAGGTTATGTACACCGTGACTTAAAACCAATAAGGATTTGTTGGAAATTTAATTACGAAGAGTTTGTTTTTTTCGATGGATGGGGTGAAGAGTCCCAAGACTTTCTGAAAGTTGGCAGCACAAACACAAAAACATACTATTTTCAGTCAACGTCAACTCTCAGAAGATATTTGTAAAATTTTTATGACAGTTTGTCTATTAGTTTGCGAGTTACAGCTGTTTGAGCAACATTACTTTTGATTTTTGCAAAACGATGTAACAAAAAGAATTTTGCGTGTTGATTAAATGGTTAAACATTGTTTGTTGATAGGAAAAAATACAGCCAGACTTCAAGAATCGCTTGAGAAGTGTTCTGGCATATCTGCTCTGTCAAAAGAAACTGTATGGCGATGGTTTAGCGATTTTAAATTAGGACATACAAGTATCGATGATGTACCACGTTCCGGACGTCCAAATGTAGCGATTACTCCAAAAAACACAAATAAATCCACCATACTGTTTTGACTGACCGTGAGAGAGATAGCTGACATTGTGGAGATATCACGAGGTGAGGTATATTGTGCATGAATATTTGCCTATGAAAAAGTGATGTGCCCGATGGATGCAGCGCACTCTCATGATTGACCGAAAACAACAGCGTGTCGAAGATGGATCCACCACTACACGCCCGAGTCTAGCAGTCAAACCTCAGAATGGCTGGAACCGCATGAAAGCCAACCAAAGCGTCCGAGAATACAAACAGGTGCAAAGATTTTGGCAAATATTTCTTGTGATGCACACGGAATAATACTGATGACTCTCTTGAGAAGGGGCGAACAATCACCGGAGACTATTACGTTAGTTTATTGGACCATCTAAATGGTGAAATGAAGAAGTAAAGGCCACATTTAGCGTAAAAAGTGAGAATGAATTTCTTCCTCATCCGCTTTATTCACCAGATCTTGCTCTCTAGCGATTATTACCTCTTTTCAAGTTTTAAAAGGTGCACCAGGGAAAGAAATTTGGCTCCAGTGAAAATACCAAAAGGAAAAGTGAAGCTTATTTTATGGAGCTCGACAAATCTTACTTTAAGAAGGCAGGGCCGGCCCTAGCTTTTTTGCCTCCATAGACAAACTCAAAAAATGCCGCCGCACCCAAGCTTAAAGAAAACTATGTTAACCAGGAAAATGATATATAATTGAATTAAGACAATAATACTAATACAGATTTACGAAAAATTGTTTTATTGAAAAACAAATTTACATTTTTAACGAACTAACGACAACGAATTTACAAACTAAAATTAGTACCTAGTATTTTCAAAGATAATTTGAAAATACTTTTAAAACAATGAACAAAACTAGTACAATAATATCATGTTCAGCTAGCAATTGAATTAACTTTATGAAATTTCCATTATTACGTTCATAAACCTTGTCGCTTGTGCCCCGGAATGCTAGAGAACTTTCTTCAAGCAAGTTAATAATTGATATTATACATAAAATCACTTCATGCCAATATTAAATTTCAGCATTAATAAATCTCTGTGTAGCTGAATCTACTGTTTGACAAGTTTCCAATTTTCGTTTTAGCTCTAACCATGATTTCAAATTATCTACATGAGTTTTTGAGTCTTCATGCTTTCTTAATACGTCACCAATATTTTTCCAGTTTCTATAACCCTCACTTGAAAAGGAACTTGATTTTGAATAATCAAGAAGCGTGCAACAAAAACCGAACACGGAATCTTTAAACACAGAATCTATCCCTCAATCTCTCGCGACTTGTTCTCCATTTTTTCAAATCCTATGATAGTGTTTTTCATTAAATCTTCGATTTGGATTTTGATTGTCAAACGGGAAATCGTAATGGAATAAAGGAGATAATGGACCTTTTCTAACTAAAAATATTCGATATGAGTCGCTTGTACGATCGGGCCATAATACTGGGTCTGATGATAGAGTTAGGTTGAGGATTCCTTCATTTCCCGTGGTAGTATCCATTGACTCAAAAGTTGTTGAATTCTGTTCCTGGCTGAAATAACTCACAATTTCATCTTTATTATTGATGTTGTCTTGATAATCCATATCCAAATCAGAATTGACGGTAGTGTTCAGATACCGGCAACCGCTTGGCTCTTTGTTTTATTTGGAACTACTTGCATCTTTTAAGAAGATATGCAACGCTCCTGCCTGCTATTGAAGCTGGGTTTGCTTCTCCAATCTCTTTTTTTATATTGATTACCAGACAACCCTTTTCTTCCGTCAGACATTCTAAAACAAAACAATCTATTTTAAGTATCTGATACCGCAATATGACAAAGGCATGATTCAAAGCTTAAAAATCGTCCGAAGAGAGGGTGGAACCTAACCATAAAATTTACATTTAACAATAACGAATTTATTAGTACATGTATAAGGTATTATTAGCGTAGACAAATCTCAAGTACAAAGATTACAATACGAATCTAAAGCTTCTCTTACCTTTTAGCAAAATGAAATCGCTACTTTCCACATCCACTACACTTGTAACTAACTCAAACTATATCACTACCACATCCGGATGTTGATGCGTAAATAAAGCATTGTTTTAAATCGAACTCTCTCGTATACGTGAATGGAAAAAGCTTGTTGAATCCTGTCTGCGGTGCCGGTGCGGGTACATCTCACAATTTACATATAAAAATACGTAAAAAAACTTCTGGGTATTTCTATAGACAGGCTTCCGGCAGAAGCCTGTCTATTCTTGCTGTATTTGATTTTACTACTCATTTATTTTCAAGATACAAGTAATCGAAATATATTTTTGTGGGTTGTGTTTATTCTTTTTGCGTTCTAGCAGTTCAGGCGGTTTTGCCGCCCCTAAAATTTGCCGCTGTAAGCAGTTTCCTAACTTGCCTACCGCCTAGATATGGCCCTGATGAAGGGTATCCAATTGTTACAAGATCACTCGAATAAGTGCATCGTCCTGGAAAGAAACTATGTTGAAGAATAAAATCAATTTTTGGCAAAAACCCCCATGTAGTACACAGCTAGTCACGTGCCCTTAAATTAGTCGAATTAATAGTACTTGGCGCGATTAGTTCCAACAGCTAGTTGGTGTACCTTTACTCCATATAAAACATTTAAAATTTGCTTCTAAGTAAGATTTGATCATAGCATAGTGAAAAGTACTCGTAAATTTTTGTATGCTCATGGACACAAAATAGTATAAAGTACCAGTGCGCACCTGTAAAATAGTCCAAACAGATTACATTACTAGACGCGATTAAACGCATGGAAGAGTTGCGGTAATTTCCCGGGGTAATTACGAACTTGAAACTTAAACTCATCACTCGTAGAAGTCTTGGTTCTCTTCTGTTATAAAGCTATCGAATTCTAATATTGACCTTTGAGGGCTAGTCTTGTATTTAAGTAACGGGGGTTACCAATGATGGATTATTCCTGGGCTCGAAAAACAGTATTAATCATTTTGTTCTTCTCTTTATGTTCCAGTACATCACATTCCAATATAACTGGTTTAACCTAATACAAAAATTTATAAAAGAATTCGTAATTAGGATATGAAAGCGACATCTTGATTAAATACGTGGTACTGCTTCGGTACAAATCTAGAGAATGCTGTGAAAATAAATTGTAGTTGCCACTGTGATAATTCGACCACAATAAATGTAAATGTACTGAGCATGAATTACTGTAGAATTCTATATTCAGTATCCCGTAACCATCACAGATGGTGACTATTATTTATTAATACAGTTTGCATTACTTTTATATATCTAGGTAGTACCACATATTTCATCGAGAGGTCGCTTTCGAGATCTACTTATTCATTTTTCTATACTTAAATATTAGAATCCATGGCACTGAAATTCAAGTCGGACCTCGATTTAATCATTTTGAAAGTAAGTAAATACAATTCTCCTATTGTCACGGATTTGGCGGAATATTATAATGAAATTCACGAAATTCCATCTGACGGTTTATATCGACCTCTAAAGAAAGATCTAATTCTTTCGACTGAACGTTTAAATAAAGCAGAAATTAAAGCATCGTTACTCACACACACTAAAAAAAGCTTTACATCCAAAAATTTCAAAATTCTGTCCTCCTATGGACCTTTGAAAGATCCGTACCGTTGGTTTTCCCACGTATTTTCTTGCGAAATATCTTTCACTGGCAAAACAGATAGTCTTGTATTAAACTTTCCTAATCTTGTAAAACAAGGAAATCAGATTCGACACCAGCTTCGATGTTGAATCTGTCGTTATCAAAGTTCCCATTCCCGATATTCTAACTATTATAAAAGACATCTCCCAAAACCTACACTTACCAGGTGTACAAATATAAAATGCGGATTTCAGACAACAGATGGTGCACCAATGCAGTTTGTGCTATAAAGATTTGACACTGCGCCATTTTGTTGTGTCATCAACAAGTGTCAGACGCGCACGAGTGATAAATTGGAAAAGTGTGTGCCTAGTGTTGTGTTGTTGTGTTCAATATGTCGAAATTTATACCGAACAAGGAGCATTCGCGGACAGCATTACTTTTTTGTTTTCATTTGAAGAAAACTGCTGTTGAATCATATCGATTACTTCGAGAAGCTTATGGTGAACATGCTCCATCGCAAGATAAGTGTGAACGATGGTTTCGGCGTATCAAAAGTGGTGACTTTGATGTTGCAGACAAGGAACGTGGAAAACCGCCAAAAAAAACGAAGATGTGGAATTGCAAGCATTGTTTGACGAAAATGATTCGCAAACACAAAAACAACTAGCCGAGCAATTGGGCGTTAGTCAACAAGTTGTTTTCAATCGGCTACGAGAGATGGGAAAGATTAAGAAGACCGGTAGGGTACCACATGAGTTGAACGACAGGCAAATGGAAAAGCGCAAAAACACGTGTGACATTTTGCTCGCTCGGTACAAAAGGAAATCGTTTTTGCATCGTATAGTTACAGGGGATGAAAAGTGGATTTATTTTGAGAATCCCAAGCGTAAAAAATCATGGGTAGACCCAGGCGCACCATCCACATCGACCGCAAGACCGAATCGCTTTGGCAGAAAGACGATGCTCTGTGTTTGGTGGGACCAGAGGGGCGTGATCTATTATGAGCTGTTAAAACCTGGGGAAACGGTTAATACTAAACGTTACCAACAACATTTGACCAATTTGAACCGTTCGCTGCTTGAAAAAAGGCCAGAATACCGAAAGAGGCAACACAAAGTCACTTTTCTTCATGAGAATGCTCCATCACATACGGCAAAACTAGTTTGCAACACGTTGGAAACACTCAGCTGGGAAGTTCTACCCCATGCGGCTTACTCACCAGACTTGGCTCCTTCCGATTACCACTTGTTTGCATCGATGGGTCAAGCACTTGCTGAGCAGCGCTTTGGTTCGTACGAAGATGTGAAAAAATGGCTCGATGAATGGTTCGCAGCAAAAGGGGAAGATTTTTACTGGCGTGGCATTCACAAATTGCCCGAAAGATGGGAAAAATGTATAACAAGCGATGGAGCATACTTTGAATAAAGCACTTTTTTATTATTCTTCCGAATTGAACATGTTTTTTTTAGAAAAAAAATCCGCATTTCATATTTGTACACCTGGTAAATCTCCTAATTGTCATTAAAAAATGCTTGTTCGGGATTTATTTCTTCAAATCATCTACTAGCTATGAAGTAATAATTGTACAACTTAAAAAAATTATTTTTCTACATAATTCCCGTGTATACTAATAATAAAAATAGCCTCGTTGTCGAGTATATAATCTCACACTTGGTTATTGACGTAGGCGCTAATGACTAACTAGGCTGATATAGGACCCAATAATACAATTCATTCGGGACAGTTAAACAGTCTTAGTGGAAGTGTGTTTCATCTTAATAGTCAGTGCCCCCAGCAGCCCGCAACATATCTCCACTCTGTCTAGTTCACAATGATTTCTTCCCATCTCTCGCCACGCCGATACTCTGGAATATTTCGTGCAAGAAGTCTTTATATCTTCGTCTTTGACCATACTGCCAACGAGCACCTTCACACAGCTCTCCATAGAAAATATTCTTCACTACGTAGACCTTATCCATGCGAACAGTATGTCCTGACTAGGGCAGGCGTACCATAGCCATCATGATCTCAGCCGTACTGCTCTAGATATGGTAATACATCTTGGTTAGAAATTCTGTGGTGCCATCGTGTGCGCATTATTTGTCTGAGTTGTCTTTTTAAAAATTGTTCAAGGGTTTTTATATGTCGCACTATGGAACCAATGTTTCTCATCCGTACATTAGACCAAGTATTACCACAGCACGGTAGACTGCCAGCTTGGTGTCGATTAAAAGGTCATGACTTCCAAAGACCCGCTTTCTTAACTCACAAAATGTTCTAGATGCTGAACTGATGCAGTTATTAATTTCTGCATCCATCTGCATTACCGTTAAGTATACTGCCAAGGTAATTGAAGGCCTCTACGTGCTCTAAAGATTCGCCCTGCATTTGCAGTGTAGTAAAACTAAAGGCACGTGGCGTTGATATGATCTTCGTTTGGCATGTGTTGATCTGTAGACCAAGTGCCTCATATGCCCATTGATAGATGTCAAGGATATTTTGTAGGCTATCCAAGGAATAGGCAATCAGAGCACCATCATCCGTCTACATTAGTTGAGTAATATATTGCACACGGGTTTCAGTTACGGCTCTGGGGCGCGACAGATTAAATAGGCCCTCCCCGTGTCTATAAGTAATCCTGACACCCCTTTCTGTCAGATTTTTATTCACAATTATAGAAAGAGCCGCCATAAAAATGTTTAATAGCAGGTGTGTCAGGACACAACCTTGTCTTACTCCCGTGCACTGGAAGGTATCTGTAACTTCCCCATTGAGATAAACCTTGGCCATGCTGTTTGTATGCGGGCTCTTACAAGTTACCCGAAGTTTTGGGGAAATGCCAAAGCTGTCCTGTCGACTGCCTTTATGACATTTATAAAGGCAATATACAGCGTTTGTTGCTGATCTACAAATTTTTCTTATAATTGAAGAAGGGAGAACATAATATCCAGCGTAGAACAATTTGGTCTAAAACCACTTTGCGTCTGTAGCAAAAGTTTATCAATTTATGGGAGCAATCTATTGATCCTGTTCCTTGCAAGAACCTTTCCCGGAACTGAAAGAAGGGATATTCCTCTATAATATTAAAAAATTATATTTCTCGTAAATATAACCTTTCACAAGAATCGTGTCGAATTTTCAAGTCGCTGCTTGATTTAGTTTGTGAGTGGCAGCCATTTAAATAGAACAACTTTTGTGATTTTACAACACTAGAAAAAAATTGAATATTGAGCAGTGCTAAAATATTTGTTTTTGAAAAAGAAAACGAATGATAAGATAAAAGCGGAACTCGGCGAAGTTTATGGGTACTCTGCACCTTCGTTATCGACCATAAAATATTGGACAGCGGCCATACAAGCATTTTTGATGAAGAACGTCCAGGTCGTCCTAATGAATTTACCATATCAGAAATGATTGATATAACACGTAGGCTGAAAAGTTTTTGGTCTAGCTACTTAAAACACATTTTTTTTTGCAAAATTCAACTGTATCTATGAAATAGTCTCCTTCAAGAGCCATACAATCAGTCCAACACTTTTCTAACATTTCTATACTTTTCTTATAGAAGGATTTGTCTTTGCCTTGAAAATAGGACTCAATTCGGCGATAACTTCTTCAACGGAGCCAAATTGCTTTCTCGCGAGCATTTGTTTGAGGTTTGAGAACACATAATAGTCGCGGGGGGGCAAATCTGGAAAATACGGTGGATGAGGACGCAATTCGAACTTCAATTTATGCAATTTTGCGATCGTAACCACTGACTTGTGACACGGTGTTTTGTCTTGATGAAAGAGTACTTTTTTCTTGTTCATTTGAGACCGTTTCTTTGCGATTTCTGCCTTCAAACGCACCAAGAACTTTATATACTATTCGCTATTGATGGTTTTTCCCTTCTCAGCATAGTCGGTGAAAATTATTCCATGCTCATCCCAAAATACAGAGGCCACAACCTTCCCAGCCCACTGTTGTGTCTTTGGTCGCTTCGGGCGGCTTTCACCGGCTGCTGTCCACTCAGCTAACTGCCGATTTGATTCCGGTGAATAGTGGTGAATCCATATTTCATCCGTTGTCACATATCGCATGAAAAAATCCTTTTATTGCGTTTAAACAGGTCCAACCAGCGCTCAGAATCATCAACACGTTGTTGTTTTTGGTCCACTGTGAGCAAACGCGGTGCTCATTTCGAACAGAGTTTTCTCATGCCCCAATGTTCATGCAAAATATGACCAACAATGTTCTTTTGATATCTTTAGGGTGCCAGCTATCTCACCCAATTTCACTTTACTGTCATCCAGAGCAATTTTGTGGATTTTTTGTTTTCCGGTGTAACCACCTCATTTGGGCGTCCAGAGCGTTCAGCATCATTTATATCTGTATGACAGCGTTTAAATTCAGCATACCAGTAAATGATGAGTGATTTTCCAGGGGCAGAGTCCCCGTAACACTTATCAAGCCATTGCTTTGCTTGAACGGTATTTGTTCCCGTCAAAAAACAGTGTTTAATCAAGACACCATATTTGATTTTTTCCATTTTTGAAAATATCAAAAGTAGCGTCACTTAAACCAGTGTAACTTGTAAACTAATCGTCGAGATGTCCTGAAATTTTGACACGTATCGTTTGAAGGTTAATACTTCCTAAGAATCATATGGATTTATGAAAAGGGCGACATCTATATATATATATATATATATATATATATATATATATATATATATATATATATATATATATCTATAATATGTTATATATAAAATGCAACGTCTCTCTGTCTGTCTGTCTGTCTGTCTGTCCGTTAGTGCGCCTATCACTGAAGAACCACTTATCCGACTTACGTACTTTTTTTTTTAAAACATACATATGTCCTCTGGCCAGGTTATAGGCTATATTTTATTACGATAGGTTGCATAAGGAATGAGCAGTGACGTAAAATAGCGAATGATGTCGGAAATAAGTTTGCCGCTAGCGCGTGCCTTTGCAATACACAGCCTAAACCATTAAATATGGAACAATATTATGTAGCAAAGAATATCTGTAATCTATAATCTATAATATATATATAAAATGCAATGTCTCTTTTTCTGTCTGTCTGTCCATTAGTGCGTTCATCACGCGGGAACCACTTATCCGATTTACCTGTCTTTTTTTAAATTCATACATATATTCTTTGGCCAAATTATATATTAATAATAATAAGATACCGAACCAATCTCACACACACAACCACCCAGTCGAAAACAACAAGACCCACCACCCAGCAGGAGCATAACTCAAAATAATATTTCAAAGCAAATAGCAAGCACCACACAACACTCAACAACATCTATACAACATCACTCCGAATCACCTCTCATACAAACACTCAAAGCAGAAATGCAGTCACATCTAGCTCGATGGTCAGGCATCGACCCTACAACAAGAAATCCCATCCCTCGTTTAATTTTCAAACAGAGCACTCAAATGATCCTCAACACAATAAACAAGCACATAATACCACAGTACATAACAGACTTAAGCACGATCGAAGACATTCACACAATAATATATGCAGCAGCAATCACGACTATAACACAAAATAATCAAAAACTCCCGCAACGACAAAGAGACCCCAACAGCAGAAAACTTAAATTTAAATGGCAAATAAGAATAGAAAACAAAATCAACAACATCAGAAGAGATCTGGGACACCTTACCCAGTTTATGAACGGGAACGCATCCAAACGTGTCACACAGGGTGTAGACAAGATCAAATCTAAATCTCTCAACCGAACACTGCCAGAAATCGTTGATACTTTGAAACAAAAACTATCCGTATATGCTGCAAGACTCCGTAGATACAAAGAATCAAACGAGAGGAAAGACACCAGCAACCTCTTCCGAAGAAGCGAAAAACAGTTCTACCGAAAAACTATGTACAACGAGCAGCCAGTAGTAACTGAACCACCAAACAAACAAGAACTCACAGATTATTGGAAAACTGTCTGGTCAGAACTCAAACTACATAATAATAACACCCCCTGGATCAAAGCCGAAGAAGATAAACACAAACGTGTGACAGAACAAGAAAATTCCACACTAACTACAGAAGAAATTACAGAAACAATCAAACACACACACAACTGGAAATGTCCTGGAATAGACAATATACAAAACTTCTGGTACAAACAGTTTACCACCACACACGAAGCACTCACACACCAAATCAACAAAGCCATTCTACAACCACACACATTTCCCACTTTCCTTACACAAGGAATAACATACGTTAAACCCAAAAGCTCAGACACCACAAACCCGTCAAACTACCGACCTATCACCTGTCTTCCAACCCTATACAAGATCATCACAGCCGCAATTTCCAAGAAAATAGAACAACGTCTAACAGACAACAATATTATCACAGAAGAGCAGAAGGGATGCAGGAAAAATAGTCGAGGATGCAAAGAGCAGCTGATCATAGATAGCGTGATTATGGGACAAACCAGAAAAGAACACAGAAACCTTCACATCGGTTACATAGACTATAAAAAAGCCTTCGACTCCATACCCCACAGCTGGTTAATCAGAGCCCTAGAAATCTATAAAATCAATCAACACCTCAGGCAATTTCTAGCGCAAATTATGAAAACATGGAAAACCAAAATACACCAAGAAACACAAACCGAACGCATCCAAATAGAAGAGCTGTACATCAGACGGGGTATATTTCAGGGAGACTCGCTCAGCGCTCTATGGTTTTGCCTCTGTCTCAATCCACTCTCAAATATACTAAACAGAACAGAGCATGGCTTCAATATCAGACACCAAAAAGTGAATCAACATAAAATAAACCACCTCCTATATATGGATGACATAAAACTCTACGCTGCCACAAAAACACAGCTGAAAGAACTGCTCAAAATCACAGAAATATTAACCTTAGATGTCAATATGGAATTTGGTATAAGTAAATGCAAAGTGCTCCACATCAACAAAGGCCAATGGAAGTACCACCATGAGACAGAAACCATCAACAATGAAACACTCGATAACATGTTTGACAAAGAAACATACAAATATCTAGGCTTCCAACAAAGCACCAAACTCAACCATACTCACATCAAAACAGAGCTCAGAACCGAATTCAAGAACAGACTGACGAAACTTTTACAAACAAAACTCAACTCCAAATATCTCACTAAAGCCATCAACACGTTCGCTATACCTATACTCACATATTCATTTGGTATCATCAAATGGTCACAAACAGACTTAGAAAATATTCACATCCTTATACGGTCTCAATTCACCAAATACAGGAAATTACACTCCAACGCATGCAAAGAAAGACTTACCATCGAGAGGAAGGCAGGAGGAAGAGGAATTATAGACATCAGATCATTACACACAAAACAAATACAAGCACTTAGGAAATTCTTTCACACCAAGCAAACCAGCCTCCACACAGCAACAGTCAAAGCAGACAAAAACTATACCCCACTCGACTTATCCCGGGTAGACCACCCAGCAGATACACACAGTCACATCCAATTACAACAGGAAAAGATGAAAACGTGGTCAGAAAAAACACTCCACGGAAAACACAGATACCACATAGAACAAGACCATGTAAATAAAAAACAATCATACACCTGGTTACGGGATGGGCAGCTATTCCCGGAAACAGAAGGCTTCTTACTTGCCATCCAGGATAAAGTCATATTAACCAGAAACTACCAAAAGCATATCATCAAAGACCCAACTATTACAGAAGACAGATGCAGAAAATGCCACCAGCAGAAAGAAACGATCGAACACATAACAAGCGGATGTAAAATATTAGCCGGAACGGAATACACAGCCAGACATGACTCAGCGGCAAAAGTAGTTCACCAAGCACTAGCCACAACATACAAGCTCATAGAAAACACAGATCCCTACTACAAATACACACCAACATCCGTACTTGAAAATAAAGATTACAAACTCTACTGGGACATCGGTATCCATATAGATAAAACAGTCTCCGCCAATAGAGCCGATATTACTTTTCAGTGCAAAAAAGAAAGGGTCACCTATCTAATTGACATAGCTGTCCCCAACGATACAAACATCCAAACGAAATACACAGAAAAAATTTCCAAATACACAGACTTTGCAACAGAAATAAAAAGGCTATGGAAACAAGAAAAAGTCGTCATTGTCCCCCTGATTATATCAGCCACAGGCCTTACACCAACAACATTCACACCACACTTAGTACAATTAGGACTCAACACAAATATACACAAAAACATTCAGAAGTCAGTGATTTTGAAAACATGTAACATTGTCAGGTCATTCCTTAATACACAATGGTAATGCGTTTGTGCTGACTTGGTTTGCGCCCGTCAGCCAAACATGGAACCACATTGACCAAATGTGAGAAAGAAAAACGAGAACAGTCATAATAATAATGATAATCTATATCTATAATATATATAAAATGCAATGTTTGTCTGTCTGTCTGTCTGTCCGTTAATGCGCTTATCCCTCGAGAACCACTTATTTCCGATTTACGTGTTTTTTTTTTAATTCATACATTTGTTCTCTGGCCAGGTTATCTATAATCTTCTATTTAGAATATATATAAAATGCAACGTCTTTCTGTCTGTCTGTCTGTTCGTTAGTGCGCTTATTAATTGAGAACCACTTATCCGATTTACGTGTTTTTATAAATTTAAACATATGTTCTATATAATTCGATATAAGCCTAGATAATGGGAGATAAGGAGAAATAATGGGAGATATGTCGAGATAAGGCTCGATAATGGGAGATAAGGTGAGATAATGGGAGATAAATATAAATAATGGGTGATAAGGAGAAATAATGGGAGATAAGCAAAGATAAGTCTAGATAATGGGAGTTATGGTGAGATAATGGGATATAAGGAGAAATAATGGGAGATAAGGAGAAATATTAAGAGATAAGTCGAGATAAGCCTAGATAATGGGAGATAAGGTAAGATAATGGGAGATAAGGAGAAATAATGGGAGATAAAGAGAAATAATGGGAGATAAGGAAAAATAATGGAAGATAAGGAGAAAAAAATGGGAGATTGTCAGAGTTAAGCCTAGATAATCGAAATTATATAGAGATAATGGGAGATAAGGAGAAATATTGAGAGATAAGGGGAAATAATGGGAGATATTTTATTACGTTGGGTAAATTAAGGAATAAGCAGTGACGACAGTAGTGAATCAAGTCCACGCGAGCGGAGCCGCGGGCCCGGCTAGTATATATATATATATATATATATATATATATATATATATATATATATATATATATATATATACATTTTATATATATTATAGATGTAATAAAATATATATCTATAACCTGGTCAGAGAACATATGTATGAATTTAAAAAATCACGTAAATCGGATAAGTGGATCTCGAGGGATAAGCGCACTAATGGACAGACAGACAGACCGAGAGTCGTTGCATTTTATATATATTATAGATATAGATTATTATTATTATTATGTAACCTGGCCAAAGAACATATGTATGAATTTAAAAAAAAAACACATAAATCGGATAAGTGATTTTCGCGTGATAAATGCACTAATGGACAGATAGTCAGACAGAGAGACATTGCATTTTATCTATATTATAGATTATAGATTATAGATATTCTCTGCTACATAATAGTGTTCCATATTTAATGGTTTAGGCGGTGTATTGCAAGGCAACGCGCTAGCGGCGAACTTTTTTTCCGAGATCATTCCCTATTTTACGTCACTACTCATTCCTTATGCTACCTATCGTAATAAAATATAGCCTATAACCTGGCCA
The DNA here is from genome assembly GCA_019049505.1 of Pachyrhynchus sulphureomaculatus. Lineage (NCBI taxonomy): Eukaryota > Metazoa > Arthropoda > Insecta > Coleoptera > Curculionidae > Pachyrhynchus > Pachyrhynchus sulphureomaculatus. The sequence goes on along the minus strand of CM032449.1, from coordinate 39,496,187 downwards.
GAGAACATATGTATGTTTTAAAAAAAAAAAGTACGTAAATCGGATAAGTGGTTCTCCAGTGATAAGCGCACTAACGGACAGACAGACAGACATAGAGACGTTGCATTTTATATATATTATAGATGTAATAAAATATATACCTATAACCTGGTTAGAGAACATATGTATGAATTTAAAAAATCACGTAAATCGGATAAGTGGTTCTCGAGGGATAAGCGCATTAACGGACAGACAGACAGACAGACAAACACTGCATTTTATATATATTATAGATATATATTATCATTATTATTATTATTATTATATAATCTGGCCAAAGAATATATGTATGAATTTAAAAAAAGACAGGTAAATCGGATAAGTGGTTCCCGCGTGATGAACGCACTAATGGACAGACAGACAGACAGAGAGACATTGCATTTTATATATATTATAGATTATAGATTACAGATATTCTTTGCTACATAATATTGTTCCATATTTAATGGTTTAGGCTGTGTATTGCAAAGGCACGCGCTAGCGGCAAACTTATTTCCGACATCATTCGCTATTTTACGTCACTGCTCATTCCTTATGCTACCTATCGTAATAAAGTATAGCCTATAACCTGGCCAGAGGACATATGTATGTTTTAAAAAAAAAAGTACGTAAATCGGATAAGTGGTTCTTCAGTGATAGGCGCACTAACGGACAGACAGATAGACAGACAGACAGACAGACAGAGAGACGTTGCATTTTTATATATATATTATATATATATATATATATATATATATATATATATATATATATATATATATATATATATATATATATATATATATATATATATATATATATATATATATATATATATATATATATATATATATATATATATATATATATATATATATATACTTCGAGATTATTGTCATGTTCACCCTTTTATTCTGCTCTGGCGACTGAGCTAAAAAGTGTGTGTAGACAGTTTAACGGACCTGGTGTACATTAGTTTTTTATTAATTTTCGGTATAGATACTTACTATATTGGCGATATTTAAAAAAAATATGAATCAAGCCACCAACATATATTTGCATAAGTCGGATTCTGTGACATTAATTAGTTGGTTTTTCCATTTATTTTGTAATTCGATCATGATTTTTTTACTTGGAATTATGTAGGTATGTGATTATGCGATTGGAAGTGGTAAGAACTCACCGGCAATGATTTCCTCCTTTGGTAGTTGGTCAACCTTCTCGGTAGGCGTAAGACCAGTGTGAGCTAAAACCCACTTAAAGACAATCATGGTCAGGATACGTTTCCTTAATATCTGTTTAATTTTATGCAGTACACGCAATTTTCTGTGATTCTAGGTTGTAAGATTTTCTAAGGCTTTGAGTGCTGAGAGTGAATCCATTAATATCAATACCCTAGTACATTCTAATTTTTCTGCAAGACCCATGATAATGTAGAATCGCAACGGCTTCATAGGTGAAAATGGAAAGAGTAGGATTCAGTTTGAGTTTTCATTGATGGCCTTGTATTTTTCTTAGATCAATGCAAATTATAATTATGACGTATTTGGAGATAAAGTATTGACAGCAGCATCTTCAATTGTTTTAGAGGAGTTTAGAGGAAAACAAACCCCTTAAAAGTAATATAAAAAAACCCGATTAATTAGTTTGTTTTCACACACTTAAAAGTTTTCAATTTCATAACTGAATTATTAGAATGGAAGTGTCTTGAATAATTTAAATAATAGAATTTTAAGATTAGTTGCAAAGTCAATTAAATAAAAATTTAAATGTCGCACAAACAAATTAACTTTAAAAACTTTTTTCTAAAATTTTTGTATTATTTTTCAATTGCTTATAACTCGCTAACCTAAAAAAGGCGTATTTTTATTATATTTAATTTACAGATTTTAATAACGCATAGTTAACGCATACATTGATAGAATGGAACAAACGAAAAATAAAATGGAAATCTAGTTAGATAAGAGCGTTCAGTTTTTTCCAGAAATAATATTAATGCTGCCTTTGGCTTTCACAATCATTCATTTGGTATATCCAGGATAAATTTATCATTGTTCTGATTTCAATCTGTAAACATTAGTATTATTAATAGTGTAGAAGTACTAAAATCTTCGATCATTGATGCCAAAGACCAATAAATAAGATCATGTTCATATTGGAACCACACTGCCAAAATGAAAGTTAAGAATCACATGTCTAAAGAAATAAAATACAGAAAAGCGTACGTCAGAAATGTAGCTTGTCTCCCATGTTATTCAAAGTCTCTTCGGAGATATAACAGAGGTTATATTAATTATATTAATTATGTCATCGATGACATGGAATACATGAGACGAAAACTTATGGAGGAATATGAAAAATGGGGCCTAGAAGTCAATATTAAAAAGACCGAGTACATGTGCGTCGGAGGACAACAGCAGGACTTGAAACTGGCCACAGGACACACCATCAAACACTGTGCCAGTTATAAGTATTTGGGAACGAGAATATCTAGGGACGGAACACTGGAAGAAGCAATATTCGAGAGGAATATCCAAGGAAGAAAAGCGATTGCAATGCTTAATAGTATACTATGGGACAAAAAACATAACCATTGAAAATAAGAAGAGAATTTACAACTCAATAGTGAAAAGTATAACAACTTACAGCTCCCAGGTGTGGCCATTAAAGGAAAGAACAGAAAAAATACTAAAAGCTACAGAAATGGATTTCTGGAGACGAGCAGCCAGAAAATCCAGAAAAGACCGCATACCAAATGACACGATAAGGCGAGCTTTAGAAATAAAGCACGATATAGTGGACGAAATTAGAACCCAACAGTTGGTATGGTACGGACATGTACAGAGAATGACACAACACCGACTACCTAAAAAGATTTTAAATTGGAATCCTCATGGAAAAAGAAAGCGAGGAAGACCACGCCAAAGCTGGAGAGCAGGAATCAACAAGGAAGTACTAGAGAGAAATCTGGAGGAGGAGGGATGGAGAAACCGGGAGGAGTGGAAATTAGGCATCGGAAGACGGAAGACGTTATAAAACCGATTGATATATACATATATATATATATATATATATATATATATATATATATATATATATACATATATATATTAATTAATTAATGGTGTGTATAAATAATCTCCGTTACGCTAATAGTACCGTCATTCTAGCGGACAGTGAAGACGGCCTCCAAAGATTTATAAAAAAAATTGTTAACATATATGAGGAATATGGCACGAAACTGAATAGGCGCTAAACAAAAACAATGATGGTTAGTCCAACTCCAATAAACATTAACATACACCAACAAATACTTGAAATGGTTATAAAAATAACTATTTAGGTAGCCAGTGAAGACTGGGACCACTCTATTAAAATACGTTCAAGAATTGAAAAAGTACTAAGTTCCTTAAACAAAACGCTCAGCATACTCTGTAATTGCAAACTAAACTTAAAAGTCAGAACATGAGTGCTAAGATGCTACGTGTTCTCGATCATATAATGTGGAATAGAAGTTGTAAAAATCATAGAAACAATACAACAAAGAACAGAGTTATTCGAGATGTGGTGCTACCGTCGAATGTTGCCCGTGGCACAATATCTCTATTTTGAGTTAATTAGTGTACAGAATTGGTACAATATCTCTATTTTGAGTTAATTTTATATCACCACATTTGTAAATTTTGACAAATAGGATATTATCAAACGTTAATTTAGCTGAATTAAATTAAAATATAAATAAGAAAAAAATTAGACCAATTTCAAAAAACTGGTAAAGTGTTTTACCCACTATTTTTTTGGCAAACATGCAGTTCTAAAATAATCTCATACTAAACAATAACATAATACAAACCACCTTATGATTAAATATTAATAAAAGAATTACAAATTAACTTTGTGTAAATAATCAAAAAAGTATTTAATGGTTAAAAACTTATAGTTTTCTCTTTGAAAAACGCATCGACATAATTTGTATTAAATTTAATATAGTTTATAAAGGAATACTTTTCTCAAAATGTGCGCAGATTTCAAATTATAAACGAAAAACTGAAAAGAGCTTTTTTTGCATTTTACTCAAAACGCACAACATTTACGAGGTGGTAAAGTTAAAATTCAGAATCAGCACCCCCAAAAAAACATAAAGAACAGTTGAGGAAAAACTTCTATATTTTTTTCCTGAAATGACCACTTTTGGTCCTCTGTTTACCTGACTATAAACTGAAGTCGCATTCGGTGATATTCGGTGACCTTCTTTGCGGGAAACTGACGCAGTGATCTTTGGTTCGGGCTACTTTGGGAGCAGTTTCTGTTCTTCTGTGATCGTTTTTGGAAAAACCTTATCGAGGTAAGAAACTTTGAGACTTAAACTACAAGAAAAATTAACAATAATAATTTTGAAGAGTGCTTTGAAATTTAGGGTTTTTTCCACTTATTTCCCGCACTGGTCCCACACAGGTCGGTGGTTTCGGTTGCTTCGTTTTTGTGCGTAGATCGGTGTTGTAAAAATTGTAAATTACTAATTTTTTAAATAATAATTATTTTTAGTAAGTAATTGTTAATTAGTTCTAACATTTAACTATCAATTAAAGAAAACTGCTGTTGAATCATACCGATTACTTCGAAGAGTTTATGGTGAACATGCTCCATCGCAAGATACGTGTGAACGATGGTTTCGGCGTTTCAAAAGTGGTGACTTCGATGTTGCAGACAAGGAATGTGGAAAACCGCCAAAAAAATACGAAGATGTGGAATTGCAAGCATTGTTGGACGAAGATGATTCGCAAACACAAAAACAACTCGCCGAGCAATTGAGCGTTAGTCAACAAGCTGTTTCCAATCGGCTACAAGAGATGGGAAAGATTCAGAAGACCGGTAGATGGGTACCACATGAGTTGAGCGACAGGCAAATGGAAGAGCGCAAAAACATGTGTGACATTTTGCTCGCTCGGTACAAAAGGAAGTCGTTCTTGCATCGTATAGTTACAGAGGATGAAAAGTGGATTTATTTTGAGAATCCCAAGCGCAAAAAATCACGGGTAGATCCAGGCGCACCATCCACATCGACCGCAGAGAGACGATGATCTGTGTTTGATGGGACCAGAGGGGCGTGGTCTATTATGAGCTGTTAAAACCTGGAGAAACGGTTAATACTAAACGTTACCAACAACAATTGACCGATTTGAACCGTTCGCTACTTGAAAAAAGGCCAGAATATCGAAAGAGGTAACACAAAGTCATTTTTCATCATGACAATGCTCCATCACATATGGCAAAACCAGCTCGCGACACGTTGGAAGCACTCAGCTGGGAAGTTCTACCCCATGGGGCTTACTCACCAGACTTGGCTCCTTCCGATTACCACTTGTTTGCATCGATGGGTCACGCACTTGCTGAACAGCGCTTTGGTTCGTACGAAGAAGTGAAAAAATAGCTCGACGAATGGTTCGCAGCAAAAGAGGAAGATTTTTACTGGCGTGGTATTCACAAATTTTCCGAAAGATGGGAAAAATGTATAACAAGCGATGGAGCATACTTTGAATAAAGCACTTTTTATCATTCTTCCGAACTTAACATGTTTTTTTCATACTTATACACCTGGTACATATATATATATATATATATATATATATATATATATATATATATATATATATATATATATATATATATATATATATATATATATATGGCGTAGTCAAGTTCAAGGGGTAGGGTAGCATATGGATACGAGAGGCATTTCTTTAAGAAAAAAGAGAACACTAACTACTAACTTAGAGAGGGGAGTGTCAAATAATAATCTGTGAGCGAAACCCCTTGAAGGAAAAAAGCCTCTCTATCACTAGAACTCTGAGGGATAGATACTTCCGATATCAGGAGATTGTATTAAGAAGTTTTACAATTTGTAGATCATCCCTGAAGATTGAGATTAGGTCGAGACGTGCGTAGTACTATAGACTAAGGAATTAGTTCCTCCTTAGTCCATGGTAGTACCATCCGAACAATTTCGTCACGTGCTAGATGACAACAAGTAAAGGAGAGAAAGTGTGCAGGAATATATGTATATATATATATATATATATATATATATATATATATATATATATATATATATATATATATCTATATATATATATATATATATATATATATATATATATATATATATATATATATATATATATATATATATATATATATATATATATGTATATATATCGACTCAAACTATTTGGCTTCATTTACCACGGATCTTAGAATTTAGTGTTCATATATTTTTGCAAATTTTAGTAACATTTGAAAGCTCTTTCTGACGATACCAAATTACATAACATACCTTATGTTTTTTACTGATTAAAATGATTGAAAGAGGAAATAAGGAGAACAAGGATGGAAAATAGGGATAAGAGAAAGAAAAGATTAAACAAATTTTACATTTAACTATTAAATTTATTGATAAAAACCAAAATCAATATTTTGTATTATTGCCTAGCCCTTATTACTGCTTTCAGCCGGTTTTTCATGGTGCGGATGAGCTCTTTCACCACTGTCTGTGGGATTCTTTCTCACTCTTCGGTCATTGAAACCTCTAAGTCCCTCAGCGATGCAGTGTATCAATTTGAGTCCATTAGCTGTTCTCTTCGGAGTTAGGTTAGATTCTTTAAGTCTTCTTCTGACTGTCCAATGACCACGAACTTGTAGGAGCTCCTGCTGAACCTCAGCGCCAGTCAAGTGACGATTTCTTAGAATTGTCTTGACAATAAAGCGCTAGTCTCGCTCCGAGGTACACCTTCTTCTTCCTGGTCCAGGTCTCTGTGTAAAGGCGCCAGTCCCTTCCGGGGTGGTATCCATTTTCCGATGACTTAATTAGTGAGCAGGTATAGCAGAGATGTTAACGGTTCAAGTTCCGATAAAGGAATGATAGGAAAAAGCGTATAACATAATACTCATCGAAACATCCATTTAAAGAAAGTTAAAAAGATCGTCCGATTCTAAATATAATGTTCATGTGTGACCATTCTTCAATATTTCATTTTTAGCCCGGTATCTTCTTCGGTTCTTTCGCCTCATACTGCAGTTGAAGTTGTAATTAGATTAATGCGGGGGCCACTGTATTTTAACATGCGCATATCACGGCGGTCGATGTCGGGACCGAAATTGCGACGTAAGTAGAACTCCTTGTCTCGCAGTCCTACAAATTAGTATGAAAATTGGCATATAGGTAGCTAGTTTAACAATTTACATCCAATTTAATAACCAGTCAAGTGCAAGTTGAACTTGCGCA
>CM032449.1:39396387-39483887 GCA_019049505.1 Pachyrhynchus sulphureomaculatus | reverse complement strand
ATATATATATACATATATATATATATATATATATATATATATATATATATATATATATATATATATATACAGTCTGTCAAGTAAGAACATGACTGCCTGGCATGTTCGAGACACACTGTCGACGAAATTTTCTATATACTAAGGCAATGATCTCCGCATTTTTCGAATCTCGCGAGACAACTGAGTCGAAGTCCTGAGAGTTTTTTCTCTGAGCTTTCTCTTTACAAGGGACCAAACGTTTTCAAAAGGATTGGCGTCCGGCGATTGGGAAGGCCACTCTAGTATCTTATCGCTGGCCCAAGTGAGCCGCTTCGCTACTTGATTTTCGCCCAACAAAAGTTTCTTCAATGTGCTTCGGAATTTGACCTCAAGAGCACGGAGATGTCGAATGGTCTCATGGGACACATTCAAAACTATTTTCTTCATTTTGCCAGTTCTTGACGCTGCGTCATTTTCTTGAAAATAAAGTCATGATTCGTTTTTCGACTTTCGCCTTTGCCTACTGGTAAGTCGTCGAAAGTTTTTATTTAGTTAAAACGATTTACCCACTTCTTCACCAACGACACTGACTTTTTAATATATTTAGCGGTCGCGGAATATGTTATTTTAGGCCTCTTTGTGACTCATTTTGAATTTTACATGATTTCGACAAAGGTGCGGAATAGACTGATACTTCTACTAAAATACGTTGTATATAAAGGTACACTCTACTGATTTTTTGTTGAATCGCTAGAGTCACATCTGCCAATAATTGGATTAACAGGGAACACGTTTTTACTTGACAGACTATATATACTGTATATATATATATATATATATATATATATATATATATATATATATATATATATATATATATATATATACATATATATGTACAAGCATGTTTCAGTACACATTAGCGAGGGTTTTATCCCACTAAATTCCTAAATTCATTAGTGGTGTGCTTTATTGTGTAATATAATATATATTTCTAATAACTTACAGATGGGGAGCATTCATTCACTCCAACTAGCCTATATATAGTGGAACAAACAAGTTCCAGGGTACATTTCTATTGGTTACAAGAAAGAAACGATTCCTTCAACGTAGAGCTACATTATATTATGGAAGATGGATTAAGTGGTGCCTATTCATACGCAAAATATATTAATGATAAAAATTTTACTATCGGAGTAGGAGAAACAAGAACAGTAAGTATTTAACACAGTCAGAGAAAAGAAGACGTTTTAAAAACATGTCTTACTGATTAAAATAACTTATATGTTATATAAATGTTTCTCGTTTGAAGAAGGCGTCTTTAAAAGTGCCCATTTACTGTTACATTATAATTTACTTATTAGTATTATAATATTAAAATCGTGGAAAAATCCTCTCCAGAGAGTCTTAAATTCTTAATGTTTTGGACATTCTAGATTACGAAAATATAATGTTCTCATTTCCGTCAGTACATCAGCCATGTCTATTGTTCCTATAACTTTACCGCGATATGTCTTTGTTGGACTTAGAAATTAGGCAATGTTGAAATTATTAGAAAATAAATCAATAATAATGACAAACTATAAATTAATAAAATGTCCTATATTAGCCTGAAGGCGAGAAAATTATAGATACAAGTTATATAGCTGAAAAGAAATTAGTCAGTTTTAACGTCAAAACCGAGTTTCAAACTAAAACTTTTAAGTGTTGAGCAGGTTCTAGATGAACATGGGTTACATATCTTACACAATTATATAAAAGGGAACAGAGTGTCACACTGCCACAAACACCAGATATAACGATAAGCGAAGAAACATATATAACGGAAGAAGACGTCATGGAAGCACTGGAAAAATTTAAAAACCGTAAATCTCCAGCGAAGACCAAATCCCTAATGAACTACTAAAACATGGGAGTCACTCTCTGGTTAAGGAAGTCCAGACACTTATACAGAGGATTATAAGATCGAATAGATGAATGGAGAACAGCGACGCTTATACTAATGCACAAGAAGGGAGAAAAAGAAGATCCAAATAACTATAGAGGTATAAATCTACTAAACTGTATACTGAAATTAACAAAGATTATTACAACAAAAATAAACGCGAAAATACAACTGGAAGAAAAACAGCAAGGATTTAGAAGTGGGCGCTCATCCACCGATGCCGTATTCATTGTGGGACAGGTAAAAGAAAAATCCATAGAATACAACATTCCAGCATACTTGTGCCTGATAGAGCTTTCGGCAATGTGCAAATAGAAGACGTTATTCATCTAGTATATAACAGGAACATCCCATTAGATCTAATTAAAACTATCGAGAATATATATGAGGCTATGAGCGCAACAGTGGCCTAACCCACATTTTCCTTATTATTCTATTGAAATTAATGTTTAAGTAGTCCAAAATTACAACAATAGCAATTATTTATGACAGAAAAACAAAATTGTTGATTATCAGAACTTATTACTGAGAAAAATTTGCAAAAAATATTACAAAAAAAGAAGTTGCATTTATCTCCAATAGGGATGCTTGGGGGTTAGGCCACTATTGCGCTCATAGCCTCACATATAAAGACAATAAAGCAGTCGCAAGATTAGCAGATGGAAGGACAGAACCAATCAACTATGAATCAAGAATCAGGCAGGGAGACTCTTTAAGTCTCCTTCTATTTAATATTGTAATGAATGAAATTATAAAGAATGTCGAAACAAAAAAGGGATACAGAATGGGTAAAGCTATATATTATGCAGATGACGCGATAATAATGGTTGAGACCGAGGACGATCTACAAAGGCTGCTATATGAATTCTACATAGCAGCAAAACAATATAATATGTCAATTTCAACTGAAAAAAACCAAGACAATAGTAACAGCAAAAGAGCCGATCAGGTGCAAGCTTTTGGTGGAAGATAAACCAATAGAACAGGTGATGAAAGTCAGTTACCTGAGCATCAAAATATCTAGTATCGGAAAAATCGAGGAAGAAGTAAAACATCAAGTCAACAAGGCTAATGGGATAGCGGGAGGCCTCAATGATACCATATTTAGAAATAAATTCCTCTCCGTTGAGACCAAAACAAGAATATACAAGAGCGTAATATGACCAGTAATGACTTACTCATCTGAAACAAGATTCGATACAAGTATAACACAGAGGATGCTGGAATCAACTGAAATGAGAATATAAGAAACAAGACACTGAGGGATAGAGAAAAGAGTGAAGACATAAGACGCACATGTAATATAGAAAATATCAACCAGTGGATAAGAGGAACAAAAAGTAGGATGCGATCAACACACAAGAAGAATAGCAAACAACAGGATAGTACGGATAGCAAGAGACAAGTCACCGAATGGAAGAAGATCAATGGGACGTCCAAGAAAGAGATGGAGTGACGATCTATAGAGCAGGAAACAAAGAAAACAGGTAATAGTGCCTAGCAATAAGTCGGAAGAAGAAGAAGTTCGAAATCATTTTGTGTGATGAGTGGGCGATTGAAATAAAAATACTAAAATTTTTGCCATTTATTTTTACAATTGACGGGAACTAAAGATAATTCACTAGAGCCACCATTTTAATTTAGAGCAAACCTCCTATATGCTTGCATCTGCCTATACAAGATGTTCCATTTAAAATAAATAAGGAAACTATAGCTGTGTCTTTTTGGTTTCAGCATTACTAATTGTCCTTAATATTGCAAACTTTATTTACACCGAGCAGATATACTTAGATAAATCTCCTTTTCGTCTTCTTCATTCTTATATGATGTATCATATAAGTAGGCATACTGCCTGTTTTATCCCCATTAGGTCTCTTCCGATGTGGACATCCAGCATTTCTTTAAGCTTTTCGGAGATCTACCTCTAGTTCTTTTACTGCAAGGTTGGTTGACTTGAGCCCTTTTTACCAGTTTGTTGTCCATCCGATCTACAAGTTTATTTCATTGTTTTCTTCTAGTTCAGGTCCATTTAGATATTACTTGGATTTTACTTAGTTCCTGTAGATCAGTGATTTCCAAAGTGGTTCAGGTGGACCCCCAGGGGTCCAAGGGAGACTCGACGGAGGTCTACGTTGGCGTGAAAAAAAAATGGGGTTCACAAGTTGTAAGTGGGGGTCCACGAAAATTTATCTGGTTTCGATAGTAAAGAACAAAAATATCGGCTTGGCTTTACCTATCAATGTAGGCAGATAATACACTACTCAAAAAAATTAAGGAAGCAAAAAAAAATTCCAAATTTTTCGGTGATTTTTGACAGGCTGAATTTCGGTGAAAAATGGTCGTATTGAGACTTTAAAAAACAGCATTTTGAAGCTTTAAGATTCTAATTTTCAGATTTTTTGGCTAAAATTTTTTAGGAGCTACGGTTCTCATGCAATCCTAACAGAGACGAAAAAATAATATTGCAAATATTTTGCTTTTTTTTTGGTCCACGGGCTTGAAAAAAATTTCTTCAGTTAGGCCGGCATATGGATCAGATAGCCTGTTTATTTAGCATTAATTTCCTGGTTTCAAAACCTCCCTTAATTTTTTTAAGTAGTGTATTTTAAGAAGGTCAGCGACTGTTACTTGTAAAAACTTGCATATTCGATATTCAGTACAACGTGCGTCGAGACTTGTAAAGCGCCACCCGCCCGCCCGCCCGCCCGCCCGCAACGCAACTCGTTCAGACGTGCAAAGGGGACGAAATACGACTTGTGCTGTGCTTGCAATCTTGCATGAACTTATTTGATTCTTCACCAATATAAATACGAATGCCAAGGACAAACGTTACTCATTTGTTTCCGGAATTTTGAAAAGAAAAGTGTGAGTGAATCGATGTCAGTGTTTGCCAGTGCCGGAAAAAGTAAGTATCTGCCTATTTGTTATTCATACTTTTATTTTATATTGTAATAATATTATATTTGTTATGTTTGCGTGTAGTAGGTACGTAATAAAAATTAAATACTGAACAGGACCATTATTCGATACTTCTATAAAAGAACAGAAAGTAGTAGTAGTAGTAGTAGTACTTTTTATTATAAAATTATTTATTTACCCGACTGTGTTGATTCACTAAAGGAGAGATATATGATTGACCTGCATGTTTGTACATATTTCAGTGCCCTCGTAGTTGCTAATGCGAAATGACTAAAAATATTTTCATAAATTGTTCGTGTCTTTATGTACCACTCGTAACGTACATCAAAGTAATAAATAAATCATTAAAATCGCGGAGTTTTGATGTCAAAATATTCTTTAAAAGTATTTTCTCTCGAATTTACAGACATGTATCAAAATATAATTAATCAAAAAATATTTTATATTACATTAAAATAGGTTCAGCCGTTTTGTGAAAACCTCTATATGGGTATTAGCAGTTTATTGCTTTTAATAATTAAAATCAGTTTTGCCGCCGGCATTTTGGTTTTTTCATTGCAATAATTAATTAATCCTATTTTATTCTGTTAAAATAGCCATATCCTGTTAAAGTCGCCTTATGATTACTAAAACAAACATTTTTTTCTTTACAGGTAGGTAACTGATCCGAAACATGGCTGAATCTAAGAAGAAATGTCGACAGTACAGTGTTGATTATTTGAAATTTGGTTTTCTTCCATCAAAGGCAGACAAACGATTGCCCATATGCCTTTTATGCAACAAAGTTTTGAGCAATGACTCTATGAAACCATCGAAGCTCGAAGATCATCTAAGAAGGTGTCATCCTGATAAAATAGGTAAAGATTTAAAATATTTTCAAACATTGAAGGAAAAATATGAAAAGAGACCCATCGTGCACAGTATGTTCGCTTCAACGTTTCAAAGTAACGATGATGGCTTGCGGGCATCTTACAATATCTCATTGCTTATAGAGAAATCTGGAAAACCGTACACCATCCGAGAACAGTTAATTTTACCCGCTGTTGAAGAGGTTTTAAAAACTGTTCTGTACAAACCTCCACTTGACGTACTCAAAAGAATTCCTTTGAGTAACAACACTGTACAAGACGTATTGATGAAATGAGCTCTGATATTGAAAGCTTCTTGTGTCATTGTCTGCAAACAACTCATTTTTCTATTCAACTGGACGAGTCAACTTTACCTGGTAATGAAGCATTATTATTGGCATATGTTCGATTTGTTATGGACGAAGAAATCCATGAAGAGCTGCTATTCGCGAAAACTTTGGAGACGGACACTAAAGGCGAATCAATATTTAATGTCCTGAGTGATTTTTTTTAAGGAAAAATCGATTCCATTTACAAACATTATTTCGGTGGCAGCAGATGGAGCTCCTGCCATCTTCGGGCGATATCGTGGGTTTATAAGCCATCTTAAAAGAATTATACCAGGAATAACTGCAATTCACTGTGTCATCCACCGATAACACCTGCTAGCGAAAAATTTGAGTGATAGATTGCACCAATCGCTTCAATTTGTAATTAAAGCAGTTAACAAAATAAGAAGCAATGCGTTGAATACCCGTTTATTTGCACAATTGTGCGACGAAAATGATGAAGACTTCCAACGATTGCTCTTACATACTGAAGTACGCTGGTTGTCGAAAGGAGCATGTTTAACAAGATTTTACTCACTTTTTTAATCAGTTTTAGAGTTTCTGGAAAGTAAAGATCCAGATTTAAAAGGTAACCTGATCAAATTGAAAGCAGACATCGCGTATTTGACAGATTTGTTCAAAAAATGTAATGACATTAACTTGCAGTTACAAGGGGACAGCCTAAATTTAATAAAAACAAAGGGTGTAATTTCGGCTTTTCCTGGAAAATTGAAATTTATGAAGCAAAATATTATTCGGCGCGAATTCTCCCAGTTTCCAAACTTGTCACAGGCAGAATGTCTTGATGAGGATATTCAGACATACGTTCAACATTTAAATGCCGTGCATAATGACTTCAAAAATAGATTTGAAGATATTCTGACGATGGAAATACCACCATGGATCATAAATCCATTTGATGAAACGGAAGTGGCGAATGTGGTATTACAAGAGGAGCTACTCGAGCTTAGCACCAATGAGGAGCTGAAGGTGAAATTTAAAAGAGGCTATCAAACATTTAGGCTGCAGGCAGAAATACCCGAAAAATATCCTGGGCTGTGGGAAATTGCGAGAAAACTTTTGATAGCGTTTCCCTCGTCATACCTTGTCGAAAAAAGTTTTAGCGTCGTTACAAACCTATTAACAAAAAAAAGGAGCAGATTGAACATCACAGAACGGGGAAATTTGCGGTTATTCCTTATAAAATTGAAGCCAAATATTGATAATTTGCTGTCAATCCATCAAGTACATCCCTCCCATTAAAATTATGAGTATTTTTTTTTAATTGTTGATTTGCATTGTTGAAGTTGCGGTACGTTATTAATGTTTAATTTTAATTCTATTAAGTCTGTAATCATATTATTTTAATAAATAGAACACAAGAAAATATATTGTTTTTCTTTTATTTTTACCACTCCGAATTTAGGGTTGGAACGCAAATTTCCATCGTTAGTTCTAATCTTCACATTTTTTTGACGAGTTTTGGGAATATGGTAGAAATGTAGCAGCAGGGGGTCCACCGAAACCAGTAAAATTTTGAAAGTGGGCTACGAGAAAAAAGAGGTTGGGAACCTCTGCTGTAGATCTTTGTTGTAGATTTTGTCGTGGATAGGTTTTCCATGTATGTTCCTAATCACCTTCATTTCTGTTGTCCTCATCATTTGTGCTGTTTGATATGTGTCAGTCTTTCCACAGAATATGTGAGGATCGGTCTCACTATCGTATTGTATTTTCTTATTTTGCTTTGTACTGTGAGGTATTTATTTTTCCAGACTATATCCGTCAAGCAACCTGCTGTTAGTGATGCCTTCATAGACTGTTGTTTTACTTCCCTGTTTAAGTATTCGTAGCTGGTTAACATTGTTGTTAAAATTATTAACTTAATACTTCCTTGGATCTCCAGCTGGCATCTTGATTATTCTTTTGAAGCTACCATCAATTTATCTTGGTTGTGTTAATAATCATGTTTAGTTTTCTCGCTTTCTGAAGGTTGTCCTCAGAATTGAAGACGAGGACTACATTATCGGCGTAGCAGATTGTGGTGAACTTTGTGTTGCCCATTTTGTATCCTCTAGTTTTTGGAAGATTCTCCAGTATTTTGTCCATGACGAGATTGAAGATAAAGACAGTAAGTGAATCGCCTTGTCTTATTCCGGCGTTTATTTTTACTTCCTTGCTCAGTAGATGTCCCACTTTTATATTTGTTTTGCATTCTGTGTTAATGTCATGTATGATTTTTATTAGCTTTTGGTTTGTCTGCTTTTCTTGTAATATTCTTATAACATCTGTTAACTGCACTTTATCGAAGACTTGAGACATGTCTACGACACATATATACAGGTTTGTTAAATTCTTTAGCTTTTTCCATTATCTGCCTCGTTATAAATATGACATCTGTGGTCGATCGGTTTTTGCGAAATTCCTATTGTGCCTTTCTTATTTGAATAATCCTGCTCATTTCTTCCAGTACGATTTTTGTTAATACGTGTAAGGTAGAATTTAGGAGTTTTATTCTGCTTTTACCTGCCGTAATATCATCGCAGTGAAAAATTGTGGAAATCAAGAAACTAATTATGTGATACGTACCAATTAACTCATTTTTAGGTCTACAGATTTAATAACGATATTCTTACGCAAGCTACCAACCAGGCTCGTGATGGTACAATTCCAAATAGAACTGAATTATTAAAAGCAACACAAGTTCAAGATGCCACCTATAGGCTTGAGAATGGAACTTATTATACAAAATATGATTATGCTGTTTACATTAGGAAAACCAACTACCAAGGACTGTTTGACAATGGATATGGAGCATTTGTTATTTCACCAAGCAGGGAATACCATGGTAATATATGTACCCTTTCTGGTTCCTTCTTCCACAGTGAAGAAAATTATTTAAAAGCTTGACAATAGTGGCAAGTGTTCGCCGTCCTTATGATTTGAGAACAAAATGCTCCTATGAATGCCTTTGTCTGGATATCGAGTATTTAAATGCTACACAAAATTATAGTCATATTTCTTATAAGTTTAAATAAAATTTAATAGCTACAGTTCCCTAACAGTACAACTTAATAGGAAAGGATGTAGTTTTATGAAACTATTAAAAATTCGTTAGACGTCGACGTGGAAAAGAAAGATAGAGGCATTTAATAAATTTGAAATATCAATGTTTTAAGAATTTATTATATTAAAATGGATAATTCTTTTGATGAACTAAACCACCATTTATATAATGAGAGCGGTAAAAAATCAATGAATTGCAACAGACTACCGAAATATTAATAAGGACACTGCAGGAGATTTATATCCTGTATTTAATAAACTGAATCGTCGAAATTTCTTATTGTTTAACTGACCAATATATTATCAGTAAATATATTTTGTCAATTATTGTGTATAACAAAATTTTGTAACAAAAGAAATGTGTGGTTGCGGATATTTTTAAATATTTGGTTTCGGCAATCCATTCTTATCTACCACAAATAAGTTTAGGTGTTTATTTATTGTTTTTTAATTTGAACGTATAAATGTTCAACACTATTTCTTATTTAAGGCGGTGGTGCTATGAAACAAGACCTGACAGTTCACGAGCTTGCATTAGTTGCTAACTATTTCGCAAGTGGTCATTTTGGTACTCCGGGAATACATGCTCCCCCTGGTTGGAAAGCATATTTATGGACCATTTTTAATTTACTTTCCCACAGGAGATAATGGTCAGATTTTAAAAGCTGTTAAAAAACAGTTAGAAATTGAAAAGGATCGATGGCCGTACACATTTGTTAACGACACTGAATATCCACTAGAAAGGTATAAGACTACTTAGAAAAATAATTGCTATTTTCGAATCGATGATAACAACGCGAAAGGCCACAGAAGATAATCATGCGAAGCGACAGATGTGGTTTATGTTGATAAATGTAAGCTTGAGTACCTAAATTATTTAAATAACTAGCCGTGCCCGCGGCTCCGCTCGCGTGGACTTGATTCACCTTTATCGTCACTGCTTATTCGTTATGTTTATATTATTATATAGCTTAAGGGGCCTTAGAGGCTCATGGCTTGGTTGTATACTTGTCTCCACTTCTTTTTGTCTCCTGTCAGCTTTTCCTAGTGCGGGATTTCCATCAACTCCGGATCTTGCTTTACTGCCTGAATCCATGTAGATCGAGGTCTACCCTTGCCTCTTCTTCCAACCACTCCTCTTATTAGGGCTTGCTTTGCCTGTCTTTCTTCCTTCATCCTTGCCACGTGTCCCAACCCTCTTAATCGCTGGCTTATTATGATTTGGCTTTTAAGGGGTTCGTATATAGGCATTTTAATTCGTAGTTTGTTCTTCTTCTCCACAGTCCCTCTTCTTTCCTTCCTCCGTAGATTCTTTTCAAAGCTTTCCTTTCCCACACCTCCAACGTCTCCTTTTTTCTTGTATTCAGTTTCCACGTTTCGCATCCATATGTGACCGTGGGTCTAACAACTGTCGTATATATTCTTTCTTTTGCTTTTCTTGATACATTCTTTGATTTCAATATTGGATTCATTGCCCCCAAACATCTCTGTCCTTTCGCTATTCTTTCTTGTATCTCCGTCCTTTCTTGTCCACTCTCTGTTATTGTTACTCCCAGATAATTAAACTTGTCTACTTTTTCAAACATATATCTTTTCCCTAAGTTGTTTATTATATCTACACTTTTGTTGTTTTTATTATCCTTCTTCTTTGTAATTTCCATGTATTTTGTTTTTTTCCTCATTTATCTTTAGTCCTCTCACCCTTCCCCTTTCTTCTATACTACTTATGGCTTTTTTTGAGGTTCTCTTTTGCTCTTTCAATCACTGCTACATCATCCGCATAGGCCAAGCATTGGCAGGTTTGTTGGTATATCGTTCCATTTATTTTTATTTCTGACTCCCGGATTATCTTCTCTAGTACCAAATTGAATAGATATGTCGACACTGGTTCCCCCTGTCTTAATCCTCTCTTCACCTCAAAACTTGTTTGATACTTTCGCTCAACCAACACTCTATTTTCTGTGTCATTCAAGGTCATTCTCACCATGCGAATCAATTATTTACAGAGTCATATGCTTCTCTGAAATCCACAAAGACCAAGTGTAGTGCCAAATTTTGTTCTAAGCTATTATCTTAGATTTGCTAAATCGAAAATATCTGGTCTGTAACCGATCTATTTTTCCTGAATCCACACTGGTACTCTCCCAGAATAGACTCGGCTTTCTCTGCTAGTCTGTTTTTGATAGTCAACATTACTATCTTGTACACGACATCCAGTAAGGCTATTGGTCTATAATTAGCAGCCACTTTTCTGTTTCCCATATTTCTTGCACCAACCGGCATATTTCATTTTCCAGATCTACCCTCCAGCTTTTATCAGTTCTACAATTTCCACCCAGGGCCTTATTTTTTTTGAGTTCTGAGTATTTCTCTTATTTCTTCTTTGCAGGTTTTATTTGTCCCCTCCTGCTCTTCAGTTAATTTTGCTTCCTATTTGTCATTCAACTCATTTTCATCTCCATTTAGTGCTTGTTTAAAGTATTCCCCCCATCTATTCAGTCTTTCTGCGAAGCTTACTGCTAAACTTCCATCTTTTTTCCTACATATTAGCATTTTGTCTCTGTTTATTCCCTTTGTATTTTATAAAAAAAAACACGTAAGTAGTGGATAGTCAGACATATAGAGAGACGTTACGTTTTATATTTATTATAGATTTTTTTTGACATATATTAAATTAAGAATTTTAAAAAAATCACGTAAATCGGATGAGTGGTTCTCGAATGATAAGCACACTAACGGACAGACAGACAGAGAGACGTTGCGTTTTTATATATATTTTATAGATTATTATTATTATTATTATTATAAAACCTGGTCAGAGAACATATGTATGAATTTAAAAAATCACGTAAATCGGATAAGTAGTTCTCGAGGGATAAGCGCACTAACGGACAGACAGGCAGACAGAGAGACGTTGTATTTTACATATATTATAGATATAGATTATTGTTATTACTATATAACCTGGCCAAAGAATATATGTATGAATTTAAAAAAAGACACGTAAATCGTATAAGTGATGCCTGATAAACGCACTAATGGACAGACAGACAGGCAGAGAGATATTGCATTTTATAAATATTATAGATTATAGATATTCTCTGCTACATAATATTGTTCCAAATTTAATGGTTTAGGCTGTGTACTGCAAGGGAACGCGCTAACGGCAAACTTTTTTCCGACGTCATTCACTATTATCGTCATTGCTCATTTCCTATGCTACCTATCGTAATAAAATATAGCCTATAACCTGGCCAGAGAACATATGTATGTTTTTAAAAAAAAGTACGTAAATCGGATAAGTGGTTCTCCAGTGATAAGCGCACTAACGGACAGAGGGACAGACAGACAGAAAGAGAGACGTTGCATTTTATATATATTATTATAGATGATGAATTTTTAAAACTTAGGAATTAACTCATACTTTTGAAGGTGAAACGTATACTTATTGTGAAAATTTCTTAATATAACTTTACAAAACTATAGGAAATATTCAATAAATGTTGTGCAAATAAACTCAACCATTAAATTTTGTAAGGTTCAATAAGTTTAAAATGTATGTAATTAAATTTTTATTGCTTACAAAACTAAATTATTCAAAAACGAAACTGTCAAAAAGTGAAAAAAAAAAATAAGAAAAATGAAAATTTATAGATTATATGTTATATTTGTGGAAAATGATTGATAAGAGGAATAACATTCAATGAACCAATATTTTAGCATTGCATGCATACAAAGTATAATTTAGTACTGTTTTAAAAGTAGCTCGATGTTATTTCCGATGAATCCTGCATAGGTGTAAAAATTTCAGCTTGTAATGAATATATAAACCCTTTAAACATGTCATCATTCACTAACGTTTCGAATTATTATCTTGTTTGAAGTTTTGCGTTACTATTATCAATCTCTATATAACAATCTACTGTTTTATTTTCAAGCATTCAACTCGCTAATTCTTATTTTATAAGTGTAACGTCACTTGTAATATTATGTGGCAATAAAAATATTTATTTCAAGTCCTTAAATGTGTATCTAGTTTAACATATATCAAGGATTTTCTACAGCTGACGCTGTCTTCCTTCTCTCAGCCTTTGATTCCATCCGTTTCTATCTTCCCAGTCTTCATATGTTAGACCCCTGTCCTCCATAGCCTCGTTCACATCGTCGTTCCACGATCGTCTGGGTCTTCCTCTTTTTCTTCTCTCTATAGGGCTCCACTCCGTTATTTTCTTTATCCACCTATTATCTTCGCTCCGTCTTATGTGTCCATACCATTTTAATCGTTTTGCTTCAATGGTGTTTATTGCGTTCTCTTTGATGTTCATTCTGCTTCTTATTTCTTCATTTGTTATTCTCTCCATACGTGTCACTCTACAACATCTTCTTCAATACTCCATCTCTACCGCGTTAATTTTAGGTTTATTTCTTTTGTTGATCGTCCATGTTTCTAACCCGTATGTCATTATGCTTTGCATTATTGATTTGTATATGCGTGTTTTGTTTCTCTTTGTAATGTGTTTGTCCCACAGGATCGAATTTAATTGTCTTATGCATGTCCACGTTTGTCCTAATTTAGCTTTGATCTCTTCGTCTGATGCGTTTTTTTTTGAAATGATGGTTCCTAAATATTTAAATCTATCGGTTCCTTTGATTATTGTTTCGTTATCGACTTCTAGATTCTCCGCATTTCCCTCCTTTGTTGTTAGATATTCCGTTTTATCAAAGTTTATTGCTAATCCTGCTTTAGTGTATTCTTTTTTCAGTTTTCTTACCATATAACTGAAGTCTTCCTCGTCTTGCGCTATAATTACTTGGTCGTCTGAGAAACTTAGAGTATATAAGTAATCTGCGCGTACTGGGACTCCCATTCCACTACATTTTTGTTTCCATTTTTTTAATGTTTGTTCGAGGTTTGTTTTGAATAGTGTTGGGGATGTAGAGTATCCTCGTAATAGGCCTTTTGATGTTTGGAGTCTCTTTCCTATTTTTTGTCCTATTTTTTTTTTCTAATTTAATGAAATGCTTTTTTTTCTGTAATTTTACCCCAATCAGATTGTTTTAAAACAGTGGGTTCGTGGTCTCTCTGCCCTACTATTTAGTAAAATTATACGTCGTGTTTTCATTTACTTTTGCCTGTGGTTGGCGCCTTTTTTTTAAATATTTCCACAGAGAATGTGGACCTACAGTTTAATGCTGGTTCTGAATGGCAAAAGAGAAAGAGCTTTACTAGGCATGGTACTACGGGTGGCTTGCCATTGCCTTCCCGAGGGAGGTGACCGTCACATTGTAATTTTTATTATTATTATTTTTTTATTTTTTTATTTTTTTCCGAGTCGAGATTCGAACTCGAGTCTCCTGGCGTCAAAGTCAGATACCTTAAAAACTACGCTATAGCCGCCTCTCCCCCCCTTTCACCCCCTTCCCCTAAAACGATATCGTTCAAGAGTAATAGGTTTCATTTCCATTTCAAGTACTATAATATAATTTTGTTTGAGAATTATGGTGCCAACAAATCCTTAAAGAACCTTAAAACGTAAAGAAAATCAAAAATCGTGGAGGCATTTTTTCACGAATGCAATACTTCCCTTTACCAAGTGAAATAAAAACACTAATTTACCTACTGTGTCAGAGACAAGTTTCACTCAGAAAAAAAACGACAATTTCTAAACTTCCAGAATTTTTAACACAAAAACCATCAACTTTTAAGAAAAATTGAAAGAGGCAAAATATGCTTAAATTTAAGCGAGGAATCTTTTAGAGTTTAAAAAAATGTTTTTTTTTTTCTGTAATAATAAAAAACTAGGATCAACAAGTGCATCAATTTTTTTTTTAATTCTAAAAGATTCTTTCTTTAAATTTAAGCATATTTTGCCTTTTGCATTTTTTCTTAATAGTTGATGGTTTTTGTGTTAAAAATTTTTGAAGTTTAGAAAATGTCGATTTTTTGCTTAGTACCATAAAAAATTAACATTTTCAAAAAAAGTGTTATCAACAAATGTTTCTTATTTTTTCATGTAAAATACGAATCTGCTCACTTGATTCACAATTATCGTCACTGGTTATTCCTTATGTTACCTACGTTAGGTAAAATATATCCTATAACCTGGCCAGAGGTACGAATAAAAAAAACACGTAAATCGGATAAGTGCTTCTCGAGTGATATGCGCACTAACAAGCATACAGATTGGCAGAGAGACATTACATTTTATGTATATTAAACATCATCCACCTCTTTCCGCCCCTTCCTGGGTTAAATTTAAAAGCAATGAAAAACAGTCTAATCTTTGGATTTCTCGACTTCAAAACCCTAAAAAGGACATATGTATATACGACGATATATACGAATCAATCACTCTAATCTTTTCCCCCACCCCTTTGAACTCTTATATGTTTTGCTATAAATATTTATGAAAGTTTTTACTATTAAAACATATAAAACATTAAAATAATAATAATTTATCGACCCGCACCCTTTTCATTCCCTTGGCATGAAGCGATATCTTTCAAAAACTATAGGCTTCATTCTCTTATTAGATAATATCTGTGCACCAAATTTAATATTGATATCTCATTTCATTCGAGAGTTATCGTGCTAACAGACCAACAGACTGACAGACCGACAGCCCGACAGGCCAACAGATCTGCAGACCGACAGACTAACGGAAATGATTGACTATGTTTTTCGTGATCTAGAAATCCTAAAATGGGAAGAAAAGCAAAAATCTCAGTGTATTTTTTTTGTGAATACAATACTCTCTTTTAGCAAGAAAGTAAAAAATGTGTTACCCTAAGTTGCACGACGCCGACGTGTAATAAAATGGCTATTCCTACGGAAAATTTTATGAGACGATGTTACCTCATAACCACCGAACAGAAAAAATTTAAATTGACCTAAAGCGTCCGACCGCAACATTAACTGAAAATCAACATAATGATGATCATAATTGTGATATCGTAACCTGTTTTAACCTTTCTTATTTATTATTAAGATTTCTTTATTATTCAGTCGAAAGATAGATGCATCATCACGAAGAGAACTCCCAAATTTTTTCTTGTGATCATTATTTATAACTTCTGCCACTAGCATACTAGTGCAGTAAAAAAATCGCTTGAAATTGCACAATATTATGATGTTATCTTCTCTGAGGTATCACCAGGAGTATTATTCTGAGTTTTGGATCTAGAATCACTTGTATTCTTTTGTTTTTAAACAATTTAAGTTTTCAAAACGCATTTTTTGAGATTAGAATGTGAATAACTCCGGTTATATAAGTCGGATCGAGACAAAAAAAAACACTCTTCGTAATGAAATTTCCAACAAATCCTCGTTGGTTTTAAGTCGCTTAAATGCGTACATAACCTACAAAATTGAAACGACAGACAAAAACTTTTTTGTCTTTTGTTATAGCAAAAATACCCTGAAATTTTGGTACAAAAATATTGAACCCAGTGGACATAATTGAATTTGTTATTTAAAATTTGAACTGTTCGCCATTTTATGCCATTTGGTCGAAAATGGATTTTTTTTCCAAATTTAAGTTTCGACGCCAGCTTTCCAGATCTATTTTGGACCAAACGGCATAAAATGGCAGGCAATTCAAATTTTAAATAACAAATTCAATTGTGCCCGCTGGATTCAATATTTTTGAACCAAAATTTCAAGGTACTTATGCTATAACAAAAGATATATTTTCTGAAAGTTTCAAGACGATCGGTTCACTTGGTCGACCTGTACAACAACAAAAAAATAGCTTTTTGCCTGTTTTTCAATTTTGTAGGTTATGTACGCACTTGAGCGACTTGAAACCAAAGAAGATTTGTTGGAAATTTCATTATGAAGAGTTTGGTTTTGTCTCGATCCGACTTATATAACTAGAGTTATTCATATTTTAAGCTCAGAAAACGTGATTTGAAAACTCGCGACAATACTCCTGGTGAGGATAAAACTGTAATATTGCTGTATCTAAATTATGCCTATCTTATCATTATCTTGACCTTTCTTTACTGCACTACACATACACATTTTATAAAATATTTGAAAATTCTACTATTTAGAAATTCGTTCAGAAAGGAAAAATTACCATAATTATTTCATTCCTTATACAGTAATAATAAAAAAATACAAACTTATTTTTTTCTTCTAATATTTACGTTTTAGAGGCTCCCTAAGTGGTTATGTAACTGGACAAACTAAGGCAGCTGTGGTTGTTTATGACTCTCTTAACGAAACGTATGATAAGCAACAGTTAGGCTACTTATTTACCACTGAAACCGACTCTAATGGGTACTTCTTTATTAACAAGATTCGTCCAGGAACATATCGCGTTGTGACATATCCTTTGGCTGGACAAGGATGTGAAAATTTAGACGAAGCCTATATTGACGTTACAGCAGGTAATTTAATTCCTCTTGCTAAAATTTACTGCCCGAGTTTTATACTATTTGATCGCAACTCATCAAAAGGAGACGTCTACCCTGAAATATAATCTATCAAGTTAATAAAATAACAAAATTTGCCTTGATAGTTATCGAGTAGGAAAAACCTACCACCACATGAATGCGTGGGATATAAAACAGGGTCAAGCTAGAACTACCGGGCCCTCCGGGTAACACTGCTCGGCGTGGACACGTCTGCAACGGATCGTAGGCGAAAACTTACATTATTATCGTATTGTAATTATGACTGCATAAATTGTTAATATTATAAATAAAGAATGTTTAAATCCATTTAGCTTTAAGTACAAATGTTGATGATCATGTTATCTTTAAGAAAAAAACAACTTAAGATGAATTTAATTTTTTGTTATATATTATAGGGTCTGCCATACAAGTTAATCTTACCTTACCTGAACCAGAAAATATAATATGGTCATTAGGCGAAGTTGATAGAAGATCTAGTGAATATAAATATTCTAACGAGTCACGTAATTACAAATGGGAATGGTTACCTCCTAAAACATTGAACTTCACCATTGGTGTAAGCGATCCTAAAAATGACTGGTAAGTTTAAGGTTCCGAAATGTTAATAGAATGTTTCATTTGTGACGTCACTATCGTCACAGTCAGGTAATATTGCGCTTTAATATTATTTATATTTATCAACATTAATTTATTCCATCCATAGTCGTATGTAAGCCTCCCCAAGTTGTCTCCAATGTGCTTTGCTGTTTGCTTTTTGTATCCAATCGTGTCTTGCTAATCTTTTTATGTCGTTCGTTCATCTTGTTTATGGTCTGCCTCTGCATCTCTTGTGTTCTCTAGGCCTCCATTCCACTATACGGCATGTCCATCTGTTGTCATTCAGCCTTGCGATATGCCCCGCCCAATTTCACTTTAATATACGTATTCGTTGTATTACATCTGTCACTTTTAATCTTCATCGATGTTAGGAATAGGATCTTGGAGTTTAATATTAAAAAATCTCCTCTTCATTGCTCTTTGTAACCTTCCGAACGCAGACCAAGCTAACGAGACTCTTTTATCCAAGTCAGGCTTTAAATTATTTTTTGATATTTCGATTTTTTGTTCTAAATATAAGAATGTTTGTACCTTTCCTATTCGTTTACCTTCTATTAATAATTCCTGGCTGCTATCTTCACTTTCGTTGTTCAAATATTTGGTTTTGGTGAAGTTTATTTTTAGACCTAGACTTGTTATTTAATTCCATCAGCATTTTTTGTAATTCTTTTTTTGTGTTGGCGATCAGAGTGATATCATCTGCGAACTTTAAGTGATTTAATCGTTCACCGTCCATTAGTATTCCTTTATTCTCCCACTTTAACGATTTGAACATGTCTTCTAAAGTCAAACGAGATTATTTATATTAGACCATTTGAATTAAGCTAATAAAGCAGAAAGAAAATTAATTATCTCTCATTTTGAAAAAAGACCGATAAAGGAGATTTGTAGAAATATCTTTAATTAATCTTTAAGTCTAATCTAATATTCTTTATTGAATGATCTAGATAGAGCTAGCCCTATACCTACTATTTCATGAGCTGATCTAACATGAATATAATTTTGGGTCTTAAGAGATTTAAGATTGGAAAGATAGCAAAGGTTAGCGACAGGAAACCCGTAGGCGCAGAACGCTATGAAACCAGATATGATGATGAGAGATGTGAGACATAAGATATTTCATGAATTATTACTAACTTAATACTAATTCTGGGGGAGAGGGACCTGTTGGCCATCGGTAAGGAGTCCTCTCTTTGGGCGGAGGTCCGTAAACATTTCGGACTTGCAAGTTGGGGTGATGGGGGGCTTCATCTATTATTCTGAGCGTTGCTCATAAATTTCCGGATTGTTGCATTTGGAGGTCACGATGAATTTGAGTATTGCGAACGAACCATGGGGCTCCGGCCATGATACTGAGGACCCTGTTTTGAACGGTCTAGAGCATGGATTTGTGGAAACGTGACAATGGGCACCATGTCGGACTGGAGTAGGTGAAGTCGGCTCTGAGGATCATTTCGTAAAATGTCAACTTGTTGCTTTTTGATAATTTATTGGACTTGTTGAGGATGGAGTAGAGCTTGTATAGGAGTTAGGGTGGTGATGGCTGCGATCTGATATTCTGGCCGCTTCTCGTAGAGAAAGCCTGGGTACTTGATGTTGTTAGTCCATTTGAGTCTGATGCCATGGTAATTGTATTTGTAATTTCAGTGATATCTAATTAATAATAATAAATTGAATTTTGGAACTTTTGGCTAGAAATATTAAAAATAGCCTATTCATATTTAATCATCATTTTTAGGTATTATGCTCAATCACAGGGTGGTACCTGGTATATTCATTTTAACGATACTTATGATAAAAAATCGAGAACACTTCGCCTAGCTTTAGCTGGCACTAGTCAGAAAACTCATCTTATGGTAAGCTTGAATGAACACTCAATAGGAGATTGGTATCATTCAAGTGATTCTGCTGTATACAGAAGTGCGATGCAAAGTGGAGCCTTTAGTTACCATAACGTGTCTATAAATCCAATATTAATTAAAGATGGTATAAATACTCTGGCATTTCATCCAAGTAAGGGACAAACTATGTATGATGCAATCAGCTTACAAAAGCATTAATTTGAAGTAATACAACAGGCAAAATATATTATTCAGTGTTTTAATATCCTTCCTCCAATATTGCTTCTTTCCCTTTCATAAATGAGATCTCGAGAAAGGTCTTGTAGTAAGGTTATTTCTTTAATACACGAAATGAAGTGGGCGGGTCAATAGTTACAGCCATATTAGATATCCGTTAAAATTAAAACTATTATCCAATTAATTTTATTGATTCAAATGACGCGGAATTTTATTTTGATGTCCTATGCCACTTGAAGGCCCGTAGTTCGAACTTGTATGTTTATCGAATTTTAAAAGTTCAACATGGAACAACTGACAAAAAAAATTTTGCTCTAGTACAGTCAAGAAGGAACGTGTTGTCTATAACCTGTAGTCGGTAAAAGAAATTTTTTTTTGAAGGTTATTGTTGGCACCCCTGCAAATAGTGCTTTGTGGAAAGAAATTCATTTCTAACCTTATTTTTTTTAATTTTTTTTTTATGGGTCTAGCACACGTGCTGCAGGGAAGTCCCTAAAGCGTTCCAGGAGCGGCATGAGTGCGGAAAAAGCGATTCACGTTGTTCTTGAATCTATGTAAATTGTACTCGATGGGAAACACAGCGTTGGGCAAATTATTCCAAAGGGATGACGTTCTCCATATAAAAGATTGCTTGAAAAGCGTTGTACGCGGAGTAACAAGCTGAACCTCATACGGATGTGAAGTACCAGCGCGACGTGTATTTCTAACATGCACCGCTTTGGGAGGAATTAACCGGGCTAAATCCTTCGAACACTTTCCGTGAAAATAATTGTAGAACAGACTCAAGTCGCTAACTGTTCTTCGATGTTCCAGCGAATCAAGGCCGCCGGTCAATTCCGGGTCCCCAATCAGACGGACCGCTCTTCTCTGAACAGAATCCAACAAATGCAGTGTATGTTTGGGAGCGGAGCCCCAAACGTGGGAGCAGTATTCCATAGTTGGTCGAATTTGGGCTTTGTAAAGAATTAACAGTTGTTGTGGGGTGTAAAGCTTTCTGGTTCTAAATAATATTCCCAACTTTTGAGAAGCTCTCCTTGCTATGCCTGCAACATGTTCATGCCAGGACATATTTGCTCCCAAACTAACGCCCAACAATTTGAGCGACGATGCTAGGGGAATGGAGTGCCCCGACATAACTTTGTCGGGTTCAGCAACGTTAACATTTTTAGAAAAACTGCCGCCTGGGTTTTTGTAGCGTTAAATTCCACTTGGTTACTGTCACCCCAAGATAGAATTTCTTCCAGATCTTTGTTAAGTTGAACGACCTCCTGCTGTCTGCGGATATTCGCCTGAGCAGCCGATGTCCGAGCGTTCAAGGTGAATGAAGAGACAAGCGTACTGTCATCTGCAAAGCTGTAGATTGGATTCCCGATCTTTTCCAGCAAATCGTTAATGTAAATGAGAAAGAGAGTAGGAGACAGTATGGAGCCCTTGGGGCACACCGGCGTTGATAGTGAGGGTGTTAGAAAGAAATCCGTCGACCGCCACTCGTAAAGAACGCTCTCTGAGGAAACATGAGAGCCAGAAACAGAACCTTTCAGATATACCATAAGAGCGTAACTTAGCCAACAGTCCATCGTGCCAAACACGGTCGAATGCCTTGGATATGTCAAGAGCAACCGCTCGAGATTCTCCAAAGTGTTCAATTGCGTTGTTCCAAACATGTGTTACATAAGTCAGAAGATCTTCTGTTGATCTGTGTTTACGAAAACCATATTGGTGATCGCTAATAATATTGAGTCGTTCAAGATATTTTAGAAGATGCTCATTGATAACCTTTTCCATGACTTTCGATATTATTGAAAGCAGTGCAACTAGTCGGTAGTTATTTGGCAAGGTCTTCTTGCCTTTTTTAGGTATCGGCTGAACCGTAGCACATTTCCAGCAGGACGGAAATATTCCCTTTCTGTAGGATAGGTTAAAAAGTCTACAGAAAACTGGTGTTAGTTCCCTTGCACAGTTTTTGAGAACTATGGCAGGTATTCCGTCAGCGCCAGAAGCCTTCTTGGTGTCTAGCTTCATTAAAATACGCTTTATGATGCGCTGTCTGAAGACAACATCGGGCATCCTTGACTGCAATATGGGAATAGTAGGTGGTGTTTTTCCTTGGAAATCGACAGTAGAATGTGAAGCAAAGAGTTCAGCCAACAAGTTCGCTCTCTCAACAGGTGTAGTTGCAATGGAATTATCTGGCCGTGTGAGTGGTGGTATGGTGGATTTGGTAAAATTTTGACTAACTGCCTTAGGCACTGCCCAAAAGGACCTGGAATTGCTGGGACAAGCGAGAAGTTTGTTTCTAATTCGTTGATTGTGTGCCTCCTTGGTTTCGTCGATAATTCCCTTGCATCTGTTCCCGGCACGAACAAAGATGTTACGATTTACGGTGTTAGGATTTTCACGCCATTTTCCGGTAGGCAATATGTTTAGAAGCAACAGTTTCTTTGCATTTTCGGTCGAACCAAGGCTTGCCGTTGGAGGAGCATTTCTTCGAAAAAGGGATGTAAGCTTCCATACCAGCCAAAATAACATCGGAGACCTCCCTGGCGCAGTCAGATGGGTTATCGGATCGAAAACAAACGTCCATCCACGGGAAAGTTCGAAATTATTCCATGAGATCTTCCCATTTAGCAGATTTGTAGGGCTAAATCTTGCGCGGCCTAGGCGCCTCTCTGTCACTGATTGGCAGGATACTCGATGTCGAAAGCAGTTTCTGGTCGGAAGAACCTAACGGCGGATTTACGGTGACCGTGTAAATCTCCAGATTGGTGGTTAATTTATAGTTAATTAGTACATTATCGAATATGAGTGCTGCATATGCTTTGCACTTCGAGGCTATGTTCCTATGTACTCATCCAGGAGGTCCGAAAATGACGTTTACAACGGCTGCTAAGTATATGGGTCAGCCGAGGGCATTCGCAAGTGGGTGAAACGATACTCTCAGTTAAAAGGAGAGGAAAAATGTTTTCCTAAAATACTCAATTAACTTTGCGCTAAAGGGCGCAAAAATTAAAGCAGAAAGGTTTGGATATATCGTATAAAATGATCCGCATTCATTTCCGGGCTAACGATTTGAAGTGGCAGAATACAGTCAAGGTACCATTGCTGAGCGAAAACATCAGAGGGAAACGACTCGCGTGGCAGGAGGAAAACAGATCGAGAGTGAAGCAATGTAATTTTTTTTCCATGAAGCTTCATTTTGGGGTTATGTTATCACTCCACAAGCCTGGTCCACTAACCGATTAGTCCAGCTCATCGTGAAACACTCTGTGAAGATTCATGTGTGGGGATCTTTACCTATAATAGGCGTGATGACAGTAACAATGAATCACCGAAATTATGAAACAGATTAAAAAGTTTAAAAAAATGTTCTTATTTTTATATCAAAAGTGAGATTAATATTATTTTTGTTAAAATAAAATTGCCAAATACAGTAATCCGCCAAGTTATGTGGAACACCAATCAAAGCGAATGACGTCACGCCTAAGTAAACATTATTTCGGTCGAACTTCTCTGGTGTTAAGGGGGTTGTAGGTACCCCTGGGCTATAGCCCAAAGACTGAGTGAGGGCACCTCACACGTACCACTTACAAATCCATCGAATATGGAATGTGCTAAATACAAAGTGAAAATCGAATGAGGACTTTGCAACGTAAGCACTAGCTTGAATTGTTTCTTTTCAAGCTTTTTATACGCGAGAAGGGGCACCGCCGGAGTACCCTTCAGGAGCCGGCGGTGGTAGTGGGAGGTGGGATCCCTCCTTCGATTTTTTTTTTCTCTGGTGTTAACGATAATCTCAGCACCGTTTATCAATTAATTTGTGGTTTTAAACTATCGAGTTGTCTAGTTTTGTGTTACAAAAACTAGAACCAAGAAACGTTAGCGATGGAAGACGGATTTATCAAGGCAAATAGCTCTAATTTATCTAGAACTGATTTGTTGATGCTTGAAGAGTTTCTTGCGGCAAACAAAGACTTTTGCTCAGCAGAATTTAGAACAATCAAAACTTCTATGTAAGTATATAAGTAATCTGTATTAAATTTACAATTTAAAATTCAAAAACCCATAAAAACTGCATTTTATTTTTACGTCATGGTTTTATTACTTTTAGGTTAGGTTATGATTGTTATGAAAATGTTGATATGTCGTATGAGTACATATTAATTGATTTTATTTATTTTAGGTCCTCACGCTCATCGTATGGCGATGACGCTCTAAGCTATGTACAACTTAAACATGATGAAAAAATGTGTAGAGTGAAATGTAAAATTTGTCCAGAACATAAGGTCCATGCAAAGTTATATGCAATTACGTTAATAGTCAATGAAGAAGAAGCAGTTATTTCCGTGCAATGCCATGACTGTGTTGCCTCTCAAGGGGGCTGCAAGCACGCCATACTATTCCTCATGTGGGTCCATCTCAGGAGTGAAGACCCGTCCTATACTTCAGTGGAATGTTACTGGATGAAATCTAAACTGTCTAGGGTTGGCACTAGCCTAAAATACATAAAGGCAAAGCAATTATCAAATGGTAAGTCTAGTTTGCCACCAAACAGTAGAGTTCTTGAAAAGTTTTTGGAAATGGGAAGAAAAAGAAAACTTAACAACTGTGAAATAATGAAATATCAACCGAGTTATATTTGTGATGATGATACAGAAAGTATCCACCAGCACCAACTTGTGCTGAAACATAAAGAGAAATCCTGTGTCACATTTTTGGAGAAGCTCGTTCTGACTGATGCACATATTTTTAAAACTGAAAAAGATACCAGAGAACAGCACCAAAGTAGTCTCTGGTAGAAATTGAGGTATGGCAGAATCACAGCAACCCGAGCAACCCGTCGTTGTAAAACAAATAATGGAACACTTATATCATTAATTATGGGAGGAAAAATTCCAGATACACCAGCTATGAAACGTAGTAGAATATTAGAATATAGATAGGTTACATGTAAAAGTACACATTGTAGTTCTTTATTTCCTGGCAATAGAATCTTAATAAGACCAAAATAGTAAGTGCAATAACAGACATCTACCTTGTTTTCAATCATAACTAATTAAATAAACATGTAAGTAGTTTAATGTTTTATTTATTGTGTGAAGTAACAAAATAAACATAAAAATATTCACTTTAGTTTTGGTGGAAAAAAGAAATAAGTACCTGAATTTCCAGTCTCTCCAGGTTCTAACTGTTTTATAACTGTACTTCTTTCTTTCAAATCTTTTTCACTTTCTTCAACTACCATCCTTCTTTGTTTCTTGAGAATATATGGTCGTTCTATAATGTTAGATGTTTGTTTTCTTCGATCAGATTGGATTGGGGCATGCGCATGGTCAAATCTTGTGGGAATACTAATATAAACAGTAGTGGATGATATTCTAACCTCAATGGTGATGTGACTAACTAAAGATATTATTTAGGTAATTAAATAAAATAAGAAATAAATTGAAGATTTTAGAGAAATATGCTGGGTCTCACCGTGCAAAGTTAGCCACTTATTTCTTAAACAATAACTTGGCAGTTTTTATCGATGTGTTTTTACATCCTACTTTAGCAAAATAACTTAACCTGTATACTTCACTGTTGGAGTTTAATGACGTCACGAGCAGACGCCATGACACTTGATGAAATCAAAGTTATAAAAAAGGCCAATTTTTCTAGGAAATCTGTAATTTTTTTGGAAAAGCTAGGACATCATGCCTATTGAACTGCGTAGAACAGATTTACAAGGCAAGACTAAAACTACCTTAGACTAAGACTGTGTTTGTTAGTGGGCGCTAACTTAAACTAGGCTGTAATACAAGACTTAAAGTTCTTTAGGACTAACCTAGGAAAGTTTAACTTAACCTAGAATGACAGTTTCTTCTAGAATGTCACGGCGGCGGGCGGAGGGGGGTCATCGTCTTCGTCCGAGAGCAGCAGCGGGTCCAACGGTCTAGGAAACTGGTGGTTGGCTTGAGGTGGGAGTCGGAAGGCGTCCCTGATGCACGGGTTGGGGTGCTGGGATGCCTTCTCGAGGAACTTCTGTTGAGTTAATGTGTAGCCAGTGGGCAGGGGAATCCTGTATCGTCACGCTCGATTGGCCATCCTAGTCGTCCGATCCAAACCCAATCGAGAACGTGTGGTTATTCATCAAGTAGAAGCTTATAACGTGTTACGTTGGAGCGCTATTTTGTAACGTCTCGTTGCGGTGTTATTATGTATAGCTCCAACTTTCTTTATTTTTAATAAATCTTTTATTTATTAAATAGAAGCCGTTATTTGCCCCTTATGTATATCTTAGTTTCTGAGAATGGATTGAGTGGATATTAATACTGAAAAAACTAAAGAAACTAGATATAAACTAGCTTATTTTTTTTTTCTGGTAGAGAATATGGATATGGACATCATTTATTTTAGGATAAACAGAATCTAAGTTCAGCTCAAAAAATGAAAAAATATTTAAAAGTTATTTAGTTGTTAAAAAAATATTAATTTACGTACAACCGTTGCGTCCTGAAAGAAAGAGCAGGAGTTTAGTGAGACACTACACATTTAAATAAAAAATGGTATATTTATTAACAAAATAAAAATTCCTACCTTTATTACACTCTTAAAATTACTTCTACTAAATAAAAACCCCTATGTTATGAGAGTGTACACTATTGCATAGAGTCTTTAAGTTAGGATTATTAAGGATTTTAAAAAGAAGCTTGATGAAACGCGATATTAAAAGTTGATGAAATTAACTCCGCGAGTTACCCGTGTTGAGTAGTCGTTGGAAACGCACTTGTACACAGGAAGTGAGATTTTTAGACTGGTGTGCTTATGACTTACTGATTGGTTTCTCCTCGTGGGTTTTCCATAAGTTACTTGGCCTCTCTAGGTGAGATTCTCATAAAAATATTGTGTCAGCCACTACCATCCTAGTTTCATTTGGTAGCTAAACATTTTTTGACCCGAAATGTCTGAGGATGAGCAGGATATTTCAAGAAAGGAAAAAGGCCTTAAACTTGAGAGCTAGGAACCGTTACTTCACTACTACATCACTGAGAAAAAATACTCTGGCGTGCTGGAGAAGAAAGCCACTACGGCCTACTGGCGGAACAAAGTCGTTACTGCTTCATGGTGGAAAAAGCCCCTAAAAATTCCATCTGGCCGTTTATATATCTATTACTCCCTTCTTCAAAGTGACGTCTTTAAAATGGCTCAATTCCGGGCGCAAAATTAATACAAACTAAATAAGTCAGGTCTGCAACACGCGTTACACACTGCCGGTTTAAATTAAACTGCTCAAAATTTTAAAATACGGTTTTAAGCTACACTGCTCAAAAATTGAAATCACTGCAATAAATATAAAAATGTAACAAAATATAAATTATAGGGAGAAAAACGGTGTCGTAACATGATCTTAAAAGCTAGGAAAAAATGAATGTTACAAGCTTCGCAGTAAAAAAGTATACACAGTGAATCAGCTGTTAAGACAAATTCTGGCAATTTGGAAATCTTTGCGCCAAGAATATGAGGAAAATCTCGTCAAAAGTATGCACGGGCTAGATGTCAGACAATCATCGACGTTGATGGAGGCTGGGCGTACTACTGAATCGTTAGCATTTTAATGGCAATCGTTTACTACCGAATAATGTAAAAATGTTTAAATAAATACATTTTAATGGATAATGAGCGACACGATTTGACCGGCTGAAAGTCCGACATCATTTAAAAGACTCAATAGAATAATTTTAAAACTATTTTAATGAAAATTATTGATGGATGACTTGGATTTCTGTTTTTTAAAAAATAAAAGCTAACAATTCTCCTCTTTAGTATCTGAATGTAATCGAGAACAATCTTACCTTCCGGTGGCCAAGGCGACACCTTTTAGAATTTAAAAAATTTTGGACCAACTGATATAGAATTATTACTGCAAACCATATTTTATTGTATGACTAAATTAGTTGCTTTTAGAGTATCTCTTCATCATCTTCAGAATCTGAAGAGTCGACTTCTCTTAAATTGAAAATTAAGGATTCTATTTCCACAGTTCCTTCGCTATATTCGTCACGTTTCCATATCTTATTTTCTTCTTCTATAACATGTCAAATTTTCCAATTATCTTCTTGATCCTCTCTATTCCGTAATAATTGCCTTACGTCTTGAAGTTTGAACGTGGTGTTTTCCCTTGCAACGACACCTTTCATTTGTGCCCTATGGGATTCAATTCGCAATGATATTGAGGTAATCTAAGCATTGTGATATCTCGTTCCTTTGCCATCTCATCGACTGCGTATTTCTTGAACTGTGCCTTATTTTGTTTCGCAAATTACAGAAGTTCCGCTTTTAACATACCATCTTTATGTTTGAGATTATCTTTTAACTATTGAAGACCATCCGCTTTTTTCCATGAATTTGTCGGGAGTCGTTTTAATAATCGAGAATGGTATGGGGCATTGTCTAATTCTATAACTGATTCTGCTGTTGTACATTCAATCGTTTGTTGGAACTACTCCTTAAAAACATCGGCCGTCATCTCCTCATGGTAATCTTTAGTTGACTGTGATTCGAATTCCAACAAGCCACCGTCGAGAAATCCGTTTTCACTACCAATATGTGCTATAGTTAGTCTACGACCTTTTCCTGAAGGGGGTTGTAATCTAGTTGACCAACTTTCCATAAAAGCTTGTTTGGCACTCTTAATGTTTTCGTCAGTCTAAAATTTTTTCACTGTGTGTCCCTCATTAACCCAAGTCTCATCTAAATAAAAAATATTTCTTTCTTCGGCTCGAAATTTTCTAATTGCTCGTAGATGTTCTCTTCTCCAACAAATTATTTCTGCTTTATCGATGAGAACGGATT
This sequence comes from Pachyrhynchus sulphureomaculatus, assembly GCA_019049505.1. NCBI lineage: Eukaryota > Metazoa > Arthropoda > Insecta > Coleoptera > Curculionidae > Pachyrhynchus > Pachyrhynchus sulphureomaculatus. The sequence goes on along the minus strand of CM032449.1, from coordinate 39,454,876 downwards.
TTCTATTGTGGTTTTCTCAACGAAAATTCAGGTTATGAAGGATTTTCCATATTTTCTATTTTTTAAAATCTAGTAAGTCCTGGTCTTCTCTGATTTGTTGCAAAATTTTATGTAGTGTAGGTATTTCTTTCTTAATAAAAAATGGTGTACTTTTCTTCTTATTGCGTTTTTAAGGTCTTCATAGATCTCTAAAGGCTCCTTTCTTTGTAATTCTGACGTTTGTTGCGTTTTCCTTTTTTTTAGAAATCTATAAACAGTTGCTGATCCAACTCTGGTCATGTTAGAACAGGTTTTTCTAATTTTAATTTCACGGACTTAGCTTGTTGGCTGTTGATGTACTAGGGCAGGGGTCGGCAACCTATGACAGGCGTGCTATTCTGGCACGCCAAGCAATTTTGAATGACACGCGTACCTATTCAAGGTTTACACATTAATTCGGTAATCTGTAGCATGTTTCGAAATTAAGTAAATAATCGAAGACAGTATTACTTTAACGATACAAACAAAAACGATATATTATATAGGTCACTAGGTATTATTACCAAAAACTACAAAATATATATTTTGTAATTTATAATTTTACTGAATGCATTGGTTTGGCTTTAATTTCGGTAAGTATTAAAGACGGCAAGCCTCAAAATATAAGCCTAGGCAAAAACACAAATAAACGTCCTCAATTCAGATCAAAAGAGCCGCTATAAGGCGGTTTTTGTTTGACTTGACTTCAATCGTTCCGACGCGCGCCGCAACTCTTTTTATATTGCCGAACTTTAGTTTTTGTTATACAGTAATACCCCGCTTAGCGCGACCCCGTTACGCGCGGTTTCACTATAACGCGAATTTCAAATTTCGCGCTCATGTAGTCATTAACTTCTCTATGGTCGGGGGATCCCCGCTTTCTCTGAATATTCTCTTTGAAGAATTGGGAATTCCCTGTCCTTCGACTTTGTTCTATGGGGATTTCCTCGTTCGTTTCGTGTGTTCATTTGTTCCGTAATGTTAGTTCGGTCGGCTGGCAGTTTTGTTTTAATATTTATTGGAGATACATACATACATAATTTAACCCTACGTTAAAAATGCCGCCTGTAAAGAAAAAAGAGCGTAAAAGCGTCACTTTGGAATTGAAGATGAAAGTGTTAAGAAGAATGGAAAATGGAGGCAAAGCAACAATTGTTGGGAGAGATTTTGGACTCTCAGAATCGACTGTGAGAACGATTTATAAAAATCGGGAAAAAAATTAAAATCTCCAGCGAAGGTTCAACACCTATAAGTGCAACAAAACTTTCTCGTTCGAGATCATCTATCTTAGAAAGAATGGAGAAATTACTGTCAGTCTGGATCGAAGATTTGAATAAGAAGAACACACCACTAAGTCAAGATCTCATATGCACAAAAGCAAAATCTTTGTATGAGATGCTGAAAACAAAAGAAGGAGAAGGGAGTGCCACTCCGACTTTTGCTGCCAGCAGAGGCTGGTTCCATCGGTTCAAGCAGCGTTCTAATCTTCACAATATCCACATAACAGGCGAGGCGGCCAGCGCGGACATTCAAGCTGCAGCTGAGTTTCCAGACAAGTTTCAAGACTTCGTTAGACGAGAGAAAATTCCTGCTTGTCTCATCTTCAATGTTGATGAGACCGCACTTTACTGGAAAAAAATGCCATCTCGAACATTCATTTCTAAGGAAGAACGTCAAGCCAGTGGTTTCAAAGCTGCGAAAGATCGACTAACACTTCTGCTGGGTGGTAATGCCACTGGTGATTTCAAACTGAAACCTTTACTAGTGTACCATTCAGAAACACCCCGTGCAATGCGAGGCACAGACAAGACAAGTCTACCAGTTGTGTGGCGATCAAACAGAAAGGCGTGGGTTACACGGGAAATTTTTCAAGAATGGTATTCTAATAGTTTTTGCCCATCAGTCAAATCATACTGTGACAGAAATGGGCTTGAACCTAAAGTTATATTACTCTTAGACAATGCCCCAGGACATCCAACCTCACTTGATACGCCCAGAGACTTAAAAGTGTACGTAAAGTTCCTTCCACCAAACACTACGTCAATATTACAACCTATGGACCAGGGAGCAATAGCAAACTTCAAAGCTTATTACCATCGCCGCACTTTTAGCCAACTAATTCATGAAACTGACGGGGAAGGAAGACAGTCTATGCGAGAGTGGTGGAAGTCATACAACATTATGAAGTCTATTCACAACATAGAAGAGGCTTGGAAGGAAGTTAAAATGAGTTGTATGAATGGGGGTGTGGCGTAATCTTTGGCCAGATGTAGTGGAAGCACCTAGAAGAATTGTCCAGATGCAGAGACAAGTGCTTGAAGACATTGCTGCAATGATTGAGGGGTCTGAACTTGAAGATGTCACGGTAGAAGATCTCGTAGAACTTGTAGCAACGCACGACGATCCTATTAGCAATGAAGATCTGATCGAGTTACAGAATAATCCTATCTACGATGAGGAAGAACAAGTAGAAGAGAAAGTTTTATCTTCAGGGGAAATACAAAATGCACTTTCAAAAATTTATTCAGGTTTGGACATATTGCAGAGTATAGACAATAATGATGACCGTGTCTTGACCGTGTGTCAAACAATTAAAAACAGTGTTGGGGTGTTATGAACGTATTTTACAAGAACGTAAACAAAACGTTACCCAAAAGACAATAGATGTATTTTTCCGTAAAAAATAAGAGTATGTATTGCATAAAGTGTTCTTAGAATTAAAGTGATTGATTAAAATGATTTGTATTTTTTTGTATTAAATTTTGACTATGTTTAATCATAAACCTCGATATACGCGAATTTCAGTTAACGCGATTTTTTTCGGAACGTATCCCTCGCGTAAAGCGGGGTATTACTGTATTTAACTTCTAGGCGGCCCTTTGTTTGCAATGGGCACGTTGTAGATAATAATTTTTGTTCTAAGAAATTTAATAAACGTAATTATTGGAATTTTCTGGAAACACTATTTTTCTATATATAGCAAGCAGCTACACGTTTGGATCATTTAGTACAGAAGTAACATCCGTTCCAGTGAATAGTCGTCGACAAGTTTAAAAATTAAAATTACGTTGCGTTATGGCCGCGAAGAAACAGAAGGTAGACGTTCGATCATTTCAAACTTCATGGAAAACAGATTACGGTTTTGTACAGCAAAACGATCGGGCCATTTGTGTCCTATGTCGGGAAAGCGTAGTTTTCCGGACATCTAGTGTTAACAACATTTCCAGATAAAACATGAATCATCATTTAAAGATAACGCTGATAAAAAAGAGGCAATACAAAGAGCAAGTAAACAATACGAGAAAGAAAGATTATTTAGAAAGAAAAGGAAAAAATCAGGTAAATGAATGCAGTTTCAAAATTGCACAATCGTTGGCACAAAATGGTAGGCCGTTCACTGTTGGAGAATTTATGAATCAAACGTTTTTGAGTACTGGCGCGATTTTATTCGACGACTTTCCTAATAAGGATACAATATTGGCCAAAATTAGGGATATACCGGCATCAGCGCGGACCATCGAGAGACGAATTACCGAAATCACACAAAATGTCCAAAAACAGCTATCAAACGGAGTTTTGTATCTAGTGTAGCATTAGATGAAAGTGTCGATATTAATGACATTGCCCGTCTGGCAATCGTTGCGCGATACTTCGATGATGGCAGTGTGTATGAAGAGCTGATTTGTCTGCTCCCATTGTAGGGAACTACAAGAGGAGAGGATATATTCAGAATTTGTTAAACATTTTGAAAAGCGGAACATTGATGACTGCTATGATTGGGAGACATAAAGGATTTGTTTCCCTTCTTATTGAACGCATGGGTCGATCAGTTTTGAATTTTCATTGCATAATTCATCAAGAGAGTTTGTGCGCTAAAATCTCTGCTGGAAGTTTAAAATCCGTGATGGATAGGGTGGTTAAAATAGTTAACTACATTGTCGGTCGTTCTTCACTGATCCATAGACAATTTAAGGCGTTTCTGTAGGAATTAGAAAGTGCATATTCAGATATACCATTGCACAATAATGTGCGCTGGCTCAGCAGTGGTAAAGTGCTCTCTAGATTTGTGCAATGTCTGGGCGAAATTAAATCGTTCTTGTTGGAAAAAAATCAAGTGGATGCTTATCCTGAACTAGAAGATAAGAACTGGATCTGTATGTTAATGTTTCTTACTGATATTACAAACCATCTCAGTGAACTCAACTTAAAGTTACAAGGTTCAGGCAAAACAGTTCTGTATTTATACGAATCCTGAAAATCATTCAAATTAAAAATAGATTTATTTATCAGCGATATTACTACAAACACATATAAATATTTTCCAAATTTAAAAACTTATATATCCAGTGTCGATGATGGTGCACTAATAGACGAAATTCTTAAATATATGACTAATTTAAAAGAGGAGTTTACCGAGAGGGGTCAGGATTTTGATAAACATGGTCCTATGTTCGCGTTTTTAATCAAACCAGATTTAATGGTTTTTTCCAGTAGTTGTTTTGACATATCTCTTTTCTCATGGATGGACATTAATGATTTTGATCTTCAATACACTGAATTTAAAAGCTCCGAGTTATGGAACACGAAATTTGTAGAATTAAGAAGGGTATTAAAAGGTGACTGCCAGAACCATTCAAACGAGATACTCAGTTGTTGGATGAGTTTATCAGAGAAATTTATTTGTCTTAAGAAAGTAGCGTTTGCCATGCTTACAGCTTTCGGACCTTCTAAAAGAAATATTTTAAGTTAATTTAATTTTTGTTAATTTTAGTTTTAGTAAGTACCTATGTCGGCACGCAAAATTTTGTATGGATGAAAACTGGCACCCCTTAGTTAAAAGGTTGCCGACCCCTGTACTAGGGCGTCGTGGACGTTCAGTATCATTGTTTTTTCTCATAGAGAAAATACAGATTTCCAGACTCCACGAAGTTTGACCGGGGCAAAACTGAAAGTTGAAGCCATCGATGTTCTGATTTGAACTAAGCATATTATAGGTTTTTGCTTTTTTTTTACTTACACAGAATATTTTTATTGCATACTTAGCTACTTAGGCACCTACCTACCGATAAGTACACTGTAGATTTCTAGTTCTTAAGAATTGCTAATTATATTGGTTTACGCCTTTATCATACAAATAAGATTTTTACTTTCATCATTTACTCATTAAAATAAACTTTGAAATGCGTTGATTTATATAGCTTGTTGTAAAGTTTAGAAGGCATGTAATAAAATATTTTTTAGAAAAGGTCACACCGTTGTATAGAGGTAGAAAATAAAGGTGATTAAAACTAAAAATACAAATAATTGGTAGAGGAATTTCGGGCGCATATGGCTTATGATATTTTAATGTTTATAACCCATTTGTGTGCTATTAACTCCAAACAAACGGACTTTAAGAACAAAGCGTCTAAACTCAGAAACTCCCGGCGAAATACAGAAAAACTGGAATTTTAACGTTTGGTAAATATCGTGGTGCAATGTAACAATATTTTAAAACGGTACAACGTTGAGGAGTGAACAATTATTGCTTTGTACCGTCGATAACCTGAAATTAATCTACAACATTATTTTTCAAACTTTTAACAGGACAATTAGACACGTATCAGGGACCAATTACACAGGTCGACAAAATTGGACCAAACTGCACACCCTGAGACCAGAGTATACTATCAATGTAATTTAATTAGGTGTAATATTATAATTAACAAATGATATAAAATTGTGAACATTAAACCTAACTTGACAGTGTAAAATGTAGATCTGAAGAAGCTGCATCGACAGCGAAACGCGTCATCGCAATTTAAATAAACTAGTGGAAATTGACTAAAAACAGTCTTTTATTACATATTTGTTGATCTTTGTGCTATCCTAAAATGGTTCATTAGGATAAGAGGTTCACAATACTCTAATCAATAATTTATTTAAAAAGAATATGAGTATTTCTTCGCCGTTTTTCTACACTACTAATACCTACAAACTGCTGTTTTATTTTGTCTGGTTTGTCTATGAGAATCTTTGCTTAAAAAGAATAAATGTGCAGAAGCTATTCCAAACATTCTTCGGCCTCTGTTTATGAAACGCATAATAGGGTATTCAGTTTACACAATTATATTTTTAAATTGCTCTTGTTTGTTAGCTACGTACATGAAACAATTATTATTATTTTTTGCCACTTATTGTAGCTTTGAAGTTTTCCTAACAGTTTGCAAAACAATAGTATCTATTATTTTTAAAACTAATCGTACGATGGAAAAAACCCAAAAAATTCAATAAGCACTCCAAGTTGAAAAAAGTCGTTACTTATCGTTCATTAGCGCTAACACTTTTAAGTTGGAAACCTTATGTATATCTTAATTTTGAGAATGGATTGAGTGGATATTAATACTGATAGAAGACAGAATTAAGACATCAGCTAGCTCTTTTTTACTGGTAGAGTACTTGGAGATCGAGGTAATTTTTGTACGCCTTTTGAAAATAGTCTCTATAGTTGTTTAAAATTTGGTTGTACAGTTTTTTTTTTGGGCACCATTCATTTTAGGATAAAAAGACTCTAAGTTCAGCTCAAAAAATGAAAAAATACTGAAGAGTTGTTGAAATAAAATTGATTTTTTTTATGGGTCTAGCACACGTGCTACAAGGAAGTCCCTAAAGCTCTACAGAAGCGACACGTGTGCGGAGAAAGCGATTCACGTTGTTCTTGAATCATTGTAAATTGTACTTGGTGGGAAACACAGTCCTGGGCAAATTATTCCAAAGGGATGATATTCTCCATATAAAAGACTGCTTGAAAAGCGTTGTATGGGGAGTAACAAGCTGAACCTCATACAGATGTGAAGTATTAGCGAGACGTGTACTTCTAATATACTTCTGGGAGGAATTAAGCGGGCTACATCCTTCGAACACTATCCATGAAAATACTTGTAGAACAGACTCAAGTCGCCAACCGTTCTTCGATGTTCCAGCGAATCAAAGCAGCTGGTCAGTTCCGGGTCTCCAATCAGACGAACAGCTCTTCTCTGAACATAATCCAATCAAATGCAGTGTGTAATTGGGAGCGAAGCCCCAAACATGGGAGCAGTATTCCATAGTTGGTCGAATTTGAGCTTTGTAAAGAGTTAACAGTTGTTGAAAAAGTGTGAAATTTTCTGGTTCGAAATAATATTCCCAAATTTTGAGAAGCTCTCCTTGCTATGCCTGCAACATATTCATGCCAGGAGATACTTGCTCCCAAATTAACGCCCAACAAATTGAGTGACGATGTTAGGGGAATAGAACGCCCCGACATTACTATGTCGGGTTCAGCAACGTTAACTTTTTTAGAACAAACTGCCTCCTGGGTTTTCGTGGCGTTAAATTCCACTTGGTTACCGTCATCCTAAGATAGAATTTCTTCCAGATTCTTGTTAAGTTGAACGACCTCCTGCTGTCTGCGGATATTTGCCTGAGTAGCCGATATCCGAGCGTTCAAAGTGAATGAAGAGATAAGCGTACCGTCATTTGCAAAGCTGTAGATTGGATTCCGGGTCTTTTCCAGCAGATCGTTAATGTAAATGAGAAAGAGAGTAGGACCCAGTATGAAGCCTTGGGGAACACTGGCATTGATAGTAAAGGTGTTAGAAAGAAATCCTTCGATCGCCACTCATAAAGAACGCTCTCTGAGGAAACATGAGAGCCACAAACAGACATACCATAAGAACGTAGCTTATCCAAGAGTCAGTCGTGCCAAACACGGTCGAATGCTTTGGATATGTCAAGAGCAACTGCTCGAGATTCTCCAAAGTGTTCAATTGTGTTGTTCAAAACCTGTGTTACATAAGTCAGAAGATCTCCTGTTGATCTATGTTTACGAAAAAAAAATTGGTTATCGCTAATAATGTTGAATCCTTCAAGATATTTTAGAAGATGCTGATTGATAACCTTTTCGATGACTTTTGATATTATTGAAAGCAGTGCGACTGGTCGGTAGTTATTTGGTAAGGTCTTCTTGTCTTTTTTAGATATCAGCTGAACTGTGGCACATTTCCAGCAGGAAGGAAATATCCCCTTTCTGTAGGATAGGTTGAAAAGTCTACAGAAAACTGGTGTTAGTTCCCTCGCACAGTTTTTGAGAACTATGGCAGGTATTCCGTCAGCGCCAGAAGCCTTTTTGGTATCTAGCTTCATTAAAATACTCTTTATGATATGCTGTCTGTAGACAACATCGGGCATCCTTGACTGCAATATCGGAATAGTAGATGGTGTTTTTCCTTGGAAATCGACAGTAGAATGTGAAGCAAAGAGTTCAGCCAACAAGTTCGGTTTCTCAACAGGTGTCGTTGCAATAGAATTATCTGGCCGTGTGAGTGGTGGTATGGTGGATTTGGTGAAATTTTGACTGCTTTAGTGACTGCCCAAAAGGACCTGGAATTGTTGGGACAAGCGAGAAGTTTGTTTCTAATTCGTGGATTGTATGCCTCCTTCGTTTCGTCGATAATTCCTTTGCATCTGTTCCGGGCACGAACAAAGGTGTTACGATTTACGGTGTTAGAATTTTCACGCCATTGTTGGTAGGCAACAGCTTTTTTCCATTTTCGGTCAAACCAAGGCTTGCCGTTGGAGGAGCATTTCTTCGAAAAAGGGAAGTAAGCTTCCATACCAGCCAAAATAACATCGGAGACCTCCCTGGCGCGGTCAGATGGGTCGTCGGATCGAAAACAAATGCATACCCAAGGAAAAGTTCGAAAATATTCCATGAGATCTTCCCATTTAGCAGATTTGTAGTGTCAAATCTTGCGCGGCTCAGGCGCCTCTCTGTCAGTGATTGGTAGGATAATCGATGTCGAAAGCAGTTTATGGTCCGAAGAACCTAACGGCGGATTTACGGGGACCGTGTAAATCTCCGGATTGATGGTTAAAAACAGATCAAGAAGACTGGCGAACTCTCCGTCTGAATCTGGGATCTATGTTGGTTCGTCAATGAGCTGGGTTAAGCCACAACTGATTGAGAATGATTCAGCTTCACGACCTTGTTCGTCGGTAGTATTTGAATATTTAAGCCAGTTGATATTGTGAGCATTTAAGTCACCCAGGATGGCAATTTCGGCACTTGGGTAGTTAGTTTGTAAACGATCGATGATGTCTGCAAGAGAAACGAAAAGTGTTCTAAAGTTGGTATTACTTGGTGGTCGATAGAAGATACAGATATACCTTTTGGTTTGTTGAGTCGTTATTTTTAACCACATAACATCAATGTTTGGGCGCTCCAGACCCTCTTCTCGTTGGCAAGAAAGGTCGCTTCTGACAAAAAGACAGATTCCAAAGTTACGCCTAAATCGGGAATAGAAGTCGTACCGAGGATAAAGATAGTTGACTGTGCTGGTCGATGAACTGACTTTGGTTTCACAGAGAGCGAGTACATGAGGTTTATTTGATTGTAGGTGTTGGTGCACTGAATTTATGTTCGAGTTTAAAATTATGATCTCTGCATGTTGACGTCCCTGAATCAGCCCCCACCCGAAGATCCGAACGGGGGGCTATTTTACCTCCGGAATTTTTTGTATCCAGGTGCCTCATCATGCTATTTGGTTCCACAGTAGTTAATGTGGAATTTTCTTGTTCTGTCACATGTTTATGTTTGTCTTCTTCGGCTTTGATCCAGGGGGTGTTATTATTGTGTAGTTTGGGTTCTGACCAGATACTTTTCCAATAATCTGTGAGTTCTTGTTTGTTTGGTGGTTCAGTCACTGCTGTCTATTTGTTGTACATAGTTTTTCGGTAGAACTGTTGTTCTCTTTCCTCTCGTTTGATCTTTGTATCTACGGAGTCTTGCGGCATATACAGATAGTTTTTGTTTCAAAGTATCAAGGATTTCTGGCAGTGTTCTGTTGGGAGACTTGGATTTGATCTTGTGTGACACGTTTGGACGCGTTCCCGTTCATAAACTGGGTAAGGTGTTCTAGATCTTTTCTGATGTTGATTTTGTTTTCTATTTTTATTTGCCATTTGAATCCTGGTTTTGTGCTGTTGGGGTTTCTTTGTCGTTGCGAGAGTTTTTAATTAATTATTTCGTCGATTGTGCTTGGGATTGATGGTATGTATATATATATATATATATATATATATATATATATATATATATATATATATATATATATATATATATATCTATAAATATAAAGCTGAGTATCATGCAGCGATAAAACATTTTGATTTAAAAAAGTGGGGTGCGGCCCAGTTAAAAACTGAACAGTCGATAAAATTCACGGTGATAGAAGATCGATCGATCCATTAGGTTTTGTCTAGTGATTTTATTAATTTTCAACTATGTTCAAATTTATTAAAAATATATACTATATAACTCTAAGAGTCAATATATCAGACTACGCTGTATATATATATATATATATATATATATATATATATATATATATATATATATATATATATATATATATATATATATCCTACCCTCTCAGTCCGAACCACTTAGCAGAGGTGTGGTGACTGCTAATGACACTAAGTACTTCCACTGGTTCATATCGTCAGCAAGATGAACTGCATCATGCACTTCAAATCTGGTTAGCTCGCGAACCTGATCTAACCAGTGACGCGGAGGCCGGCCTGTGGGTCTACGGCCATTTACTTCTATGACTAGCAGCTCCATATCGTTGTTCTGCCTAGTTATGTGGCCAAAGTATCGGGAAATTTTTTCTAGCACACGCACGCGCGCACACAAACGCAGGCGCGCACACACACGCACGCGCGCACACACACACACACACACGTATGCATGTGTGGGCGCTCGTGCGTGTGTATGTGCGTGCGTGCGTGCGTGTGCGTGCGTGTGCGTGCGTGCGTGTGCGTGCGTGTGCGTGCGTATGCGTGTGCGTGCGTGTGCGTGCATGTGCGTGTGTGTGCGTGTGTGCGTAATTATAATTATTTTTTGCTAAACTTTCTTGATGATTGGTTCTTCCTGTATATATCAATATAGCCATGCGTTCATAATTTATTGACATTTCTGTATTTTTTTTCTGTATATATACATATATATATATATATATATATATATATATATATATATATATATATATATATATATATATATATATATATATATATATATGCTACAATAGAGGTTTTCACGGATGGTGGAATGTAATACATTAAAATTCCGGGTTTCGATCAGTTCGTCTAACAATGAATTTTCACGACGTTTCGCCAAAATCTTATATGCCGCTCGCTTTTGTGATCTTGCTGCTACTGCCGCTCGAAGCTAACTGTTAGGTTAGGCCTTTTGGTAGTCATTTCAGGTACAAATACATGTCACAACTGACGCCTCTACATTGCGGAATCAAAACTTGCATAAAAAACAAGGCCTCTCTGGTTCCCATGGCATCACGAAAACCGAATTGTGTAGCTGACATGTTTTCTTCACACAACTTTTATATTCTTATGTGAATGATTTTCAGAAATGTTTTGCGGTGGTTTATGAGGGTAATTGTTCGATATTCTCGGCATTTTTTAGTGTCTGCGTATTTTGGGATCGTTATAAACTCAGACTTTAACCAGCTTTCTGGTATTCTGCCTATATCATAGATTTTATTGTAGATCACCGTAAGACACTTAATCCCATTCTTATCTAAGACCTTAAAAAACTCCCCTTGGAATTCATCGGAACAAGTGGCTTTTCCATCTTCTAGTTGATTTATTGCAATGCGGACTTCATCAGTGGTAATACAGGGCCCAAATAAGTCTATTGAGTATTGTGTCTGATCTGGTCTTGCATCAGAAAATAACTCTGTAGTATAGTCTTGCCATATCTTCAGTTTCTCTTCTTTATCGATAACAACGTTTTCTTCGTTCTCCGTTCACCGATTAAGTCTTTGATTTTTTTATAGATATTAAAGCTATCATACTTTATCTGCAACTTCTCTATCTCTTTACATCTTTCACCATTCCACCTATCTTTAGCTGTTCGAATTTCTTTCTGTATTTGTGTGCGTAGTCTGCTATATTCTCTATTGTTACCTCTGTCTTTCCTCCATTAGTCTTCGAATGCCATCTGTTATCCATTCCTTCCTTTTATATGTTTGTTCCATAGTTAGATACTTATTCTTCAGCCTCCTTGTTATTTCATTTAACTTTTCTATTTCAGATTCTATGTCTTCGTTTAGATTTGTGTCTCGGAGTTCTTTATTTAGATCTTTTTTAATTACGATTATTACATTTTCATCTTTAAGTTGTTGCATATCATATATGTTTTTCTGTTTCCTTTTTAACTTTTTCAAGACAATTTTTAGAACCCCTACCAGGGCATTGTGATCCGAGTTTATATCAGCACTGGAAGATGTTTTGACAGATACAGCACTATTTCTAAAACGTTTATTCACTAGAATATAGTCTATTTGATTTCTGGTGATATGGTCTGTTGAGTTTAGTGGGGACTTCCATGTGTATAATCTTCGCGATGGTAGGTTGAAGAAGGTGTTAGTGATAACACCTATTTCTTCACTGAAAATGTTTAGTCGTTCGCCTCCGTTGTATCTTTCACCTAGACCATACGGTCCTACGGAAGTTCCTGACCAGCCTCTTCCAATCTTGGCGTTGAACTTTTCCATTATGGCTGTCAAGTCTCGTTTTGGTATTGTTTTTAGGACTTCTGTTATTTGCTGGTAAAATTGTTCAACCTCTTCATCCTGTTTATCTGCAGTGGGAGTATATATTTGTATGACTTTAAGAGGAACAGGTCTCGTTCTTATTTGGAAAAGCATTATTCTGTCTAAATTAGGTGTAAAATTTGTGACGCATTTGTCTGTAGCTTTGTCAGTTATAACTCCCACTCCATACTTATGTTTATGTATGTATATTTTGTAATTTTCTATGCTACAGTAATCTGAACCTAGCCGTCTTACTTCGCTTATTACCATAATGAATATGCCAAGTCTTTTCACTTCTAGGATCGCATTATGACCTTTTCCTGCCTGGTAAAGAGTTTTTACGTTCCAGGTGCATATTTGGAGTTTTCCAGTGTTTTCTTTTTTGATCTAGCAGCTTTCAAAATTGTCCCCCCGGAGATCCGATTGGGGGTCTAGAAACTTTTTTGCTCTGAACTTTACCATCATGGTTTTAACTAGGTATATTCAATTTGAATCATTAATGCAGTGGTTTATTATTTCCTTCTGCATTCCCATGCTGTTGACGACTTATGTAGTTCATCCACCTGTAAGGGCGATTTATCACCCTGAGGACAAGAGAGTGCCTTATTGTTAGTTTTGGTTCACCTTAAGTATTTGATTTCCTCGATACGACTCATATCTGAGTAGCATTCACCTATCCGCTACAAGGGGCGGCGCCCGATGGAGGACTAGCATGTATATATATATATATATATATATATATATATATATATATATATATATATATATATATATATATATATATATATATATATATATATATATATATATATATATATATATATATATATATATATATATATATATATATATATATATATATATATATATATATATATATATATATATATATATATAATATATATATATATATATATATATATATATATATATATATATATATATATATATATATATATGTATATACTATATTTATTTATTTATTTATTTACGGGACAGGCCCATTAACTCATAAAGACAAAATACAAAAGTTTACATATATAAATGACACTTAAAACTACTTAAAACTAAAGGCTAAAACTAAGAAATTCAGAAAAGAACCCCTCTGCCTCTTAAAAAGAGACAAGGAGCTGGAGAACAAGTCCAGTGATGGGCAGTTATTTACAATGTCCATAGATCTTGTCATGAAGGTATTAGCTCCGTAGGTTGTCTTATGATAAGGTTTGAAGAAGGACAACGTAGATCTAGTATGTCTAGAGGGTGCATGCAAATTAATCTGAGATAAAAGTTCTGGACAATTTACAATGGTATTTAAACTTTTAAAGAACATTACAAGATCACGCTGAACTCTCCGGTTAGACAGGGTATTCAAGTTTAATATAGATCAGTTTTGAATAACTAAAAGAATCATTGTTAAAGAATTTAAAATTAATATGAGGTAGGAATTTACTCTGAACAAGCTCCAAGCTCCTAGCATGGCAAGCAAAAGGTGGGTTCCACACACATGAGCAATATTCCAAGAGAGGCCTAACCAACAAGCAGTAAAGCATTTTTATAGAGGTAATGGATGAAAATTCTGATGAGCAACGCCTAATAAACCCAAGCATCCTCAGAGTCCTAGACGTTACCTCGGTTATATGAGGAATAAAACTCAGTGCCGAATCAAACGTAACCCCCAGATCCCTAACATTAACCACGGACACGAGGGAAGTCCCATTAATGCTGTAATCAAAAAACAATGGATTGCGCGATCTCGGGAAAGACATAGAGAAGCATTTAGAAGTATTTAAAAACATACCGTTTAACTGACACCAGACACTAAGTCTATCCAAATCACCCTGCAATCCCACACAATCCTCAATCGATCCAACCGCCGTATACAGCTTCAAATCATCAGCAAAAAGCAAGAACCTGGAAGATCGAAAGCAGTCGGCCACATCATTCAAGAACAGGTCAAACAGCAGAGGCCCCATAAGGGAGCCTTGAGGCACTCCCGAGGGCACAGTAATGTTGACAGACTTAAAATTATTAGCTCGAACCACCTGAACTCTGCCACACAAATAATTCCTAATCCAGCCCAACAGTGGACCCGATATGCCACGGTTATTGAGCTTCTTAAGAAGAACACCATGGTTGACCCTATCAAAGGCCTTAGAGAAATCGGTATAGATGGAATGTACTTCAGATCCACTCTCCAAGGTCCTCGACAGGTAGTCCGTATAGAAAATCAAGTTCAATTCAGCAGACTTGCCTCTCTGACAACCAAACTGTTCATCTATTATAGATGGTCCCAAGTTAGATGCCAATACTTTAGTTACTTAGGTTTTCAAATAATTTAAGAACAGTCTCAAAATACTTATTGGCCTATTGTTTGCGATATCTGCCCTGTCCCCTGACTTGAATACCGGGGTGATAAAACTGGTCTTCCAATAATCAGGAAAGTAATCCTCCTCCAATGACCGGTTAAACAACATGCATAATAGTCGCGATAATACGAAGCTACATGCCTTTAGTAATCCAGGAGGTAAACCATCAGGACCAGATCCCTTTCTGTGATCCAACCTCAAGAGCCCCTCATAAATTTCAGAGATTGAAATCTTAAATTTGAAGATATTATGAATATTAGTAGAGGGTAAGGCTGGATAATCAAGTAACTCATCAGAGTAAACAGAGCCGAAGTAACTTGCAAAAAGATTAGCCACATCAATGCCCATGTCCACAGATTGTTCATTATAAAACATCCTAGGAAGAAGGTTATTTGAGCCACACTGTGCGCCAATAAAGTCCCAAAAGCTTTACACGTTATCTCTAATAGAGAGTTCAATGTTGGAGATATAATCAACATGGCATCTACGTGATAAATTCTTACACATATATATATATATATATATATATATATATATATATATATATATATATATATATATATATATTCATAATCATTTTTTATAACTTGTTACTTCTCTGTAATCGGTCAGTTTAACTTTATCATTTGAAATTTTCTGAGAATACTTAAAATGTTTTTTTTTTAATACTAAGAGTATGTAATAAATGATGATGCTGATTACTTAAAATATAAGTATTTTGTTTTTAAATTCCAATAGACGAAATAAACGTACGTTATTCATGAGAAGATCATTTTTGTCAATAAAAAAAAAATAGATAACAAATAAGTGCGGGAAATGATTTTGGCATATTCTTAACAATAGTATTTTTACGCAATATAAAGTATTTGAGACTAAAAATTAAGTATTTCCGACAGAACGCCAAAGGTTAAAATTAATACGGAAAAATTAATTTAATCCAATTAAAATTGTTTGCCATTGGTAAGAATAACTAATTCGTTAAATGGGGTTTCTGTACTGTTAAAGGCCGTAGTTACTGCTGCTTAAACATTATTTATGACAACTAAAGTCAGAGGACAAGTAAAAAGTGACAGGTTGCTCTATGAATATGGTGATCCAACACACAAATTTGGTTTTACTAAACGGTATCACAATAAAAGATTGATGAGATTATCGGTCAACTTGTGAGAAACAATTAATAAATTCAATTTATGAGCACCTAAACTCTTCGTCAGAATATTTGCTTAGTTAAATTACACAGGTATACAAAATAAGAAAATTCTCAGTCTTTTAAATGAGAGAGGTGTTTTCTTAAGTATTTTTTTATGCAGAATCCAAAAAAATCATAAAAAAGACATCCACCCTGAGGGTTTTCTAGAAAACACACTTAAAGTTGCCAGAAAACTATTAAATTGAAAAAAATACATTTTAATAAATAATTTAAAACTGTATAATCATTAAAATTATGAAATAAAACTATTATTTCGGAAATCTTTCTTTGTTCTGAATCTACATTTATCATAAAAATTTGGAACTATTAGATTTTAACTAAGTTATGTAGCAAAATGCTGTTTAAAATAAATAAGTGCAACTACTAAATTAAAAAATTGTTTAAAATTTTTATTAATATTAAACAAAACTCTTCTACACTCACTCATTCACTCACTCACTCACTCACTCACTACCTCACTCACTCACTCACATTCCGCCATATTCACTCAATCAATCTATCCACAAAATTGACTTCTAAACCTGCCAAGGGATATACGAGTACATTAGACTGCATTTTGCAACCTTTTGTTCCTAAATAGTAAACGGATATTTTTTTTTCAACACTTAACACTATTCCTCATGTTTTGATATCAAATTCGAATTTGGAACTTAAAAAAAAAGAGTTTTTTCGAAAAAAAAATCTTGTTTTAGCATTTATTTACTTAGATAACCGGTCAAGAGCAAGTTGGACTTGCGCAGTTAGTGTTCCGTACGTTGATTGCTTTAAAAAAAAATTGTTCCGGAAGTATAAAATGATCAGTGACTTTACAAAACACATCCCAAATGAATCTTCGATCAAGACGGGGAGTTCGCCAGTCTCCTTGATCTGTTTTTAACCACCAATCCGGAAATTTACACGGTCACCGTAAAGCAGTTAGGTTCTTCCGACAATAAACTGCTTTCGACATCGAGTATCCTACCAATCAGTGACAAAGGGGCGCCTAAGCCGCGCAAGATTTGGCACTACAAATTTGCTAAATGGTAAGATCTCATGGAATATTTTCGAACTTTCCCTTGGATAGACATTTGTTTTCGATCCGACAACCCATCTGACTGCGCCAGGGAGGTCTCTGATGTTATTTTGGCTGGTATGGAAGCTTACATTCCCTTTTCGAAGAAATGCCCCTCCAACGCCAAGCCTTGGTTTGACCGAAAATGCAAAGAAGCTATTGCTTCTAAACATCTTGCCTACCGACAATGGCGTGAAAATCCTAACACCATAAGTCGTAACACCTTTGTTCGTGCCCGGAACAGATGCAAAGGAATTATCGACGAAACCAAGAAGGCACACAATCAACGAATTAGAAACAAACTTGTCGCTTGTCCCAACAATTCCAGGTCCTTTTGGGCAGTCGCTAGGCCAGTTAGTCAAAATTTCACCAAATCCACCATACCACACTGTCAGATAATCCTATTGCAATGACACCTGTTGAGAAAGCGAACTTGTTGGCTGAACTCTTTTCTTTACATTCTACTGTCGACTTCCAAGGAAAAATACCAGCTGCTATGCCCATATTGCAGTTAAGGATGCCCAATGTTGTCTTCAGCGTATTTTAATGAAGCTAGATACCAAAAAGGCTTCTGGCGCTGACAGAATATCTGCCATAGTCCTCAAAAACTGTGCGAGGGAACTAACACCAGTTTTCTGTAGACTTTTCAAGCTATCCTTTAGAAAGGGAATATTTCCTTCCTGCTGGAAATGTGCCACAGTTCAGCTGATACCTAAAAAAGGCAAGAAGACCTTGCCAAATAACTACCGACCAGTCGAACTGCTTTCAATAATATCGAAAGTCCTGGAAAAGGTTATCAATCAGCATCTTCTAAAATATCTTGAAGGATTCAACATTATTAGCGATCACCTATATGGCTTTCGTAATCATAGATCAACAGGAGATCTTTTGACTTATGTAACATATGTTTGGAACAACGCAATTAAACACTTTGGAGAATCTCGAGAGGTTGCTCTTGACATATCCAAGGCCATGTTTGGTACCACGGAGTTTTGGCTGTCTGAAAAGTTCTGTTTGTGGCTCTCATGTTTCCTCATCTTTACGAGTGGCGGTCGAAGGATTTCTTTCTAACACCTTCACTATCAACGCCAGTGTTCCCCAAGGCTCCATACTGTCTCCTACTCTCTGAGACTGAGAATCCAATCTACAGCTTTGCCGATGACATTCACTTTGAACGTTCGGACATCAGCTACTCAGTCCAATATCCGCAGACAGCAGGAGGTCGCTCAACTTAACAAAGACCTGGAAGAAATTCTATCTTGTTGTGATAGTAACCAAATGGAATTTAACGCTACAAAAACCCAGGCGGCAGTTTTTTCTCAAAAAGTTAACGTTGCTGAACCCGACATTTGTTGGGCGTTAATTTGGGAGCAAATATGTCCTGGCATGAACATGTTGCAGGCATAGCAAGGAGAGCATCTCAAAAGTTGGGAATATTATTTCGAACCAGAAAGCTTTACACTCCACAACAACTGTTAATTCTCTACAAAGCTCAAATTCGACCAACTATGGAATACTGCTCCCATATTTGAGGCTCCGCTACCAAACACACACTGCATTTGTTGGATTCTGTTCAGAGAAGAGCTGAGACCCGGAACTGACCGGCGGCCTTGATTCGCTGGAACTTTGAAGAACGGGTGGCAACTTGAGTCTGTTCTACAAGTATTTTCATGGAAAGTGTTTGAAGGATGTAGCCTGCTTAATTCCTTCCAGAGCCGTGCATGTTAGAAATACACGTCGCGCGAATACTTCACATCCGTATGAGGTTCAGCTTGTGACTCCGTCTACAACGCTTTTCAAGCAGTCTTTTATATGGAGAACATTATCCCTTTGAAATAATTTGCCCTGGGCTGTGTTTCCCACCGAGTACAATTTACGATTCAAGAACAACGCGAATCGCTTTTTTTCTGCACACATGCCGCACCTGGAGCGCTTTAGGGACTTCCCTGTAGCACGTGTGCTAGACCCATAAAAAAAAATTCAATAAAGTTTTTTTCCGGTCTTTATTGAAAACTGATGACCTTGAATTTTTTGTACTCGTACCTTGAAGTGATTGACTGGTAATGTCATCGATAAGTTGCAAAAATTTGTTCTTCGGTCAAGGGTTCCAATTCTGGAAGCAAATTGCCAAGATCGCCGCGGTTTTTTTATCTTTACATCAGTGGT
The DNA here is from genome assembly GCA_019049505.1 of Pachyrhynchus sulphureomaculatus. Classification (NCBI taxonomy): domain Eukaryota; kingdom Metazoa; phylum Arthropoda; class Insecta; order Coleoptera; family Curculionidae; genus Pachyrhynchus; species Pachyrhynchus sulphureomaculatus. Next base: position 39,435,430 of record CM032449.1, on the reverse strand, counting down.
CGAGATTCCACGTTTAGGACCTGGCTTCTTTTTACTTCAGTTGGAGGGCTAATGCTGTACAGGGGTTGAGAAAATAGTGATTGCTGGATATGAATTGATGGTGACTGTGGTGAAAATAGATCCATACGGGAAGCCGGTTGTTGTAGTAGCGATGGAAAACCGGTGGTGCTTCAGTAGGGGACTGGTGAGATGATTCTGGGTTTTCCAGCATGTCATCAATATCTTCATCGAATTGAGGCTCAGATAGTTCAAGGATCGGTGGCACATTTCCAGGAGGAGCAGCTATGCTGGTCGTCACAATTGGTAGGTCAAACTGCATCGCTTCCATTAGATAATATGGTTTTTTCTCTTCGAGCCTGAGCCACTAGGTAAGGGTCTCAAGTTCCGAACAAAAACTGACCTCAAATTTTTCCATTATTCTTTACCTTCTGAAGCTGAAACAAAAACGGCAGTAACCTAGTTGTGAAGTAGCTAAGCCAAGAAGTTGTATCATGCAACAAGTTTGCTCTTTAATTATTTAATAAAATAATATGCACATACCTGACATGTTCATCTGCTTCCTAACCCAACCCTTCTCTACGACGTCCTTGCTTGAATAGCGGGGCAAATTATAATTATATAGTTCGGGATGCTTCAACCACAAACTTTATGTTGAACGCGTATTCACCCGCAATATTTCACAAAGACTGGTAAAATACGTGTAGGATACGCATCTCTTGGTAGTAGCGTCGTTTGTGCCTCTCCACTACTTAACATTGGAAGTGAATTCCAAGATACTCGAGTATCAGTCACGTCGCCTCGGAATTGCGTAGTATGAAGAGGGCCTTATAAAATCGTCATCTTAAGCAATAAAAAATGTTGCAATTGCGTTTTTGTAAGTTACGACAACAAGCAAATCACAGCACTTGAAACTTCTACTGGACATGAACTAGTAAGGTGCATTAAGTTGAGAGAACCTTTTTTTACGTTTTTTACTCTTTTGTTTAATTACAGTTAGACGAAATGGCATATTTTCTGCGCATCAGATACGTACCGTACAACATCATTACAGACGAATTATTTAGTGACAATTGCGAAAAGCCTTAAGCCATTTACTTCTCCAAGTAATATTGGTTGAAATAATTGGACTCTTTTTTCGTAAACTGAGGTGTTATAGAATCGCAGGTAAGGAAATAAATTACGATATTATGTTGACGATGTCGTGTTAAGAGCAAAGGTGACCTTCAGAGGCTAACTAAAAAAGGAAAGAAGCAGAATGAGAACATTAGAGCAAAAACAAAGTGCTTGACAATATCTAAAACATCATTAAGAGGTAAGCTACGGATTCAAAATCTCCTTATTAATCTCAGTTTGGTGGTTTACAAGGTTTTTATCACAAATATGGACTTATAAATAGGCGTACTGTGACAGTACACTCATTTATAATATTACCTTTCGGCCGGCTGGTGTACTGCCAAGTTGTTATTAAACCCTGTGTATTTTAGTGGTTGTTTTTGTCATTTCCGGCATACTTTCATGACAGTTTTAAATTTATTTTGCTTTTAAAGTATTGGTTGTTTGTTGTTTATGTTTTTGTGGTTTTTTATTCGGTTTGCCGGGAAAAATTGTGTGTGAAAAAAACCCAACTCCATGGATGTAAGCTTGTTGATGATGAAGAAATTATAGAACAAGACAAGAAGTTCAAATATTTCGGCACAGAGATATTCAGATTTGGTAGTGTTAATACGGAAGTAAGAAATCAAGCCGCAAAAGTGACAAAAACAACAGTATACTTGAATAATTCATTACGGGGAAATAAACACTTAGAAAATGAAAAAAAAATCTCCAATTTGCAGGGTCATAATTACAGCTAAATTGACGTACACAGCTAAAACAAGATCTGAGATAGCAAAAATAAGATAAATACTTTAAATAATAGAAATGAAAAAATAATTCTACGTATATATGTTATAATATCGGGCACGTTGAGGCGCAATTTTATAACCTCTAGAAGCGGGGCCGTTTTTTATAGCTTCACGTTGGAGGGCTATTTTGTAACGTTTCGTTGCGGCGTTATTTTGTATAGCCCCATCTTTCTTTATTTTTAATAAATATTTTATTTATTAAATAGAAGCCGTTATTTACCCCTTATATATATATATATATATATATATATATATATATATATATATATATATATATATATATATTAATTTCTGAGAATGGACTGAGTGGATATTAATACTGAAAGAACTGAAGAAATTAGATATAAGCTAGCTCATTTTTTTTCTGGTAGAGCATATGGATAAGATATAAATTTTGTACGTCTTTTGAAAATAGTCTCTATAGTTGTATAAAACTCGGTTGTAATGTTTTTTTTTTTTTTGGGCATCATTCATTTTAGAATAAAAGGAACCTAATTTCAGCTCAAAAAATGAAAAAATACTGAAGAGTTATTTAGTTGTTAAAATAGGATTAATTTACTTACAACCGTTGCGTCCTGAAAGAAAGAGCAGGAGTTTAGTGAAACCCTACACATTTAAATAAAAAAGGGTATATTTATTAACAAAATATAAATTCCTACCTTTATTACACTCTTAAAATTACTTCTACTAAATAAAAACCTCTTAAACTAGAAGAGTGTACACTATTACATAGAGTCTTTAAATCAGGATTACTAAGTTTTTAATAAAAGGTTTGATAAAACACGATATTAAAAGTTTGTGAAATTAACTCCGTGAGTTACACGTGTTGAGTAGTCGTTGGAAACGCACTTGTAGGCAGGAAGTGAGATATTTAGACTGGTGTACTTATGACTTACTGATTGGTTTCTCCTCGTGGGTTTTCCATAAGTTACTTGGCCTCTCCTGGTGAGATTTTCATAAAAATATTGTCTCAGCCATTACCATTCTAGTTTCATTTGGGTTGCTAAAGACTTTTTGACCCGAAATGCCTGAGGATAAGCAAGATGTTTCAAGGAAGGAAAAAGGCCTTAAATTTGAGAGCTAGAAACCGTTACTGCACTACTAGATCACTGAGGAAAAAAAATACTCTGGCGTGCTGGAGAAGAAAGCCACTATGGCCTACTGCTTCATGGTCGAAAAAGCCACTACTGCTTCATGGTGGAAAAAAAGCCTACCACGTCATGGCCCCGGAAAAAAGCCGCTCCCACATGGCCCAGGAAAAAGGCCTTAAAAATTCCATCCGGCCGCTTAAATATCTTTGTCCCTTCTCCAAAGTGACGTCTTTAAAATGGCTCACTTCCGGGCGCAAAATTACTGCAAACTAAATAAGTCAAGTCGGCAACACGCGTTATACGTTTTAAATTAAACTGCTCAAAAATGTAAAACACTGTTTTAAGCTACACTGCTCAAAAATTGAAATCACTGTAATAAAGTATAAATTATAGGGAGAAAAACATTGTCGTAAAATTTAGGAAGAAATGAATGTTACAATATATATATATATATATATATATATATATATATATATATATATATATATATATATATATATATATATATTTATATACATATATATATATATATATATATATATATATATATATATATATATATATATATATATATATATATATATATATATATATATATATATATATATATATATATATATATATATATATATATATATATATATATATATATATATATATATATATATATATATATATATATATATATATATATAAGTTTAACTACTGGGAAACGCCCTTATAAGGAGAAGAGGTAAGCAAAGATCTAAAGGCTCTAGTATCTGCTTTTTATTTTTGTTATCGAGCTTTGGCTGCCTAATGGTAGCTTCTTCTGGATTCGAAAAATGCAAACCAGGTACAGAAAATAAACCAAAATGTTCGTTTTTTAAAATGTGATTCAATTAATTGTAAGACTGTTTGAGAAATTACTTACAAAAGTTTAGCAGTTAATTCATCTCTGGTGAAGACAATGCATTTTTGTTGGCCAGGTAGTAGTTACGATTACAAAAACATAATTAAAGGACACTTAGAGAGTTACACAAGTATTAAAAATAAAACTTTGTTAATAAACATTAGTCAAAAATACTTTTTGAAGACAGAAACACAACTGCAAGAAACACCATGATGTTGAAATGGTACTCCATTTTAAAAATTTTTGACATCGAGTTTAGTAACTACGAGTATTTAGTGATATTTGAGTCCGAACCGGATATTGTTGCTAGTCTATGTCGTCATCAGGTGGACAAAAAACCATAAAAGCATTAAAGTTAGGGATGTGGTAAATTTTTTAGGTGGATGCTACTATTAGATAAATTATTTATTATTAATGATATTTATTTTTCAGTTTTAATTTTATAACAAAGGGACTTAAATTTGATGAATGTTACTCTTAGACGAGTTATTTATTATTAATTATTTAATTATATTAATTCTTTAATTTTATAACAAAGAGATTCATAGGCTAATTTAAAAAATTTGAAAGAGAATATTAATACTGGACATTATTTCTTATTTGTCATATTTAATTTTTTAAATATTTAATTTTAACAAGAAGACACATAAAAGTAATTGGTAATAAACAACACAAATAACAGAAAGAGAAAAGAAACGTCAACTTTACTAGAAACTAATTTTTTCATAAAAATCGTTCTTTTTCATTGGTTTGGTATGGTTTTGTGTTAGTAAATAGGTATACATGGAGCTCAATCCTTCTATGTCTTTTTTGTGATTGAGATTATTTTTACAAGTTTTTATGTAACACATTTCCAAGAAACTTCTTCTGAAGTAATTAGTCTCAACATCCAGAATGAAGCTGTTGTTATATTGTACTCTGTGATCTGTATTATTTACATGTAAGCTCAAGCTATTTGCGTTAGGTTTGTGTTTACTATCACTTTTGTGTAACGCTAATCTCTTAGAAAGCTTTTGTGCAGTTTGTCCAACGTAGACCAAATCACATTGACAGGGAATGCCGCAGATTTTATTAGATCTTTGTAATGTATCGGTTTTATCTTTTAAATTGGTATAAAAACAATTCATTCTTTTTATGTTATAATTAGCAATCTTAATGTTTGTATTTTTAAAAAGAGAAGACAATGACTGGGAAAGGCCTTGTATGTATTGTAACTTTCCTACTTTAATGTCGACATTAGTGGTGACAGTTGGATTGATTTAAAGGGGGGGTTTTTGAAAATTCTTTTTAATTAGAGCTTTAGGATAGTAATTGTCCAACCAGATGTTTTCTAACAGTTTTACATTTTTTTCTTTAAATGAAGGGTGGTAAATCTTATCTATTCTGTTTTTTAATCCTCTGATGATGTTCAGTTTCTGTTTCATAGGGTGATAAAAATGGAATGGGATATATCTACCCGAACTTGAGTTTTTCCTATACCAGTCAAGTTTGACTGTATTATTTTCAGAGCGTACAACCCTAGTCTCCAGAAACGGAACAGCACAGTCAGTCTCCTCCTCAACAGTAAATACTAATTTATGATTGAAAGAATTGTAAAAATTAACAGAGTTCCGTATACTTCCGGCAGGTAAAGCGACCAGTAAGTCATCTACATATTGAAACAGAAGGGGAAATTCAAATTCCACCTTCGAAATGACAAAATAAAGAAGTTTATTCATAACGATTTCGGCCAGAATTGGCGAAATAGCACTTCCCATTGGGAGGCCAATTTTTTGTCTGTAGAATGTACTATTGAAAGAGAAAAATGTATGTTCATATAAAAAAGTAATGATTAGTAGAAACTGTTCTTTAGGGATATTACATATTTCTTCTATTGATGTGAAATGTTCATTTAATATTGATATAATAAGGTCTAGAGAAATGTTAGTAAACAGTGAAACTACATTGAAAGAAGCAAGTACAAAACCCTCTGGCAAAATGAAGCCATTAACCTTCTCTGCAAATTCGAAGGTATTTTTAATTCTGAATTTATTAAAAGTAGAAAAAGCTGTTTCTAAAATAGTGGCCATATATTTAGCAAGTGGTTGTGTAGATGCTCCTACACAGGAAACTATTGGTCTTCGAGGTATATCTGGTTTATGTATTTTTGGTAGACTATAATATTTGGGACAAATCCCATTACAAGTTATCAATGTGCGAGCAGTTGCTTCATCTAAAAACTTACCATTTTTTAATGATTTAATTAATTTATTGCATTTAATTTCTACTCTTGAAGTGGGATCGTGATGTATTATTTCATAGGTATTGTTATTTTGGAGTAGAGAGTGTGATTTCTCAAGATAGGAAGTTTTTGACATAGCAACAGTAACATTGCCTTTATCAGACCTCAGATCAGTAAATCGGGATGGTTTTTTAAGAAATTTTTTGTTTCCTTCTCTAATTTATGAGTGAAGTTTTGTCTTTATGTGATATTACATAGTTAGTAATTAGGTTGACAGCCCTTGCACTAATGTAGTCTTGTTTTTGTGGGGGGCATAGTGAATTAATTCCTCTACCTCAGACAGTAGACTAAATATGTTTATATCTTTGTTAGATATAGTGAGACTAAACTTGGGACCAAGGGCTAGAAACCCTTTTACATTAGGTGACATTTCTATCATCGGAAATATTTTTTATCCACTTGTCTTTGCCTATATTAAATTCATGAAATTTCTTTTTTAAAAATTCTATTGTTTTTTTTTTAATTTTATTGAATACAAATTTATATTTATTATGTTGAATAAAAATGAAATCATCAAAAATATGAAATGGTAATTGAGTCCTAAGGTCCTGTAATAGCTCATCCAATGATCTCTCGAGCCTTTCTATGTACCGATTAGTGTCAGAAATACATAACTTATAGAATCCAGTGATTCAAAAGTATAATACGGTGGTGGCAATGAGAAATAGGGTTATTCACATAGAGTTTAGAAGATGATCTAGAATCTAGAACAATGGTAGCCAGGATAGGACTGATTGGTGAACCCATTGAGTTCCGAATATTTTTCTGTAAAATTTACCATTGAAACTGAAATACGTATTTTCAAAAATGAATTTAATCAACTGGATGAAATTGTTTTTTGATAATGTAGTGTATATTTTTATTTGATCCCATTTCCTATCCAGAATACTCACAACCAATTCTAGAGGAATATTCGTAAATAATGAAACTACATCCAAGGAGATTAATATGTAATTTTTTGGTAGCACAACGTTGTAAATATCATTAAGAAAACATATCACATGTTAATATCATTACCATCCAGTGTGTAGAAGAAGTATTAAGCCTGTTTCTAGTTAGAAAACATTAGCGTCACATATCTCAAGGACTTTTTCTTCTTTCTACACCGTCTCCTCACTAAGGTTGGCGGTCTGTATAGCTAAACGAACTTTAGAAAGACCTGCTCGAAAAATATCATCCCTCGTACATTCAAACCATCTTCGCACGTCCTACAGCAACGAATTTTGTCGTCTTCCTATCGCTCGCTTGCCTTTTATTTTTCCCTCAATAATTAAAAATAGCAATTCGCGTTTTGGGCCCCTCATTATATGTCCGAAATATTGAGTTTCTTTAGTTTTGTGGTTGTTAGTAATTCTCTCATTTTTCTTATACTTCTATGTTTTTTTATTTTCTGTACCCGGAAGATGCGCAGAAGGCGTCTATAAATGAACATTTCAAATGCATTCCACATTCCAGATTCCAGTCGTTTTTCTGAGTGAGGGTCAAGGGTTCAGCACTCACATCTATGCAATAGCACGGACAATATATACGCTTTCACCATTGTGATTTGGAGTTCAAGACTGGGACTTGTTGGTTAGAAAAATTTATTTATATTCATGTATGTCACTCCGGCTTGTTCAATTCGGGAATATATCTTCTATCTTGGACTTTTAATTTATATTAGTTTCTAAATATTTAAATGTGGAAATCTGCTATACGGTGCTGGCCTTGATTTAGAGGGATTCTGATGGTAGGCTTTTCATTGTTATTACCATCCATATAATTTTTCTTGTACGATTTGATCTATTAGTTGCTGAAGATCTGTGATATTGTTTGCTAATAGAACAGTATCTTCAGCATACCGTATTTTGTTCAGTGTATTTCCATAACTGTTATGTCTTCAATAGACTAAGAAAAAACTTAACTCAATTCAGAACCAAGCCATCAGACTTGCCACAGGTGCCTTCAGAACCTCTCCTATTTCCAGTCTCCAATGTATTTCGTCTACTCCGCCCCTACATCTAATCAGACAACTATCGTTGATGAAATATTATCTATCATCTTTACATAGATTCTCTAATAGACTTTCACTTGATCTCTCCAACATTCATAACAGAAACATAAAGCTTTTTGCCCCTCTATCTATACCATCTAGAATTAAACACATACTTTCCATTCACAACCTTACTCCTCCATCATTCAAATATTCTTCTTTCACTTCTTTTCCTCCCTGGCGCTCTCCAAAACCTGTAGTAGATCTAACCCTCAACAAAACTAACAAATCTCTCTCACTAAAGTCAATTCTACATGCTCACTCACTGGAAAGAATAAACAAGTACAAATCAGATTATTCAATCATTTTCCCTGACGGTTCCAAGTCCCTACAAGGGACCGGTGCTGCTTTTATTCACAATCACACTATTAAATTATTCAAGTTTCCATCCCACTTCTCGATCTTCTCCGCGGAGCTATTTGCAATCAAAGAAAGTTTACGATTTGCAATAGATGCAGGGAATTTCAAAAGATTATTAATTGTGTCTGACTCAATGAACGCCTTAGAATCCATAAAGGATGGGAATACTAAATTTGCTTTCTTAAATTTTACTATACATACTAAATAAAAAAAATAAATAAATAAATAATAAATAAAATACTAAATTTCTTTCTCAATTTCAACTATATCAGGCAAATTCTGGATCTGATGTACACGGCTACCTTGAAAAAACGTACCATATCCTTGCTTTGGTTGCCCAGTCACATAGGCAACCCTCATAAAGACAGAGCGGATTATCTTGCTAAACTTACCATAGAAAGGGGCAGTATGAACATGGGAGAGAATCACTACTCTGATTTTAACATTTCCATAAAACACCTACACAGCTCTCTCTTCCAACTCAAATGGGACTTGGAAGATCCCAACAACAAATTATGGTCCATCAAAACCAATGTATTTCCTTCCTTAACTCCACAGAATTGAACCGAAAACATAATGAGAAGACTGGCTTTGGCTCACACCTACTCCACGCATGTACATCTATTAAATGTGACTCCCTCTTATCAGTGTTACATCTAATCGAATCCATTTAACATCAAAACACGGCATCCCATCCAACATCACAATCCTCATAAAATCTTTTGTCCCTCTTAAAGAAAACATAACCAATTACTTAAAAGAATTCAATTTCATAGTCTAACCTATTTATACCAAACTAACTCTAGTGGGCGCTAAATGATATTAGCTGTCGATGCGCCCTGCCCAACAGAAACAAACAAACTTTCTTAAATCAAATCTCCGATCTCCTATATATAGCCAATCACCGCAATATCCATGTAATCTTTCTCTGGATTCCTTCACAGGCTGGGATGGGCAACGATAAAGCAGATCTATATGCAAAAAAGGCAGTTCATCAAGGCTCTCTTATAAGAGAAGACAACCATCTCAACGATTACTTTAATCGCATCAAACTCATTTATAGGGATCTTTTTCAACTATAGTGGGATTTGGAGGAATCTTCCAATAAGCTCTGGGACCTAAAACCTATGGTCTACCCCTCTTTTCATTCACAATTACTCTCAAGAAGACAAAACACTATCTGGAGACGACTAGCTATAGGTCATACATTCCTAACTCACTCCTACCTACTAAAAATGGATGATGCCCCCATCTACTCTATATGCCAGTCCACTCTTACAGTAAAGCATATATTTGAATCCTCTCACCTCGCACAATCTAGAGAAAAGCATCACTTACTTCCGAACATGAAGCAAATCTTAAATCCAGATCAAATACAATCCCATATAAATAATATCGAGGAATATCTAAAAGAAAACGAATATCATCATTTAATATAAGAAAAATCAATTACGTCATCTGCAACTTATTCATTTCTGGGTGCTAAATGACCTTAGTAGTCGATGCACCCTATCCCCATAACATCCATCCATCTATCTATCAAATGATTTAAATCGTTTTTATGGGTGAGGGTTAAGGGTTCAGCACTCACATCTATGCAATAGCACGGACAATATATTCGCTTTCACCATTGTCATTTGGAGTTCAAGGCTGGGACTTGTTGGTTAGAAAAATTTATTTATATTCATGTATGTCACTCCGGCTTGTTCAATTCGGGAATATATCCCCTTTCTTGGACTTTTCATTTATATTAGTTTCTAAATATTTAAATGTGGAAATCTGCTCTGCTGGCCTTGATTTTGAGGGATTCTGGTGGTAGGCTTTTCTTTGTTATTACCATAAATCTGATTTTTCTTGTACGATTCGATCTATTAGTTGCTGGAGATCTATGATATTCTTTTCTAATAGAACAGTATCTTCAGCATACCGTATTTTGTTCAGTGTATTTCCATAACTGTTATGTCTTCAATAGACTCATATATGGCTTCACGAAACACAGTATCAGAATAAATATTAAACAAAAGTGGTGAAAGAATGCGTCCTTGCCTTATACCTTGGTTTATTTTTATGGTTTCGGATCTTTTCCACCCCAATTTTAACTTCTACTGATTGATTCCAGCACAGATTTTTTATGATATTTAGATTAGATGGAATTCGTTTATTGCGACTTAGTTTAGAACGCATTGACGATGAATGAAATTTCTGTCTCTGTTCGCAACTTTTTACAATTTTCTTAAGATAAAGGCACAAATGCTACGCAGCTCTATAAAGAAACTTGTGTTGTTTATAGTCAAGCTTCGTTATCAAGAGCAGTACCCAAAAGACGATTCAGTCGCTCTAGTTCTGGAAATTTCGATGTCCAAGATGCTCCTCGCACTGGTCGACCATAGACAGAAAAAGTTTATAGAATTCTCGCAAAAGTTAAGTAGCCATGACATCGCTAATGAACTAAATAACCGTCACCAAACAGCTTTATTCCATTTGGAGAAAGCTGGCTACGAAAAGAAGCTGAATTTTTGGGTGCCACATTATTTGATCCAAGAACATTTATTTGGTCGAATTTCCATCTAGGAATCTCTTTAGGAACGTATCGAAATTCAGCTGATTCTAAAACAGTTAATTACGGACGATATTTTTTTTTTTTTTTTTTTATTGGTCTAGCACACGTGCTGCAGGGAAGTCCCTAAAGCGCTCCAGGAGCGGCACGAGTGCGGAAAAAGCGATTCACGTTGTTCTTGAATCGCTGTAAATTGTACTCGGTGGGAAACACAGCGCTGGGCAAATTATTCCAAAGGGATGACGTTCTCCATATAAAAGATTGCTTGAAAAGCGTCGTACGCGGAGTAACAAGCTGAACCTCATACGGATGCGAAGCACCAGCGCGACGTGTATTTCTAACATGCACCGCTTTGGGAGGAATTAAGCGGGCTACATCCTTCGAACACTTTCCATGAAAATACTTGTAGAACAGACTCAAGTCGCCAACCGTTCTACGATGTTCCAGCGAATCAAGGCCGCCGGTCAATTCCGGGTCCCCAATCAGACGGACCGCTCTTCTCTGAACAGAATCCAACAAATGCAGTGTATGTTTGGGAGCGGAGCCCCAAACGTGGGAGCAGTATTCCATAGTTGGTCGAATTTGGGCTTTGTAAAGAATTAACAGTTGCTGTGGGGTGTAAAGCTTTCTGGTTCTAAATAATATTCCCAATTTTTGAGAAGCTCTCCTTGCTATGCCTGCAACATGTTCATGCCAAGACATATTTGCTCCCAAACTAACGCCCAACAAATTGAGCGACGATGCTAGGGGAATGGAGTGCCCCGACATAACTATGTCGGGTTCAGCAACGTTAACTTTTTTAGAAAAAACTGCCGCCTGGGTTTTTGTAGCGTTAAACTCCACTTGGTTACTGTCACCCCAAGATAGAATTTCTTCCAGGTCTTTGTTAAGTTGAACGACCTCCTGCTGTCTGCGGATATTCGCCTGAGCAGCCGATGTCCGAGCGTTCAAGGTGAATGAAGAGACAAGCGTGCTGTCATCTGCAAAGCTATAGATTGGATTCCCGGTCTTTTCCAGCAGATCGTTAATGTAAATGAGAAAGAGAGTAGGAGACAGTATGGAGCCCTGGGCACACCGGCGTTGATAGTGAGGGTGTTAGAAAGAAATCCGTCGACCGCCACTCGTAAAGAACGCTCTCTGAGGAAACATGAGAGCCACAAACAGAACCTTTCAGACATACCATAAGAGCGCAACTTAGCCAACAGTCCATCGTGCCAAACACGGTCGAATGCCTTGGATATGTCAAGAGCAACCGCTCGAGATTCTCCAAAGTGTTCAATTGCGTTGTTCCAAACATGTGTTACATAAGTCAGAAGATCTCCTGTTGATCTATGTTTACGAAAACCATATTGGTGATCGCTAATAATATTGAATCGTTCAAGATATTTTAGAAGATGCTCATTGATAACCTTTTCCATGACTTTCGATATTATTGAAAGCAGTGCAACTGGTCGGTAGTTATTTGGCAAGGTCTTCTTACCTTTTTTAGGTATCGGCTGAACCGTGTCACATTTCCAGCAGGACGGAAATATTCCCTTTCTGTAGGATAGGTTAAAAAGTCTACGGAAAACTGGTGTTAGTTCCCTTGCACAGTTTTTGAGAACTATGGCAGGTATTCCGTCAGCGCCAGAAGCCTTCTTGGTGTCTAGCTTCATTAAAATACGCTTTATGATGCGCTGTCTGAAGACAACATCGGGCATCCTTGACTGCAATATGTGAATAGTAGGTGGTGTTTTTCCTTGGAAATCAACAGTAGAATGTGAAGCAAAGAGTTCAGCCAACAAGTTCGCTCTCTCAACAGGTGTGGTTGCAATGGAATTATCTGGCCGTGTGAGTGGTGGTATGGTGGATTTGGTAAAGTTTTGACTAACTGCCTTAGCGACTGCCCAAAAGGACCTGGAATTGTTGGGACAAGCGAGAAGTTTGTTTCTAATTCGTTGATTGTGTGCCTCCTTGGTTTCGTCGATAATTCCCTTGCATCTGTTCCGGGCATGAACAAAGATGTTTCGATTTAAGGTGTTAGGATTTTCACGCCATTGTCGGTAGGCAATATGTTTAGAAGCAACAGCTTCTTTGCATTTTCGGTCGAACCAAGGCTTGCCGTTGGAGGAGCATTTCTTCGAAAAAGGGATGTAAGCTTCCATACCAGCCAAAATAACATCGGAGACCTCCCTGGCGCAGTCAGATGGGTTATCGGATCGAAAACAAACGTCCATCCAAGGGAAAGTTCGAAAGTATTCCATGAGATCTTCCCATTTAGCAGATTTGTAGTGCCAAATCTTGCGCGGCCTAGGCGCCTCTCCGTCACTGATTGGCAGGATACTCGATGTCGAAAGCAGTTTATGGTCGGAAGAACCTAACGGCGGATTTACGGTGACCGTGTAAATCTCCGGATTGGTGGTTAAAAATAGATCAAGAAGACTGGCGAACTCCCCGTCTCGATCAGGGATCCGTGTTGGTTCGTCAATAAGCTGAGTTAAGCCATAACTGATTGAGAATGATTCAGCTTCACGACCTTGTTCGTCGGTAGTATTTGAATATTTGAGCCAGTTGATATTGTGGACATTAAAGTCGCCCAGGACGGCAATTTCGGCACTTGGATAGTTACTTTGTAAATGATCGATGGTGTCTGCAAGAGAAGCGAAAAGTGTTCGAAAATTGGTATCACTTGGTGGTCGATACAGGATACAGATGAACCTTGTGGTTTGTTGAGTCGTTATTTTTAACCACATAACATCAAAGTTTGGGGGCTCCAGAGCTTCTTCTCGTTGACAAGAGAGGTCGCTTCTGACAAAAAGACAGATTCCAAAGTTTACGCCTAAATCGGGAATAGAAGTCGTACCCAGGATAAAGATAGTTGACCGTGCTGGTCGATGGACTGACCTTGGTTTCACATAGAGCGAGTACATGAGGTTTATCTGATTGCAGGTGTTGATGCACTGAATTTATGTTCGAGTTTATACCTCGTATGTTGCAAAAATCTATCTTAAAATTATGATGTCTACAAGTCGACACCTCCGAACCAGCCCCCTACCCGGAGATCCGAACGGGGGCCATTCTACCTCCGGAACTTCTTGCATCCAGGCGCCTCATCATGCTCTTTGGTCCCACAGTAGTTAATGTGGAATTTTCCTGTTCTGTCACATGTTTATCTTTGCCTTCTTTGGTTTTGATCCAGGGGGTGTTATTATTGGGTAGTTTGGGTTCTGACCAGATACTTTTCCAATGATCTGTGAGTTCTTGTTTGTTTGATGGTTCGGTCACTGCTGTCTGTTTGCTGTGCATAGTTTTCCGGTAGAACTGTGTTTGGCTTCTTCGGAAGAGGTTGTTGGTATCTTTCCTCTCATTTGGTTCTTTGTATCTACGAAGTCTTGCGGCATATACGGATAATTTTTGTTTCAGAGTATCCAGGATTTCTGGCAGCGTTCTGTTGGGAGACTCGACTTGATCTTGTTTATACTCTGCGTGACTCGTTTGGACACGTTCCCGTTGATAAACTGGGTAAGGTGTCCTAGATATCTCCTGATGTTGTTGATTGTTGTTGATTTGGTTTTCTATAAAACCGATGGTTTTATATAAAACCGATGGTTTTATATAAAACCGATGGTTTTATATAAAATCGATAAAAAGTGGATCACGTACGATAATAATATGTGAAAAGAATCGTGGTGGACAAATGATGGCAAGGCCCAGATTGATACCAAAAAAGGTGATGCTGTATGTTTGGTAAGATTGGAAGGAAATCGTGCATCATAAGCTGCTGTAGTCCAGTCAAACGATTGACTATGTACCATCAGCAATTGAAAAAATTTATGCAAGCAATTAAAAAAAAATTGGCCTCAACTATTTAACAGAAAGGGTGTTATCTTCCACTATGACAACGCCAGATCATATCCGTCTCTGATGACTAGGCAAAAATTGAGAAAGCGTAGTTGGGAATTTTTAATTCATCCATCGTATAGCCCGGGACTTGCACCGTCATGCTACCAATTGTTTAAGTCTTTTCCATAACTCTCTGTATGGTGCTAATATATATATATATATATATATTTCAGAAAAGATCTATATATATATATATATATATATATATATATATATATATATATATATATATATATATATACATATTATATATATATATATATATATATATATATATATATATATATATATATATATATATATATATATATATATATACCAGGTGTACAAGTATGAAATGCAGAGTTCAGACACCAATGCAGTTTGTGCTATAAAGATTTGACACTGCGCCATTTTGTTGTGTCATCAACAAGTGTCAGACGCGCACAAGTGATAAATTGGAAAAGTGTGAGAATAGTGTTGTATTGTTGTGTTCAATATGTCGAAATTTATACCGAACAAAGAGCATTGGCGGAAAGCATTAATTTTTTGTTGTCGTTTGAGGAAAACTGCTGTTGAATCATACCGATTACTTCGAAAAGCTTATGGTGAACAAGCTCCATCGCAAGATACGTGTGAACGATGGTTTCGTCGTTTCAAAAGTGGTGCCTTCGATGTTGCAGGCAAGGAACGTGGAAATCCGCCAAAAAAATACGAAGATGTGGAAGTGCAAGCATTGTTCGACGAAGATGATTGGCAAACACAAAAACAACTCGCCGAGCAATTGAGCGTTAGTCAACAAGCTATTTTTAATCGGCTACGAGAGATGGGAAAGATTCAGAAGACCGGTAGATGGGTACCACATGAGTTGAACGACAGGCAAATGGAAAAGCGCAAAAACACGTGTGACATTTTGTTCGCTCGGTACAAAAGGAAGTCGTTTTTGCATTGTATAGTTACAGGAGATGAAAAGTGGATTTATTTTGAGAATCCCAAGCGCAAAAAATCATGGGTAGACCCAGTGGTCTATTATGAGCTGTTAAAACCAGGGGAAACGGTTAATACTAAACGTTACCAACAACAATTGACCGATTTGAACCGTTGACTGCTTGAAAAAAGGCCAGAATACCGAAAGAGGCAACACAAAGTCATTTTTCTTCATGACAATGCTCCATCACATACGGCAAAACCAGTTCGCGACACGTTGGAAGCACTCAGCGGGGAAGTTCTACCCCATGCGGTTTACTCACCAGACTTGGCTCCTTCCGATTACCACTTGTTTGCATCGATGGGTCACGCACTTGCAGAGCAGCGCTTTGGTTCGTCCGAAGATGTGAAAAAATGGCTCGATGAATGGTTCGCAGCAAAAGGGGAAGATTTTTACTGACGTGGTATTCACAAATTGCCCGAAAGACGGGAAAAATGTATAACAAGCGATGGAGCATACTTTGAATAAAGCACTTTTTTATCATTCTTCCTAATTTAACATGTTTTTTTAGAAAAAAATCCGCATTTCATACTTGTACACCTGGTGTATATATGTATATATATATATATATATATATATATATATATATATATATATATATATATATATATATATATATATATATATATATATATATATATATATATATATATATATATATATATATATATATATATATATATATATATATATATATATATATATATATATATATATATATATATATATATATATATATATATATATAGGACAGTAATGGAGCACTGGTAACACTAAGTGATAGTTTAAAGGCTGGGATAGCTCCTAATATATTGAAGAGAGAGCAATAAAAGATCTAAGTAGCTCTAAGGAACTGTATTTTTATTCGAACTTTCTAGCTATCGTCCATGTATGTGGACTTCTTCAGGAAATCTAAAATGCGTAAATATTCCGGAGTCAAAAGATGTAATTTTGGGAAAATAAACGTACTTACAGCAATACTCTTCCCGTGGTAAGATTATTACACATTTCTCGTTTCCAAGACAAGCAGTAAGACATGACCATAGAAACAGGTTAAATAGTGAAAAAATTGACAAAATTTACTAAGCCTCAATTTGAGGTGTCACATATTAAAATAATTAAAAGTTAACTACTCTAAAATTAATATAATACAATATACTCGTAATTAGGCTGGAAAGACCCCACAAAGAACGCTGAAAAAAACGTGGTACAGGAAGATCATTTTTGTTTCCCGCCAGTAATTATCAATAGGTTGACATTTGTTTAGTGATATTTCTGGGGATTTTTGTTAAATTTGTTGTTAGAAGACATGGTTGCTAATTGATATCTTGGTCTTGGTGAACTTTAGATGGTCAAGAATTTCAGTTATTTATTAAAAAGATACTTATTCCCTATTTTCCCTTTGCATAACTCCATTTGTGGTTTTTGTGTAACTTTGCGAGAGTAAGTAAGTAAATGGAACTCAGTCCTTCAAGATCTTTTTTATGGTTAAGACAGTTATTGCAGTTTTTTAAATAACACATCTCCAAGAAACTGGGTTTAAAAACCAAATACTTTCGATATCTAAGACAAAACAGTCATTATACCAGACTTTATGGTCTTTTGTGTTATCATGTAAATTCAGGCTGGTGGCATTTGGTTTATGTTTACAGTCACTTTTATGTAACACAAGTCTTTTTGATAGTTTCTGAGAAGTCTGTCCTATGTAAATAAAGTCACATGCACACCTAATCCCATAAATAATATGAGATCTCTGCAAAGTGTTGGTTTTATCTTTAAGGATAGAATAAAAGCGACCAAGCTTTTTTATGTTATAATTGGTTATTCTTATATTAGTGTCTCTAAAGAGTGCCGCAATAGATTGTGAGAGACCCTCAATGTACTGGAGTTTTCCTAAATGAAGTTCTGAGTTAATCTCAATATTATTATTGGGATGGTTTCTTGGTGGTGTATTTACATTGCGTAACTTATTAATAATTGACAAGGGGTAATTATTCTCTACTAAAATCTGTTGTAACAAACTAATATTTTTTTCCTTGAATGTAGGGTGACATATCCTAGTGATTCTATTCCTCCAAGCAATAACTGTGTTTATCTTTTGTTTAAGTGGGTGATATGAATGATAGGGTATATATCTCAGAACTGGATTTTTTTCTATACCAATACAGCTTAACTACATTATTTTATATATAAATAAATTTTATATATAAAATAAAGAAAGAAAGCAAAGGTTGCCGTATCTAACAAAATCCTTAAATATGAAAATAATTAGGGAACTCGGCAAAGGGCACAACAGGTGTTCACACAATGTTCATTTAGCCGATATTTCGGTCCTAGGTTGGGACCTTCATCAGGGCACAAACTGAAAAAAAGAACGATGCAACAAATGAGGAAATTTGCGCATAGAGAAAGAATATTAGTTATTTTCTTTTAATAAATGGTTGTAGAAAAATATATAATAATAGAAATGAAAATCACTCACATGAGCAGTGCGACATTAATTTGACAAAAATGGCCGTAAATAAACAATGACATAAAGGCGACTAACAATTAAGTAAATTAATCACTATACACTAACATATTCATTTAAAAAGATGGCATTTACAACAAAGATGCATTAAAAACCCTGGATGCTGAAAACAATTCAAATTACTTTATTATAATTAACCACCTGTGACTGCCAAATGTATGACATATTTGACACAACGTTGACAGAAAACAGCCATCTGACAGAAGTATGGGATCATTCAAACCTGGAGGAAAAAAGACCATTAAAACAACCGGTTTAGTACAAGATATATATATATATATATATATATATATATATATATATATATATATATATATATATATATATATATATATATACATATATATGCATCATTAAATTGAAGTATTGGTAATACGGAAAAATACAAATTGAACACGTTTAAATACGGTATGAAAATTCGGATGGTGTAATGAACTATAATTTTGAGTAGAGAAAAAGAGAATTGGGGGAGGATCATAGGATGGATAAAAATTGCAGAGGTTGACATATAACGAACATTTTGAGGCCAAGAGTAATAGTGAAAATGACTTAAGATCGGACCTAAGCAGGGGAATGAGGGGAACTGTGAGAGATGGAGTAAATAGTGTGAAGACATCATGAAAATATAGGTACCGACACAGGCCAACCGGTAATCAGTAAAGTGACGGGAGGGGACCAATGATTAATCCGAGAAAAAAACTAAAATAAGATAAATAAAAGGAGATTATTATGAAACGAGTGACAGCCTAGAAGTATCATGTTGAGGTGACAAACCACATGAAAGGAGAAAACTCTATATGTTGCTCAAACCATCAAAGTCCGTTCTTTTATTAATGTTGTTGGAATTTTCGTTGATGTAACACATTTCAAGAAATTCTCTTTTAAATAGGGTTTTTGAGAAGTGGAGAATTTTGGGTTCATTGAAATAAAAAGAATGACCATTATCAACAGATTGGTTTCACAATGCACACCTTTGTGGATGGCATTTAGTATCACTCTTGTGTAGTGCAATACAACGATTAAGAGATTGTGACGTCTGTCCGATATAGATTGAGGGACAATTACGACAGGGATTGAATACACTACATCTGACAATGAGAGAACGGGTAAGGGAGATTTCAACTTACTAAAAATACGTCTGTTTTTGAAGAAATTACTTGGCAATTTTGACATTGGGAAATATAAACTAATTTACTAGTGGGTCCAGGAATGAAGGGCAAAGAAAGTAACGAGTTATTAATATATTATATATATATATATATTATTATATATATATATATATATATATATATATATATATATATATATATATATATATATATATATATATATATCGAGAGAGAGAGAGAGAGAAAGAGATAAGGTAGAATCTCAAGCAGCTATTTCCGATTATTGATGTACAAAAAAAAAATGAAAAACTATTGTTTTAATTATTAAAAGTGTTTCCTTTATTCTCCGAATTATTCGCAAAAATACTTAAATCTTAGATAAAAAACAAATATCTATAATTGTTACTAACTACTCATAATTTTAGTATATAAGCAGAACAAATGAACACTTTCAGTCAGTTAGCGAAACAATATTTTTTCTTATTTAACAAAAACTTACTTTTGTTCCTAAAATGGCTCCAAAATTCTTTTTAGCCTGTCTAGCCTTTAGCTTTGTTTTATGTCTTTCTTTTGCCGAACCTGATGGTAAGTAATAATTTATTTATTTTTTAAAAATTTTTCCGCTATAATTTTTAGTAGACATTGTTAGATACTTTTTCTACAGCATAATGTATTAACCATGATGGTATTAATAAAAGTGGCCTCTTGAATATACAGTATGTTCTTATCAATACAGGTATATCTTACGAGGGACTTCTACAGTAAAATAATATGAACAAAAATTTTATTAAACTAATCAGTCAACGAGGCAATATATTTCTTTTTCTTGTTCTAACGTTATCGTATTGGTTTCAGGTAAATGCCCAGAAGTTGACCCAGCAGAAGGACCTGGGGTATATCTAGCTGATACGGACAACTGCGCCGGTTACTATGCTTGCTCAGGTGGTGTTGCCTTCCACATGTACTGTGCTCAAGGAACCTACTGGGATCCCATTACAGATTATTGTGAAGTAGGAGCCAAAACTGCGCATTGTGATTCAAGACCCACTACTCCCGGATATTCCGTGTAAATGGATGGAATACGTTCGTATTTGTTTCTGAAAGGGATGCTTTGTAATATGGATCTTAATTTCTTATAATCCATTTTTAACAAAGAATTAATAAAATGTTTAATATAAGCTCATCGGTTGTTCTACTTTTTTAAAGCAGGCTAGAGGGGTGAAACAAAATATTGATTTTGGTTTTTATTAATAAATTTAATTGTTAAACTTAAAATTTTCCTTTCCTTTACCCCTATTTTCAATCCTTGTTCTCTTTTAATAATCATTTTAATCAGTAAAAAGCATGAGATATGCTATGAAATTTAGTATCATTAGAATCAATCAATCAAATGATACTAAAATTTGTAAAAATATATGAATACTAAATTCTAGGATCCGTGCTAAATGAAACCAAATAGTTTTATATATATATATATATATATATATATATATATATATATATATATATATATATATATATAACTATATAATTCTAACTTAAAATATGTGTCGCTATCTAATGAAAAAAAGGCTATATATATACGAACTAGGAGATAAACAAACAAAGATACTGGGATATGCAGATGATATTGTTCTAGTATCACAATTGGAACACGGCCTACAAAGATTGCTCTATAAATTCAAAGAAGTAGCAGAAAGATACAACATGGAAGTCAATACCGACAAAACAAAATACATCACAATAGCTAAAGTACTAGTAAGGCGTAATTTAGAATTAAATAGGAAATTAATAGAGCAAGTAATGAAATTCTCATATCTTGGAGTATTAATTACTAGTTACGGAGATATAACAGAAGAAGTGAGACAACAAACAAATAAAGCAGCAGCAATATCAGGGGCCCTCAGAGATGTAGTTTGGAAAAACCAATATCTAAGTGTAGAAGCAAAAACAAGAATATATAGAACTTGCGTTAGACCCATACTGGTTTATAGCATAGAAACACGGGCAGATACAAACAAAACCAAACAGCTACTAAGAACAAATGAAATGAAAATACTGAGAGCAATAACAGGAAAATGTTTATTAGATAGAGTGAGTAGCAACACCATAAGAGAACAATGCAAGGTAGAAGATATAGTAAGATGGGGAAGAAAAGGAAGAAGAGAATGGCGTGAACATGTACATACAAAGGATGGAAGATACGAGAATGATAAAAATATATATGAACAAGAAACCACATGAAACAAGACCAAAAGGAGGACCACCAAAGAGATGGAGAGACAGTTGAATATTCGAATTACAAGAGGCTTAATAACGAAATAGAACAGGAAGTATATATATATATATATATATATATATATATATATATATATATATATATATATATATATATATATAATATGGTAGGAAATATCGGGAAAGAGGTCTATATATCAATTATATTATTTTGCTGTTTTGAAACTCTATATTTCGACAACAATTTTTGGCTTCATCAGGAGTTATCACTAAAAAAACAGGGCAGTAATCCATCCCTAGGCAGTCAAAACAAACGTACAATGTAAACTTACCAACTAGAATAAAAGATTTTTTGTCAAAAATATAAACAATAACACATTTTTACAACCAAACTAACATAACATACTTAATTCTACTGGATTCAATTGGATACTGATTTATATTTCTAAGATCCTTTTATTAGAGTATGTACACTGGTCTAATATTGTGATCTCCTTTTCGGAAAACTACACCCCACTGTCACAGTAGTGACAATGAGGAACAAAGTGACCCACATTAGCGATGATACGAATACGATAAAAGAAAAATTCAAAAGCTCATTAAGATGTTGGTGCGTATTTTTTAATTAATGGAGCTATTGTCTTTTCTAATGTAACACATTTTGAGGAATAAGCACTTTTTATAACTATTTTTATATTCTAAAATTTTAACGTTTTCGAAATCAAATCTGTGTCCCGTTTTTAAGTGGTGATCTACCGCAGCGCAAGATTTTTTTCCCATTTCCCATCACGCTTGTGCTGTGTAAGTCTTTGCTTCAGCCACTGCGATATCTGTCCAATATAGCTACCCTCACAATCTAGGCAAGACCTTCTATCTACTTTAGTGCTATTGTACATGAGTGGTGTCTTCTGTTTTACACGACTAAACAAACTAAAGTTTTATACTTGATTTTATCTTGCTATCTTATTGTTAGAGTAGGCTTTAAAAGTAGAAACTATTTTTTCTATGTCACGTATATAGGGTAATTTTCTTATATTTAACCTAATGATCTGACTCATAAGTGGGACCGTCAATAATGTATATATATATATATATATATATATATATATATATATATATATATATATATATATATGTGTGTATATATATATATATATATATATATATATATATATATATATATATATATATATATATATATATATATGTGTATATATATATACATATATATATATATATATATATATATATATATATATATATATATGTATATATATATATATATATATATATATATATATATATATATATGTATATATGAGGCATTATTTGTCAAGCGAGACACCCTTCTCTCCATTTCTCCATTAACAGATTTTAAGATGGGAGGATCTGTAGGGGCTCAAAATTTTCGTCAAGACATGTATTTTAAAATTCCGTTTGGCGATTTTTGAAATTCAATATGGCGTCGCAACATGGTGGCCATAATCAACCAAAAGGTGACTTTTAAAAAAAAAAAGTTGCTTAAATTTATGATGAACAGTTAGTTCAATGTGTAAAATGGAAAAACCAGTTGTTTTTTCATATTTTGGGTATGCTGATTATAAATTCAATTACAGAAATGCAATTTGACATCCGTCAATTGCCAAACCCACTGTCAAAACACCCAAAATAACATCAAACCCGAGTTTTACGTTAAATACGGAGTTTTACGAGAGAAATTATTATATTTTCGGGTCACTGATTACAAATATGATCTGAGAATTATAAAATTGACAGCTACCAACTGCCAAATCCACTGTCAAAATTGACATAGTAACTTGAAAACCGAGTTTTACGTTTAATACCGATTTTATTCACAATTATCATGTTTTTGAGGTCATTTATTATAAATTGATTGTAGTTTGACAAAATAAAAAAATTGACAGCTACCTACTGCCATGTCAACTGCCGAAACTGCCAAAGTAATAAAAGAAGCGGGGTCTAAGTTGAATACGAATTTTATTCTCAAATATCATGTTTTCGGGGCCACTGTTTACGAATATGATGTCAAAATTACAAACTTGACAGCTCAACAATTGCCAAATCAATGGTGAATACTAACAAAATCACATTGGCAACGAGTTAAATATGGATTTTACTGTAAGTTATTTGGTTGTCTTTGTCTATAACGTGGTAAAGTCAATATTGTATGACATAGGAATTACAAAACTGACAGCTGCTAACTGCCAAATGTACTGTAAAAACTACCACAGTAACATAAAAGCTGACGTTTTCATTAATTAAGATTTTCACTGTCAATTAATTTTTTTTTTTTGCAAGGAGGCTGATTTCGAAGTACAGGATAAACTTGCTAAAATCACATCCAAACTAACTATTGGAAAATGAAGCTTAAATACTGCTAAATTTGATGTAAAGTTTCCTATCTGAGTATTTCAAATATGCCAGACTAAATAATTCAACTTAAACTCTTTCAAATGTCCCAAAAAGGACAGTTGACCATTAAGTGGGTAATACTAATATGGATGATATTATTATGGAGTATAACGTTCTTGGCACATTGTTTGGGAGGAACATCGGAATATCTGAGCAATATCTAAAACAGAGGTTATGTTCGAAATTGCAAAATGTTCATTTCCTAACTGTTCCGTTTCCATCATTCGTAAAACACTTTTAAATACATCTCGGGAATACGGAATTTCGGTAACGATTTTGGATGTCGGTAAGATAGTCTTTCGACGTGCGAGCTATAAAAAATTATTTTCTGATTCTTACACCCCACTAATTCGACTGAGAAGTAGCACTCCAAATAAAAAACCATTTTACTTGAACCCTCATCCACGCAATATTTAGCATGGGAAGGGCAACAAAAAAGGAACGCTACAGGTTTTTACTTAAAATTCTTCTGGTTTTACGTAATAATCATTTGAGAAAATTATCTTTGAATTCCTCCACAGTCCGTTTTTTAAATAATACGCATAATCTTACACTTTTCCAGCCGCCATTTTGAAAATATTGATGAAAATTGATTTTTCCAAAAAACAGGGATATAAAAATTGCCCGACTTCTGTTGAAAACAGGTCGATTTGAGTAGTATGAGGATTTGAAAAAATTACTTTTTCCAAAAAACTACCCTGGAATTTTTCAGAATTTTCTTTTAAATTCGAAAATTTTTTGGGAAAATCAATTTTTCATCCTCTCTAAGTGACCAAATCTGAAAGAGCAACCTTTAAAATAGTCGGGTATAAATTTTTGTAAGGATCAAATATGACCCTGTGAATACCCTTAATTTGGACGTTAATGAGTTAAACGTAAAACCCGATTTTTAAGTTATTATGTCAGTTTTGACAGTTGATTTGGCAGTTGGTAGCTGCCAATTTTTTTATTTTGCCAAATTACAATCAATTTATAATAAATGACGTCAAAAACATGATAATTGTGAATAAAATCGGTATTAAACGTAAAACCCGGTTTTCAAGTTATTATGTCAGTTTTGACAGTGGATTTGGCAGTTGGTAGCTGTCAAATTTATAATTCTCAGATCATATTCGTAATCAGTAAACCGAAAATATAATAATATCGGTAAACTCCGTATTTAACGTAAAACACGGGTTTGATGTTACTTTGGGTGTTTTGACAGTGAGTTTAGCAGTTTACAGATGTCAAATTGCATTTTTGTAATTGAATTTATAATCGGCACACCCAAAATATGAAAAAACAACAGGTTTTTCATTTTACACTTTAAACTAAATGTTTATCATAAATTTAAGCAACTTTTTTTTGTTAAAAGTCACCTTTTGGTTGATTATGGCCGCCATGTTGCGACGTTATATTGGATTTAAAAAATCGCCAAACGGAATTTTAAAGTACACGTCTTGACGAAAATTTTGATCCCCTACAGATCCTCCCATCTTAAAATCGGTAATGGAGAGAAGGGTGTCCCGCTTGACAAATAATGCCTCATATATATATATATATATATATATATATATATATATATATATATATATATATATATATATATATATATATATATATATATATATATATATATATATATATATATATATATATATATTTATATATATATATATATATATATATATATATATATATATATATATATATATATATATATATATATATAGCGTAGCGTTCTTTAAGCTGAATGTGTTAGCAATAGCTTCGTGCTAATGCACGACAATGTGAGGTCATATGCTGCTGCATCGGTGCGGCAATACCTGGCGGAGCGGAGGTGAGAATATCTATATTAGACCGGCCTATGAGGAGTTCTGACCTCAATCCAATTGAGCACATATAAGCTCAAAAGACTTAAAGGTTCCGATGGTGGTAGAGTGGGAAAGAAACCCACTAATAGTGGTAAAAAAAGCTCAACTGCTCTATGAAAAACCAGCTGGAAGCAGTAGCAAGGGCTAGGGGGGGTGATACAAAATATTGATTTTGATTTTTATCAATAAATTTAATTGTTAAACTAAAAATTTTTTCCTTTCTCCCCTATTTTCAATCCTTGTTCTTTTTCAATCATTTTAATCAGTAAAAAGCATGAAGTATGCTATGAAATTTGTTATCATTAGAATCAATCAATCAAATGATACTAAAATCTATAAAAATATATGAACACTAAATTCTAGGATCCGTGTTAACAGAAACCATATATATATATATATATATATATATATATATATATATATATATATATATATATATATATATATATATATATATATATATATACGAATATACATATGTATATATATATATATATATATATATATATATATATATATATATATATATATATATATATATATATATGAACTAGGAGATAAACAAACAAAGATACTGGGATATGCAGATGATATTGTTCTAATATCACAATCGAAACACGGCCTATAAAGACTGCTCTATAAATTCAAAGAAGTAGCAGAAAGGTACAACATGGAAGTCAATACCGACAAAATAAAATGCATCACAATAGCTAAAGAACCAGTAAGGTATAAATTAGAAATAAATAGGAAATTAATACAGCAAGTAATGAAATTCCCATATCTTGGACTACTAATTCCTAGCTACGGAGATATAACAGAAGAAGTGAGACAACAAACAAATAAAGCAACAGCAATATCAGGGGCCCTCAGAGATGTAGTTTGGAAAAACCAAAGATCCAAGTGTAGGAGCAAAAACAAGAATATATAGAACTTGCGTTAGACTCATACTGGTTTATAGCATAGAAACACGGGCAGACACAAACAAAACCAAACAGCTACTAAGAACAAATGAAATGAAAATACTGAGAGCAATAACAGGAAAAAGTTTATTAGACAGAGTGAGTAGCAACACCATAAGAGAACAATGCAAGGTAGAAGATATAGTAAGATGGGGAAGAAAGAGAAGAAGAGAATGGCGTGAACACGTACAAAGGATGGAAGATACGAGAATGATAAAAATATATATGAACAAGAAACCACATGAAACAATACCAAAAGGACGACCACCAAAGAGATGGAGAGACAGCTGAATATCCGAATTACAAGAGGCTTAATAATGAAGTAGAACAGTACTGACTTAGCCGTTACTTGACGGAGATCCATAATAACTAGGAATAAAAATTTAAACAAATGTTTATGATCACCACTTATGTTTATTATTGCTGACAATTGTTTCGACACACTGTGTCTTCTTCTGGAGCACGTTGTAAATTAACTAACAAAGTATGTTTCAGAATACATAGTTTACCTAATTACAAGTACTAAAATCATTAACAATATTTACCTTAATACCTAGAATAAGTTCAATAAAGGAGACCCTCCCCCATCTAATTGATCGTTGAGTAATAGACCTGAGGATTTTTTCTGATTAATTTTTACCTGTTCTAAACAATCCAATAATTTTTCTTTCTTTCCGTTATGCAAAATTTTGAAATCTTCATTGAATGTATGATTTTCCTCTGTTAAATGTTTGGCGTAATGAGATTTGTTATTTTTCATTCTAAAGCTATGTTTATGTTCGTTTATTCTTTTATAAAAAGGTCTGCCTGTTTGTCCTATATACGTTTTATTGCAACTGCCACAGCATAATTCGTAAACCCCCGATTTATTTTCTTTTTTTGTTTTGCTTTTATTATTTTTAATATATCGAGATAATGTGTTATTTGTACGGAAAGCGATATTTACATGATTTCTATGGAAAAAAAATTTGAATTTTATTAGTTAGTTTTCCGGTATAGGTGAGTGTATGAAATTTTTCTTTGTTTAGTTGTTTGTACGGGTACACCAGTTCTATTGCTCTTTTAGATTGTTTTTTCATTAAAATATTATCTACGAAATCGGTACTATATCCATTGTTTAAACTAATTTGTTTTATAATATGTAATTCTTTCTGAAAATTTTCTTCCGTTAATGGTGTATTTATTAGCCTATGGATGAAACTATTATAAGCCGAGATTTTATGTGTGAATGGGTGGTTAGAATTAGCATGTATAGTTATATCTGAGTATGTTGGTTTATGGAAGATTTCAAAATCGTGTTTATTCATTTTGTTTAATATTTTTAAATCTACGAAATTAATCGATTTGTTTGTTTCAATTTCTGTTGTAAAAGTAATATTATTATGAAGTTGGTAAATAAAATCTAGAAAAAGTTTTAATTGTCGATCTGTGCCTGTAAAGCAGTATATCATCTACATACCGGTACCAATAAAAGAAAATTTTTAAAAAGATGAGAATTACTGATTTGTTCTTCTAAATTGTCCATGAAAATTTCAGATAAAATTGAACTAAGAGGGTTTCCCATTATTAAACCTTTCTTACTTACGTAAATGTTATCGTTAAATTCAAAATAATTCTGATCTAAGCACAATGTTCAGATATCTAATATTTCTTGTTTAATTATTGGGTTAACATTATTTTTATTGAGTAATCTTTGGACTAAATTTATAGCGTTTGATGGTGGTATACTAGGAAAAAAGATTTTGTACATCAAACGATATAAATCTGGAGTTACTTGGTATAATTAACGGATTAATTTTTGCTATCAATTCATTACTATTTTTAATACTATATTTAGGTGTGAATTTACAATATTTTGTCAAAACCTCAATCAATTTATTTGATAAAGAAAAAGCTGGCGCTGTTATTATGAAACTACCGGACGAATTGGTAAGTTATTTTTATGTAATTTAATAAGAGAAATATAGTTTTGGAGCTTGAGGGTTCATCGAGACAAGTCTGAATTTTTCATTCTCTGTAAAAATGCTTATGTCTTTTAGCACATCTTTAATTAATTTTTGGAAAATTATTATTGGATTAAAGTTGATGGATTTGAATACATCTGGTTTTAGGAAATCTATTGTTTTTCAATGTAAATTTGTTTCTTTATAGCTATTACAGATTTTCCTTTATCTGCTCTCGTAAAAATTCACAACAACAACAACTAAACAAAGAAAAATTTCATACACTCACACTAACTAATAAAATTCAAAATTTTTTCCATAGAAATCATGTAAATATCGCTTTCCGTACAAATAACACATTATCTCGATATATTAAAAATAATAAAAGCAAAACAAAAAAAGAAAATAAATCGGGGGTTTACGAATTATGTTGTGGCAGTTGCAATAAAACGTATATAGGACAAACAGGCAGACCTTTTTATAAAAGAATAAACGAACATAAACATAGCTTTAGAATGAAAAATAACAAATCTCATTACGCCAAACATTTAACAGAGGAAAATCATACATTCAATGAAGATTTCAAAATTTTGCATAACGGAAAGAAAGAAAAATTACTGGATTGTTTAGAACAGGTAAAAATTAATCAGAAAAAATCCTCAGGTCTATTACTCAACGATCAATTAGATGGGGGAAGGTCTCCTTTATTGAACTTATTTTAGGTATTAAGGTAAATATTGTTAATGATTTTAGTACTTCCTCCCAAAGCGGTGCATGTTAGAAATACACGTCGCGCTGGTGCTTCGCATCCGTATGAGGTTCAGCTTGTTACTCCGCGTACAACGCTTTTCAAGCAATCTTTTATATGGAGAACGTCATCCCTTTGGAATAATTTGCCCAGCGCTGTGTTTCCCACCGAGTACAATTTACAGCGATTCAAGAACAACGTGAATCGCTTTTTCCGCACTCGTGTCGCTCCTGGAGCGCTTTAGGGACTTCCCTGCAGCA
Organism: Pachyrhynchus sulphureomaculatus; assembly: GCA_019049505.1. NCBI lineage: Eukaryota > Metazoa > Arthropoda > Insecta > Coleoptera > Curculionidae > Pachyrhynchus > Pachyrhynchus sulphureomaculatus. Next base: position 39,405,391 of record CM032449.1, on the reverse strand, counting down.
CGTGTGCTAGACCAATAAAAAAAAAAAAAAAAAAAAAGTACTTGTAATTAGGTAAACTATGTATTCTGAAACATACTTTGTTAGTTAATTTACATCGTGCTCCAGAAGAAGACACAGTGTGTCGAAACAATTGTCAGCAATAATAAACATAAGTGGTGATCATAAACATTTGTTTAAATTTTTATTCCTAGAAGTAGAACAGGTCTGTGACCTACTCAGAAGAGGAAGTATATATATATAATGTGGTAGAAAATATCGGGAAAGAGGTCATATATCAATTATATTATTTTGCTGTTTTGAAACTCTATATTTCGACAACAATTTTTGGCTTCATCAGGAGTTATCACTAAAAAACAGGGCAGCAATCCATCCCTAGTCAGTCAAAACAAACGTACAATGTAAACTTACCAACTAGAATAGAAGATTTTTTGTCAAAAATATAGAACAATAACACATTTTTACAACCAAACTAACATAACATACTTAATTCTACTAGATTCAATTGGATACTGATTTATATTTCTAAGATCCTTTTATCAGAGTATGTACACTGCTTTAATATTATGATCTTCTTTTCCGAAAACTACACCCCACTGCCACAGTAGTGACAATGAGGAATAGAGTGACCGACACTAACGATGATACGAATACGTTGAAAGAAAAATTCAAAAGCTCATTATGATGTTGGTGCCTATTTTTTAATTAATGGAGCTTTTGTCTTTTCTTATGTAACACATTTCGAGGAATAAGTGCTTTTTATAATTATTTTCATATTCTAAAATTTTAACGTTTTCGAAATCAAATCTGTGTCCCGTTTTTAAGTGGTGATCTACCGCACCAGCAAGATTTTTTTCTCATTAAACAATCACGCTTGTGCTGTGTAAGTCTTTGCTTCAGCCACTGCGATGTCTGTCCAATATAGCTACTCTCACAATCTAGGCAAGACATTCTATATACTATAGTGTTATTGTACATGAGTGGTGTCTTCTGTTTTACACGACTAAACAAACTAAAGTTGCATACTTGATTGTATCTTGCTATCTTAATATTAGAGTAGTTTTAAAAGTATTTTTTCTATGAGGTCACGTATATAGGGTAATTTCTGATATTTAACCTAATGATCTGACTCATCAACCCATCCCAACGGTTGGGACCGTCAAAAATGGAGAGAGAGAGAGAGAGAGAGAGAGAGAGAGAGAGAGAGAGAAAGAGATAAGTTAGAATCTCAAGCAGCTATTTCCGATTGTTGATATACAAAAAAAAATGAAAAACTATTGTTTTAATTATTAAAAGTCACAGCTCTTTTCTCTATTCTCCGAATTATCCGCAAAAATACTTAAATCTTAGATAAAAAACAAATATCTATAATTGTTATTAAAAAAAAGTAATACTCATAATTTTAGTATATAAGCAGAACAAATGAACACTTTCAGTCAGTTAGTGAAACAATATTTTTTCCTATTTAACAAAAACTTACTTTTGTTCCTAAAATGGCTCCAAAATTCTTTTTAGCCTGTCTAGCCTTTAGCTCTGTTTTATGTCTTTCTTTTGCCGAACCTGACGGTAAGTAATAATTTATTTATTTTTTAAAAATTTTTCCGCTATAATTTTTAGTAGACATTGTTAGATACTTTCTTTACAGTATAATGTATTAACCATGATGGTATTAATAAAAGTGGCCTCTTGAATATACAGTATAATAATAATAATAATAATAATAATAATAATCTTTATTGTCTAACAGATATACCATTTACAAGACAATTAAGCATAAATAACATAATACAAAGGAGATAGAGATAAAAAGAAAAAACAAAGTACCAGTATAGAACAAAAGACACAGATAATATAAAAATCACTTAGAAATTACATAAAACTGAAAAATTAAAATTAAAATGATACACTTGGAATAAATATCTATACATGCAACAATTTCTTTTTTAAGCATTTGGCAAATTGCGCAAATGACAGGTTGTTCACGTCAATGTCGTTACAAGTACTGTTGAAAACTCTCATAGCTTGAAACAATGGTGTTTTGATGAGAAAAATTAGTTGATGCACTAGGTAAACAGAAAACAGGAGAGGTTCTGACCAATCTATTAGGAACGTGAAAGTTTACTTGAAATAGTAAGTCAGGAGAGTCAATAAGAGATTTACATAGTTTTATAAGAAAACAGACCAGATGGTAATTTCTTCGATTCGTCAATAAAGGTAGCTGAAAACGTTCAGTTATAATAACCTCATTGACACCCCTATCAGGATACACACCATCATATTTTAATATAAGAAATTTGGCAAACTTTCTTTGAATATTCTCTACCTGTTTAATATACTTAGCGTGTATTGGATTCCAAACAACTGCACCATATTCAAGCCGTGAAAGCACATAGCTGGAATATAAAGTTTTTAATGTTTTACTGTTATGAAAAACCACTTGAATTACGTATTATGAAACCTAACGTCCTCATCGCAGTAGTGCATATCCAATTAATATGATGGGCAAATGAAAATTTATGATCAAAAATAATTCCAAGGTCCTTGAAAGTATTACAACGTGTAATATCTTCATTATCCAATTTATACTGGAAGTCGATGGTGCTAAATTTGTTCGAGTAAGTCAAAAAGAAGCACTTACCGGCATTCAATGGCAGCCTATTCAACTCACACCATTGCTGTAACGACTCCATATCATGTTGTAATGAAAGGCAATCACTAGAGTCTCTTATGGTGCGGAAAAGCTTTAGGTCGTCAGCAAACAAAAGAAAATTACTAGTTATGCCATCACCAATGTCGTTAATGAAGAGTGAAAAAATTAAAGGTGCAAGGTTGCTACCCTGTGGTGCACCACTTGTGGCACTAAACGTTGAGGATTTATGTCCACGAATTTCGACGTACTGCAAGCGGTTACACAAATAGGACTCGAAAAAAGTAATTAGGTTATTGCTGAAACCGAGTCTATCCAGCTTATGTAGAAATATGGAATGGTCAACTCTATCAAAGGCCTTCGAGAAATCATTGTACACAGCATCAACCTGCATTCGTTTGTCCAAAGCATTGCCTGTAAATTGAGCAAAAACAAGCCAAATTACTTATTGTACTACGTTTGCTAAAAAAACCATGTTGATTTACAGAAATCAGGCTTTTAACCTGTGCAAAAATACACTGATATACTGACATCTCAAAGACTTTGGCGAATATCGGTAATAAAGATACCGGTCTATAATTAGATATATCATTTGCGTCACCCTTTTTAAATACGGGAATGATTTTGGCCTTCTTCCATACGTCAGGAAATCTGTTCGTTTTTAGAGACAAATTGAATATATAAGATAAAGGTAACAACAAAGCATGAGCACAATCCTTCACAATAAAGCTGGGAATATTATCATGGCCACAAGTAAGTTTATCTTTCAATCCTTTCAATGCCGTTAGTATAGTTTGCTCTGGCAAACAATCAAGAGCGATACATAAATTTGAGGTGAAGACATCGTTTTTTGGGGGACGCGATCTGACGGCGCACTATATACACTCCCAAAGAAGCCAGCAAATGCATCAGCAATTTTATCCGGCTCAGAGAATTGAAGATTGCCCAACTTAAGCACATCAGGCAAATAAGTTGCCGATTTTTTAGCTTTAATAAACGACCAAAACGTAGTTGGATCATCAGTGATGGAATCCTCTACTTTAGAGATATAGTTTTTATACGCCAAATCGATCAATAATTTAACATTACGTCGTAGTTCATTAAACTCTCTACGATGCCAATCTGAATGAGAATATTTGAGCTTCCTAAAAATTCTGTGTTTACGCTTTATGCCTTTAATGATATCAGCTGTGAACCAGACAGGAAATGTTCTTTTACGAATGACCGATTTAGGTACACACACATCAAATATACCAAACAAATTCCGGTAGAGTAAACCGCATGCCTCATCAACATCCTTCAGAATACAAAGATCTAACCAGTCGATATTTAATATCATTTCATAAAGCTTCGGAAAGTTAGCCTTCCTGAAATTGTACTTAGTTTGTGATAAGTTGACAGGAACATTATGGGATTTAACTTTGAGAGATAATGAAATATCTAAGGGTGGATGATGGCTGTCCTCATCCACCAGTGGAAATTGTTCCCTATGTACCGTGCAATTGATGTTAGAAAAAACTAAGTCCAGAACTGAATCATTTCCATTCAGTATATTATTAAACTGTTCCAGAGCTAGCAAGTTCATAAAATTTCCCAACATCTCAGCCTTCATATCCCCAACTGCACCCTTAGTGAAATTTGGATCGTTAAAATCACCTATAATAAACAGGTTATTACCATACATAAATGAGAGCGCCTCAACATACTCCAATAAGGACGAAAATTCAGCATTTGTTATATGCGGAGGTATGTACAATACTAAAACATATAATGTATTATAATTTAAAAAATAGTTTGCTACATACCATGTCGACTTTCACTACACTGTCGCGAACAACCTGGAGATCAACCTGTATTGGTTTCAATTCTCTCTTAATAGCCAGTATCACACCACCACCCCGTGAAACGCCCATCCCATTAAGGTTTCTATCACACCGAAATACAGAGTATCTATCGTCGAAAAGTTCACTTGAAAATATATTATCTTGAATCCAACTCTCGGTGATAGCGATGATGTCATAATCACTTTCACATACTGAACGATAAAAAGAATCCGTCTTTGTGTTAAGTCCTCTGACGTTCTGATACATACAACTCAGACCATGAGAAGTTGTTGACGAGCTACTGTTAGACATATTATTTAGTTTAAATTAACAATCTTTGGGATACCACTGATATACTTAATTTTGAGGTTAGTTTCACCATTTCGCAGCCGAGAAGTGAGAGTTTCTTTCAAGATTCTGTACTCTTCAATTTGCTTGGGCGTTCTGTCGAAACTTATGGAAATTCGCTCATACATTTCAATCTTCTTCAACTCTTTCACATTATGAATTATGGATTTAACATCGTTAGGTGATTCCAAAATGACCTTCATAGGCCTAATCCCTGTCGGATTCTCTCGACCAACTCGAAAAACCCTAATGGCCTGGGTTTTGGCATCAGGGTAAATCTTCAAAATAATATCAGTTGCCAATGCGACATCCGAATCTCTCCTGGCTTGAATATCTACAGAAGTATCTTCATTGGCACCAAAAATCATAAGATTTTTTTGACGCAATTGCCTCTCAGCAAGTTCACGTACTGACTCACTCACAATCGCACCAGGCACATGATTCTCACGCCCAGCATCCTTACTGTTGTTCGATAATTGTGTCTTAATTTCGGCAATTTCCAATTTAAGTTCAGCATTAATCTTGATTTGATCTTCATACTTAGCTAATAAATTAAGGTACTGTAACTCCATCCTATTTAATTTATTCATGATATCAGTCAAAGACACCCCATCATCTAAACATCCCGATCTTCACTCAGATGCTCAACACCATTCTCCTCCATCAAAACGCTGCCAGAGGTCGTGTGAATCGCACCCGGACCAATCGAAAGGCGATTTCGTGAGCGTTGAGGAGTTAAACTTCTCCTGTTCTTTTCCTCACTCTGTCTCTGACAAGAGATACAGACCCATGTTGTCTCCTCCGATTTCTTCCACAAGGCAGCCTGTTTATTAAATTCCCTTGCTGTGAGACCGGAACACCCCTTGTGAAACCAAGAGAGGCAAATACCACATGAGATAGCTGGTGAATTTACTTTTATTGTTTTTTCACAGTGTGAACATTTTACCTCACTAGAATTAAATGGTGCCATATTGAGAACTCATTTACAATGTTCTAGAAGAACACTTCTTTATAATCACTTTTGATGATCGCGACTCGCTGGGATATTAAATAGCAACACACGACAAATCAACCAATCGTGCTGACCGTCCAGTCCAGACCGATTGTCAATGTAAAAAAAATAATAGAATTTAAACTGTACACCTTGATGCTACTACAGGTAATTTATGAAAACAGACCAGAATAAATTGATTTTCGCGAAACTCCAATAATTCCGAACAGATGCATTCATAATGCACTGGTTAGAGTTCTCGCACTAAATTTTTAGGCACTCAGTATGTTCTTATCAATACAGGTATATCTTACGAGTGGCTTCTACAGTAAAATAATATGAACAAAAATTTTATTAAATCAATCAGTCAACGAGGCAATATATTTCTTTTTCTTGTTCTAACGTTATCGTATTGGTTTCAGGTAAGTGCCCAGAAGTTGATCCAGCAGAAGGACCTGGGGTATATCTAGCTGATACGGACAACTGCGCCGGTTACTATGCTTGCTCAGGTGGTGTTGCCTTCCACATGTACTGTGCTCAAGGAACCTACTGGGATCCCATTACAGATTTTTGTGAAGTAGGAGCCAAAACTGCGCATTGTGATTCAAGACCCACTACTCCCGGATATTCAGTGTAAATGGATGGAATACGTTCGTATTTCTTTCTGGAAGGAATGCTTTGAATATGGATCTTAATTTCTTATAATCCATTTGTAATAAAGAATAATTAAAATGTTTAATATAAGCTCATCGTTTGTTCTACTTTTTTATAGCTTTTTTCCAGATACGAAACCTCGCAAATATTGATGGTGCTAGGTCGCTCTCTGTTTGTCGAGATTCGTGTTTCATTATTTCTACACTTCGTATCGTTACTCCCTCACAGATAGCGATAATTACTTATAAAATAACGTGCTCACATTTTAAGCAAAGCTCTGTTATTATCTAACTGCGTGCTCAAGAAAGTATATGTTTTCAACCGGTATATTTTTGTGCATGTTTTACCTATTCAACCGTAGAGATTGAAATATATATACGTATATATATATATATATATATATATATATATATATATATATATATATATATATATATATGTATATATATATATATATATATATATATATATATATATATATATATATATATATATATATATATATATAGCGTAGCGTTCTTTACGCTGGATTTGTTATCGGTAGCTTCGTGCTAATGCACGACAATGTGAGGTCACATGCTGCTGTGTCGGTGCGGCAATACCTGGCGGAGGTGGTAATATCTACATTAGACTGGCCTGTGCAGAGTTCTGACCTCAATCCAATCGAGCACATGTGATATAAGCTCAAAAGAAGGGTTCGAGCCAGAAATCCAGCCTTTGCATCAATGAGGGACTTAAAGGTTGCGATGGCGGTAGAGTGGGAAAGAACCCCTCAGATAGTGGTAAAAAAAAACTGATCTGCTATATGAAAAACCAGCTGGAAGCAGTAGCAAGGGCTAGGGGGGGTGATACAAAATATTGATTTTGGTTTTTATCAATAAATTTAATTGCTAAACTTAAAATTTTTTCCTTTCTTTTACCCCTATTATCAATCCTTGTTCTCTTTCAATCATTTTAATCAGTAAAAAGCATGAGGTAAGCTATGAAATTCGGTATCATTAAAATCAATCAATCAAATGATACTAAAATCTGTAAAAATATATGAACACTAAATTCTAGGATCCGAGTTAAATGAAACCAAATAGTTAAATGTATATATATATATATATATATATATATATATATATATATATATATATACATATATATATATATATATATATATATATATATATATATATATATATATATATATATATATATATATATATACGAACTAGGAGATAAACAAACAAAGATACTGGGATATGCAGATGATATTGTTCTAATATCACAATTGGAACAAGGCCTATAAAGACTGCTCTATAAATTCAAAGAAGTAGCAGAAAAATACCACATGGAAGTCAATAACTAAAGAACCAGTAAGGCGTAAATTAGAAATAAATAGGAATTTAATAGAGCAAGTAATGAAATTCCCATATCTTGGATTACTAATTACTAGTTACGGAGAAGTGAGACAACAAACAAATAAAGCAGTAGCAATATCAGGGGCCCTCAGAGATGTAGTTTGGAAAAACCAAGATCTAAGTGTAGAAGCAAAAAAAAAAACAAGAATATATAGAAGTTGCGTCAGACCCATACTGATTTATAGCATAGAAACACGGGCAGACACCAACAAAACCAAACAGCTACTAAGAACAAATGAAATGAAAATACTGAGAGCAATAACAGGAAAATGTTTATTAGACAGAGTGAGTAGCAACACCATAAGAGAACAATGCAAGGTTATATAGTCAAAATAGATGGGGAAGAAAGAGAAGAAGAGAGTGGCGTGAACATGTGCAAAGGATGGAAGATACGAGAATGATAAAAATATATATAAACAAGAAATCACATGAAACAAGACCAAATAGACGACCACCAAAGAGATGGAGAGACAGCTGAATATCCGAATTACAAGAGGCTTAATAACGAAGTAGAACAGGTCTGTGACCTACTCAGAAGAGGAAGTATATATATATATATATATATATATATATATATATATATATATATATATAGATATATATATATATATATATATATATATATATATATATATATATATATATATATATATAGATATATATATATATGTATATATATATAGAATATATATTTATATATATATATATATATATTTATATATATATATTATATATATATATATATATATATATGATATGTATATATATATATAGAATATATATTATATATATATATATATATATATATAGTATATATATATATATATATATATATATTATATATATATATATATATATATATATATATATATATATATATATATATATATATATATATATATATATATATATATATATATATATATATGTATATATATTATATCAGATATATATATATATATATATATATATATATATATATATATATATATATATATATATATATATGTATATATATATATATATAAATATATATATATATAAATATATATATATATATATATATTATATATATATATATATATATGTAAATATAATATTATATATATATATATATATATATTATATATATATATAT
>CM032449.1:39194956-39396287 GCA_019049505.1 Pachyrhynchus sulphureomaculatus | reverse complement strand
TCGATGTCCAAGTAAAACCTTGTAGTTATCTTATGGTTTCTAATGCTGACAGCGATTACATCTGATGAACTCAGCGAATTTGAAAATAATTTGAAACTTTCTTAATTTTAATTTTTTAATTTTGATTATTGTTCTTTATACGTTAGCATTATCGCCCATTGCTTTTTGTTTTAACAAACCGTTTCATTTTTTTTCTGTTTTAAATTTTTAATGCTGTCCTTGATATATTCTTTCTGGGTGTGGACCTCGGATTTAATTAAGGTTAAATTGCCTTCTTAACATATTCTTTGCTCCTTCTTCTAGGAGTAGCTTAGTACAAATTATGCACCATTTTTGGAAGCCAAGTTTTTACCTACATGCCTATAGGTAATAAAATGCTTATCCGTTATGTGTGCTGCTTGTATCACACAGTGCGCAGCATAGTGTTGCGATTTTTTTTCTTGCCATCAAATCGAAAAATTTGGTCATTTAAGTTTTTGCGGGAAAAAAGTTATTATTCATTAAAAATTTTTTAGCTTGTTAAATAAATAAAAAATAAAATAGAAAAAAATTCTATTATTTTTTTTGTACAGTGGGCCTAAAAATATGCAAATAATCCAATTTCGACGTAAAAAAAACCGTAAGTTTACCAGAAGGGGTGAAGATAATAAACAACCACAATAAAGGTATTTCTTAGGAAAAAAATATTGTATCTAACGAGCCTGTCAAAGTGGTTTTAAAATGTGGCTAATCCGTTGCTTTAATAAATAAGCAGTAAACATAAATTTTTGCCAATTTTCGTTCAAATTAAAATTTAAAACTATATACTAAAATCGATTTTTAAAAACCGGTCAAGTGCAAGTTGAACGTGCACAATTAGTGTTCCGTACATTGATTGTTTTTAATATAAAAATTTTTGTTAGGGTGGTATAAAATGATCAGTGACTTCACCAAAACACACCCCCGAAATGAGTTTTCAACAAAGTTTTGTTTCCAATCTTTACTGAAAACTGGTGACCTTGAAATTTTGTTTTTCTTTTTTATATACCAAATAAATTCTTAAAGGTAATGCACTCGTGATAATTTTCGTTCAATCTATACCCCGTGGAGAATATTCCAGAATTTTTTCAAAATTTTTTGGTCAGGACTTTCGAGATAAGGTAGGGCGACAGCGATTTTTTAAAAGTAATACGAAGAAGAAAAGTTGCGCAAGTATTACATTATATATATATATATATATATATATATATATAATATATATATATATATATTTTACTCGTGTTTTCACAAGCTTTCATTTGTACAGCACAATCGATGACCTAGTAAAAAAAATTTTTTTTTCACTTCCGATTTCACCCCCTCAAAAAAACAACCCCTTAAGTCAAAATTTATGTTACGGTGGTATAAAAATGATCAGTGACTTCACAAAACACACCCCAAATGAGTTATCATCACACAAAGTTTGTTTCCAATCTTTACTGAAATCTGATGACCCTTGAAATTTTGTTTTTTTTATATACCATTCAAATTATTAAAGGTAGATGCACTCGTGATAATTTTCGTTCAATCTACACCCCGTGGAGAATATTCCAGAATTTTTTCGAAATTTTTTGATAAGTACTTTTCGAGATAAGGCCCGGGACAGCGATTTTTCGCGAATTTTTAAAAATAATACAAAGAAATGTGCGCCCGAAGTATAATATTATATATCATATTTTTACTCGTGTTTTCACAAGCTTTCATTTGACACCACACTCGATGACTAGTAAAATAATTTTTTTTTTTGCACTTCTGACTTCACCCCCCAAAACTAACCCCTTAAGTTAAAATTTAATTCTCAAGACTACATGGCTTCTGATGAGGCCATCAATTCCATATATTATTACCAAATTTGACCTTTCTATGTCAAATAGTTTCGGAGAAATCGGGTGTTGTGACAGACAGACAGACAGACAGAACACCGAAGTGATATTTTAAGTGTTCCGTACGGAACACTAAAAAGACTTGCATATACTTTTTGATTAATAGAATCGATTATCGATTCTGGAAAAAAAGAAGTACCCTATTTTATTTAAATTTTTGAAGGTGAACCCCTCTCCTCAGAAGGGTGAGGGCGTCGCAAGAAAAAACATCATCAAAAGTGCCCTCCTTTCTTCAAATAAGTATGCTAAATGCTATTAATCTGCTATAAACTGTTGATATAAGTATTTAGAATTTTCCGAGATAAGGTATGTGTACAGTGTAATCTTTTATTTTACGTGGACTATCCTATTGGTATGTTATACATAATAAAATAATTCGATATGTAGAAAATAGGATTCAAGGCGTCTCTTCCGCAACCTTTTAGAAAATCGCCTTAAAAAATCTTGTCAAAATATTTTGTGAAACATATCATTAAGAACAAACGAGAAGAAACATCCGATTTCTATTTACTAACGTGTTTCATATTTTTCTCTTTTCAGCATACATAATCGAGTATATATAATATTCCTAGGTAGGTATATTTTTAGTAGATGATCGTTTTTTATATTTATGTACGTTTCCTTTTATTCTGTTTAATTCTGTTCATTCTAACTTCAACCCTTACCTAACTTTGATTAAAAAAAGCTTTGTACTTATTTATCATGTTTTGATGTTTTTTAAACTCGGTGTGAAGTGTTGCTAATTTTAAAACTTAACCTGTTGTTAACTGTATTTTATTGAATGCTGAATGCAACCTTTTATGGGCAATTTTTTAAATTTTGAACATACCAATATCAAATTTGACAACTGGTAAACTAGTTGTCAAATTTGATTTTTTTGACAAATGCCAAATTTTCTTCGCACCTATTTTGGGAATCTCTGCTTTTTTTCGATTTAATTCAGAAGATGAAATGACGTCTGACCCGACTTATTAGAATGCCGTCGACTATATGCATGTTTTACCTATTGAAACGTAGAGCTTAAACTATTGAATATTTTTAAAGAATAAAAGCTTAAAAGTTTTAATCTTATCAAGATTATAAGGTTATGCAATGCATGCATGAAGTTCAAATAGTTTTTACTATTAGTAAATGGTTATAACGGGAACAAAAACGATTAGTCAGAAGCATAGTCAAGTGTAGATCTAAAAAAGCTCCCTTCCTAACGCTGATTTGAAAATATGCTTATTTATAGCCCAGCCCTGTCTACAACGCCAGCGAACGCTGGTACTGTGTAATCACTTTATTGTGCGCCTTGCTAACGGTTTTTTGTTCATTGAATTCTCTTTTTGGTATTCTATGTACAAACACGATAGCCTGTTCATTATCATCGCACCAAAAACATTCCACCAGTGGACAAAGTATGTCATACATAAAAACATTTCCCGCAAAATAAGTGATCCATTAAAAACGTTAATGAGTGCGATAAGGACAAGTAGAAAATATTGAACAGAATTATAGCCCCACCTTATGCAAAAAATTACCTTAATACGACTACGCGCAACATCGCTAAAAAGCTAAATGATCGCACGTGGTCTGGTAGTAAAACCTGCTTTGGATACGGTATTGTCATGTATATTTGTTAATTTTAATCGTACGTTATATATGGTAATATATAACTTACGTACATACTTACTTACTTAAAGTAAAGATTTATAAAATAGACACAAATATCCTATGCTTATAATGTCACCAACAAAGGGTAAAAAGTCCCTAGACTTTCCGAGAGATGGCAGCACAGATAAAAAAAAAATATGAGTTTCAGTTAGAGTCAACTCTCAGAAGATTCGTGTAAAGTTTTCATGACATTCTGTTCATTGGTTTGCGAATTACAGCTCTCTGAGTGACGCTACTTTTGATTTTTGCAAAACGATGGATCAAAAAGAATTTCGTGTGTTGATTAACACATTGCTTTTTGATGGGAAAAAATACAGCCACGAACCCAAGAATAGCTTGAGAGGTGTTATAGCATATCTGCTTCATCGAGAGCAACTGTGTTGATAGTTTAGTGAACTTAAATAGGTTCTACAAGTACCGATGATCCACTACGTTCCGGACGTCCAAATAAGGCAGTCACTCCAAAAAACACAAAAAAATCCACAATTTTGTTCTGAATGACGCAAAGTGGCAATTGAAAGAGATAGCTAACGCTATCGTCGTGAAGATATCATAAATACTGGCATATGAAAAAGCTATGTGCCTCAGGGGTGCCGCGCACTCTCACGATTGATCAAAAACAACGACGTGTTGAAGATTCAGAACGCTATTTGGCACTGACGTAATTCAAAGGAGTTTTTGCATCGATACGTGACAACTGAAACATGGGTCCACTACTACACACCTGAGTTCAACAGGCATTTCGGAGAGTGGCTTGAACAGCATGAAAGCCGACTAAAGCATCCAAAAGCACAAATATCAGCTGAAAGGTTTTGGTCAGTATTTTTTGGGAAATGCGCATGGAATATAGTGATCGATTTTTTTAAGAAGGGCGAGAACAATCATCGGAGACTATTACCAACATGCAGGAAAAATTATTGTTCACCAAGATAATACACAAGTTCACACTAGATATAAAGATTGATGGGGTGTTGTGTGGGGAAATTGGACCTATTGAGCTATGAATTGCTTCCTTAACCCGCCGTATTCATCAGATCTGACTCCCAACAATTTTTCAGATTTGAAAATGTGGCTCTCAGGAAACAGATTTGACTCAAACCCTTTTTCCTGTTTCTCTGGGTCTCCATTCCGTGATCCTATACACCCATCTGTCTCCAGACGATCTAGCTACATGACCTGCCTATTTCCACTTCATTTTTGCCGCATCGAGAGTTATGTCGGTGACTTTGGTTCGTTTCCTTATCTGTTCGTGACGAGTTCTATTCCTAAGGGAGATACCAAGCATGCTTCTCTCCATAGCTCTCTGTGAAGTCACGCACTTCTTAACAAATGCTTTAGTGAGACACATCGTTTCCAGTCCATAGGTGCTGATCGGTAGAACACAGAAATTGTAGACTATAATTTTTAGGTTTATAGGTATTGTAGTACTTTTTAAGATATGTCCTGGTTTCCTCAAAAGCTGCCATGCCAGTCTTATCCCCTCCTAGTAATTTCTGCATCCTGGTTCTTCTTTCCGATCTTAATAGTGTGGGACTGAAGTAAATATACTCGTCGACGCATTCTATGGAGCTATTTTTTACCTGAATGTTGGTGTCTCCAGGACTCATAAATTTAGTTTTTTAAAATTCATTTTAAGACCTACCCTTGCAAAGACCACATTCAGCTGGTTTAACATTTCCTGTAGCTCATTGGTGTTATTAGATATCACTACTATAATGTTTGCAAACCTAAGGTGACTCAGTGTAGTACCGTCGCTGTTGATGCCCCTCACATCCCAATTTAACTCCTTAAAGACGTCTTCAAGGGCCATCGTAAATAATTTAGGTGGAGTAGTATCTCCTTGTCGCACTTCTCTTTTTACTGGTATGTTGTTAGTTACAGTTGTTTGGTCAATTTTAATATGTATAGATGTTTCTGTATAGATGTTCTCTATTATTTTTATGTATCTGGAAGATATTCTCGCATTTGTTAGGAATTTTAGAACTGACCAGATTTCAATAGTATCAAATGCTCTATGAACATCAAAGGTCGAATGTAATAGTAAGGTAAATCCCAAGATATAAGATCCTGACCTTTTGCTTTTTCAATGGGGCAATAAACGACCCTATTAAGGATTTGTGTATAGTTGCCAGGTATTACGATAAACGTATTTTATTTTATCTGCTTTGTATTCCGTCCTCACTTACACCTGCAATCATATTGGATCTATTTTTTACCTATATATTTACTACCTGGCAACTCGGGTTGGAGTCCTTTCAGTATTTGATAATATAAGCCTAATGACCACAGGTCCCTATTAAGAGTCGAAAGATACTTTTTATTATTTTCATTGTTAGTTTTACTTACAACTTACAACGTAACGGTTCTATTTTAATTATGTGGCGTCTGTGGGAAAATCGCAATAGTGGCTATCGCAAGAGAAAACATTTATCATTTGATGCTAAACAAATAGTGAAGAATGTTTACGACAGTTTGGTAAAAAGAAATTTGAATTGTGCTTTGCAAGAAACCACTGAACTAACAAAATCCCAATTTCTGCGATTAAAGGTATTGTAGGAAAACCATCACTCAGGAACAGGAAAAAAATCGGAAAGATTTTCAAATGCATCATGTAGAAGATTGTGAAAAATAAGTCATCAGGAGAAAAATATATTCTATATATGAAGAGCAGGTGGTGCCGACACTAGACAAAATAAAATTAAGACTGGTGCAGGACGGGGATGGGATTCACGTCCCGAAAAATCAACGAAAGGCAAGTAGTGATGGAGTCACAAAAAATACGAATCTTCCGACGTACTTATTTACAAGAAATTAAAAAGTATCTATCAGAGAATTGGCCAGTAATTTACCTTGACGAAACATGGTTCGATACCCATGACACTGTGCAAAAAGGGTGGGTTGACAGCAGTACAGTCAGACTAACGCACCTTCAAATAAAGGTAAACGTATAACCATTTTTCATGATAGATCTGAAAAGGGCTGGGTTTCAAATTTTCTAGGGGTGGGGGGGGGGGGGGGGGGGGGGGGGGGGGGGGGGGGGGGGGGGGGGACTATTTATCTGCAAAAAACATAAAAGATTCTAGTTTGGACTATCACGAAGACACGAGCGCAGAACTTTTTGAAAAATTGGTTTCAAAATGCCCTTTTGCCAAATGTTCCCGAACAGAGTGTTATAGTTATGAAGAATGCAAATTATCATAGTCGCCTACTAAATAAGTTTCCTAATGCAGCCAACACCAAATCGGAAATACAGGAATATATATTAGAAAATGACATTTATTTTGAATTTAATTATAAAAAAAAGTGATCTTTTGAAAGACTATGAATTGAATAAGAAATATGTTTTGTGATAGTATGGCTGAGAAAATGGGATACACTGCTTTGCGGGCGGCCTTCCTCCATATTATTGTGTGTCTTTAATCCAATTGAACATATTTGGCATCAAGTTAAAATCAAAAATAAGGCACAAAATGTTTTTCCTACTTTTTTTTTTTATTTTTTTTTTTTATTTACAGCTTGTCAGTGGTTGAATTAGTAAAAAAAGTTATAAATGATATACCTTGTGGAAGCGGGAAGAATTCCATTCAGCACGTTGTTAAAGTTGAAAATTCATATATTTATGTAAATAATATAAAACCACTAATAATTACCTCAGCTAATGACAGTGATAGTGAAACCGAATTAGGCTTAAGTTAAAATATATTTTTATTTATACAATATGTCCTCCCTTGTACCCCATTCAATCAAACTCTATATTTGTACTTTTTATCCATTTGTTTTTACATGCATCTATAAATAAACATCTCCAAAAACACTTATAGTTTTATTTATTTGTATTAATGAATAAAATTTTAAAGTCCATCTCTGCAACCTATCATAAACAAAATGTGAAAATTTTTATATTGCCCACATAATACTTTATATTCTGTATATTTTTCTATTACAGTAAGTATTGTTAAAGGTGGCTTATTGTGTGCTAAATCCCTTTCTGAAGCCGGCCTATTTCACAAGTTGATAGAAATCTAGGTGATTGGTTAAGATTTTAGTGAAGAGCTTATACATACATATAAGCGCGGAAGAAAAGATAGGGGTTGATAATTTTCGATATCAGTATTATCTATCGCTTTTCTTAAAGAGAAGTATAATCTCCGAATTACACCATTTTATTGGTATTTTTCCCTCATAAAGACATCTATTTAGTAGGACTTTCAATGCACCTTTCGGAAACTTACTGTCAAGTTTCAGCATTTTAAACAGTAATTTGATATTCTCTATTGTTTTTTTTTTTTCATTTGGTTCAATGCAGCTTGTATTTCCCCCTCTGTGATATATGGGAATTCTTCAGATCCTATGTTCATAATGTCCATGTTTTCTTTGTCGTCTGTGTATCTGGGATGAGTATAACCTTGTATAGAATACTTTAACAGCTCTAATTATATCATTCTTATTATTAACTATTCTATTGTTTTCATCTCGTAGCTTTGTAATTTTTGTTTTTCCACTGGATAGTCATAGACATAATTCTTTAATTTTACAGTTATCTTTTATAATTTCTTTTATGATGATGATTTCTTTTATCTTTTCGGAACTCCTTCTTAACTAGTTCATTTAATTCTTCGAAGCTTGTTGACGTTTTATCAGTGATATTTCTTCTTTTTTCCTAGTAGTTTTAATGTCCTTAACTTGGGATTTTTATGAAGTTTTATTCGCGAACATATTTTCTTTGTCGATGTTGTGATTTTTAGCTATAATGTCCACCATGTATTCATTTGTGCATATGTGTCCGTTGTCATTCTTCGTTTAAGTTCATTTTCGTATTCCTCTTCTTTTTGTTCCAAAATGTGTCCGGTTGGGTGACGCTGTTTCTTGAAAAGTTTGTTTCTTTCGGTTTTGGTGTTTATAGTTATTGTAGTATAATATTTTCTAAACTTGCACTTGAATAAGTTACATTCAAAAATTTTATCTTTGGGGTAGAGTTTGATTATCTTAAGTTGTACAAGATGAGAAGAGTTTAAGATAAAGTATCTGTTTTGCTGGTGAAATGTTTTAATGCAAGATGTGACCGAAAATAAAACCATGGTTCTGTAATATGATATATAAAATGCCTAAATAGGAATCTACAGAGTGGTATCTTGTTGGATCTAGATTGTGTAAAACAATCACCAAAAAATGATCATGATCATCATCTTTTGTGATTCTTGACGCATTTTACTAACTGACTTTCCAGAACAGAATACTCTCATTATTGAAAAATATTAATAATGTACAAACTGAGAGATGCCAGTAAAGCTGTCACGTAAAGCTGTCTCGGAGAGTTAGGTTATTATTGCACGACAACGTGCCAGTTCACATTGATGTAAAGGTAGCAATGTGGTTTTCGAAAATTAAATCGCTCATCTTACAGCCCTGATATAGCTCCAAGCAACTATTTTGTATTCTTTAAATTTATCTGGGAGAAAATTTGCAAGAGATGAAGAAGCCATTTCGACAGATTTAGATTATTTTACTACGTGATCGAGTGGGGTATCAAATGAAAACTTGTTAAAAACAACTAGTTCAAAAAAACATATATAATGTAATACTTGTGCACACTTCTCTTTGTATTATTTTTAAAGAAGTGTAAAAAATCGCTGTCCCCCTTTTAAATAAATAAACAAATATCGTCTTTATTAAGATGTTAATACATGTGATGTGAGTAGATATTACCCACACACATCGTGTAGTAGAAGAGGCGAGATTTAACCATAGGTTACTCTTACATCTAACCTCTTCAACATACAACGCGCTTACAAACAAAAAATAAGCAACATTTACATACTAACATAATAAAATCAATAATCGAAAAGAGACATCAAGATACAAATAAACTACGTCTGAGAATTTTGCTTATTTAACAGCTCATCCCGGCCAATAGTGCACGTTTTCAGTTCTGGGTTCATGGTATTGTATATATTTACTGCATTATATGTCAAACTACGCTGAAACAAGGTAGCGCGATGCTGAGGCATAGTCAAGCGATCAGGCCGTCTAATATACCTATCATGCACCAAATTCGGGACACTAGCTTCTCCCTTAAATAAATCGGGACTGAAGTTCCTAAGAGCCTCATTAAGAATATTACGAAGAGCAGTTGCACAGTATTAGCAAAATTTAACCATTTTAGCTCATTTATTTTTAAAGATACATAAAGTTAATATATTTTTTCAATGGAATATAAACCTACAGCAGACATTCTGTACATACTGCAATCGTCTCCTTGAAAGCGCATCGAAGCAAGGATATAGTACACAATTCTACAATAATGAAATGAAGACAAGACCAAAGACACACACAATTTTTTTTCTCATCTTAAAATTCAGAATAAAACGATTTGCATATAAAACCTTCATTTTCACGTAACTTTTTTTGCAGGAGCACCCTAACATGTTCCCTGAATCTGAGATGTGTATCAATGCAAAGACCCAAATTCTTAGCACAATCAGAAAACAGCAAATCCTGATCAGCCAGCCTCAGTCTCAAAAGCCATGCTCAAGGTTGGTCGCCGATTTTCCTTGTAAAACAATAAAACTTGCGTCTTGTCTGGATTTATCAAATTATGTTCATCCGAGTAAACTGACAAAGCCATGAGATCCTGATTTAAATTTTCTGCTGCAGACTCAGGATCCGATGGTTCAAAGAAAATGAAGCAACTGTGTGTCATCAGCATACGACTGAACCGATGAATATGCAGCAGTTTGGAATATATCAAAAGTATATATAAGAAACAGAAGAGGCCTCGGTATTGAACCCTGGGGCACTCTCGAGATAATTTTACCAGCAATTGAACAGACATCATTCATTTGCACCCTCTGCCATCTACCCGACAAATACCTATAGGAAAATTGTACGGAGTGATCAGCGAAGCCGAGATAGTGCAGTTTAGCACAAAGTAAGTTATTATCCAGCACATCAAAGGCTTTTGAATAATCCAACGAGACTGATATAACAGCCATATTTATGAATAGCTCTGATTATGCTATTAGTTAAATTCAATAAAGCAGTTGATGTGCTATGACCCCTCCGAAAGCCAGATTGATACAAGGGGAGCAACCCATTAGTCAAGAGATATTCTGAAACCTGTGTATCTACTGCCCTTTCCAAGACTTTTGACATAACTGGTAACAAACTAATTGGACGCAAATCTCTGATGGTCAAATACTGCACTGACTTAGCCGTTACTTGATGGAGATCCATAATAACTAGGAATAAAAATTTAAACAAATGTTTAAGATCACCACTTATGTTTATTATTGCTGACAATTGTTTCGACACACTGTGTCTTCTTCTGGAGCACGATGTAAATTAACTAACAAAGTATGTTTCAGAATACATAGTTTACCTAGGATTACAAGTACTAAATTAATTAACAATATTTACCTTAATACCTAGAACAAGTTCAATAAAGGAGACCCCCCATCTAATTGATCCTGAGGATTTTTTTGATTAATTTCTACCTGTTCTAAACAATTCAGTAATTTTCCTTTCTTTCCGTTAAGCAAAATTTTGAAATCTTCATTGAATGTATGATTTTCCTCTGTTAAGTGTTTGGCGTAATGAGATTTTGTTATTTTTCATTCTAAAGCTTTGTTTATGTTCGTTTATTCTTTTATAAAAAGGTCTGCCTGTTTATCCTATATACGTTTTATCGCAAGTGCCACAGCATAATTCGTAAACCCCCGATTTATTTTCTTTTTTTGTTTTTACTTTTATTATTTTAATATGTCGAGATAATGTGTTATTTGTACGAAAAGCGATATTTACATGATTTCTATGGAAACAATTTTGAATTTTATTAGTTAATTTTCCGGTATAGGTGAGTGTATGAAATTTTTCTTTGTTTATTTGTTTGTACGGGTACACCAGTCCTATTGCCTTTTTAAATTGTTTTTTCATTAAATATTATCATACATCATCATCAAACATACTTTGTTAGTTAATTTATATCGTGCTCCAGAAGAAGACACAGTGTGTCGAAACAATTGTCAGCAATAATAAACATAAGTGGTGATCTTAAACATTTGTTTAAATTTTTATTCCTAGTGATGGTCAAATGATTTTTCTCGAAAAGTACTAAACAAAAAATTTTGAAAAAATTCTGGAATATTTTCTACAGGGTGTAGATTGAACGAAAATTATCACGAGTACATTACCTTTAATAATTTATTTGATATATAAAAAAAAACAAAATTTCAAGGTTATCAGTTTTCAGTAAAGATCGGAAAAAAACTTTGTTGAAAACTCATTTGGGATGTGTTTTGTGAAGTTACTGATCATTTTATACTTCCATAGCAAAAAATTTTATTTTAAAAGCAATCAACGTACGGAACACTAATTGCGCAAGTCCAACTTGCACTTGACCTGTTTTTTTTTTTATTGAATTGAAACTGTGCAAAATTTATTGCATCCCTTTCACAGTCTTTCTTTGTATCGATATCTCGCAAAAATTATAGGTTTCTTTCCTACTTCAAGAACTATATGGTAGCAAATTTAAAATCGATATTTTATCTCCTTTCAGAGTTATCGTGCTAATAAGTGGACAGTCCGACAGAAAGTGGAAACTATGCTTTTTTGAAACCTAAAAACCCTGAAACTTGAAGAAATGCAATATTCTCACTGGAAATATCCTAAAGAATTGATATTAATCCATTCGATACAAATAAAACGGTGATTAATAACAAGAATGTCACTTATTCTTGTTTTTTTATGTCACGTCTTGATTATATCGAAATTATTTTTAAAAATCAAATTTCAAGCACAATTTTATGGTTATCTTTAAAATAATTTATTTGTTTTTGTGCAATAAGACAATATCGCTAATCAATCGTGATGTATGTACATACATTAAGAGTTTAATTTATCAATCCTAAATATGTTAATAAACATTTAAAAACCCACGCTTAACTAAATATGATTTTAGCATGTAGCATTGATAAGAGAATAAAATATAAAAATAATACTAGTTACGTTGCACGGTGTGGCGAAACGATCAAAAATCGCTATGAGAGTCAATTTTTGAGCTATCAAAATTTAAAAAAAAAAAAAATACTTGCAGAGGAGTCTGAAATAATGACTCATCGCCGCTTTGACGAATTTTTTTGTTTGCGTGCAGTATATCTCCTATAAATTGATATAGTAACACGTAGACTGAAAAGTTTCTGGTCGTCAGAATCATATGGATTTTTTGAAAAGGACGATATTTATTTTAAAAGCAATATATAGATGTAGCCCTTTATAAAAAATCCATATGATTTTTAGGAAGTATTAACCTTCAAACGATACCTGTCAAAATGTCATGACATTTCGACGATTAGTTCACAAGTTATAGTGGTTTTAGCGACGCTACTTTTGATATTTTCAAAATAATGGAAGAAATCGAATTTCATGTGTTGATTAAACATAGTTTTTTGATGGGAAAAAAATACCGTTCCAGCAAAGCAATGGCTTGATAAGTCTTACGGGGACTCAGACCCTGAAAAATTACTCATCATTTACTGGTATGCTGAATTTAAACGCGGCCGTATAGATACAAATGATGCTGAACGCGCTGGACTCCCAAATGAGGTGATTACATCGGAAAACTGTTTTGGAAAACCATAAAGTGAAATTGCGTGAGATAACTGACACCCTAAAGATATCAAAAGAACGTGTTGGTCATATTTTGTATGAACATTTGGGCATGAGAAAGCTCTGTTTGAAATGGGTACTGCTCACAGTAAACCAAAAAATAACGTGTTGATGATTCTGAGTGCTGTTTGGATCTATTTAAGCGCAATAAAAAGGATTTTTTCACGCGATATGTTACAAACCGATAAAAAATGGATTCACCACTACACACCGGAATCAAATCGGTAGTCAGCTGAGTGGATAGCAGCCGGTGAAAGCCGCCCGAAGCGACCAAAGACGTAACAGTCGGCTGGGAAGGTTTTGACCTCTATATTATGGGATGCGAATGGAATAATTTTCACTAACTAGCTGAGAAGGGAAAAAAACCATCAATAGCAAATATTATATAAAGTTATTGGTGCGTTTGAAGGCAGAAATCGCAAAAAAACGGCCCCAAGTGAACAAGAAAAAAGTAAAAAATGCTCTTTCATCAAGACAATGCACCGTGTCACAAGTCAATGCTTACGATGTTAAAATTGCATGAACCTTAAGTTCGAATTGCTTCCTCATCCACCGTATTCTCCAGATTTCTCCAGCGACTATTATCTATTTGCAGACCTCAAAAAAATGCTCCACACTTGGCACTATCAAAAGACCAAAAGTTGTTCATTTTTATTTAAAAAACTGCACATTAATGCAACAGTGAGATTTTTTCGAAAAGTTGGAAGTAATATGTTAGAAGTTTAACTTGACACCAGACAACTGCCAAAAATTTTAAACACGGGACTGTAAGACAAAAAAAATGTTCGGATAAGACTGTCAAAGATTTCATTCTCAATAGGTTTTTTTAGAATTAAAGATAGACAAGAAATTATTTAAGTACTTGACATCTGTCTAAACCCTTAGTAGCTTTTATGAAATTAAGAAAACAGATTCTATTTGCAATGAAAAAAAGTGTGCCTCATTGTATTTTTCTTGGTTTGACAATAAAGTTTTATGCAAAATATGTGTCATACTCAGTGATCATTTGACGGCTAGTAACAGCTGCCAAGTATCAAAATGGCCAATCTGAAATAAGATTCAAATTCAGCCACCCCAAAAACACAACGTTATAAGATTATTTCAAGTTTTTCAATAGTGAGTGTTGATTTCACAGTTCTTTGATAGCTGTCAACTTTTAAATCGTCAATTTGACATCAGATTCAAATTCAGCGACCTTAAAAACATAAAGTTATAAGATTATTTCTAGTTTTTCAGTAGTTAATGATGACTTGACAGCTATTTGACAGTTGCCAATTGTAAAAATCGTCAATTTGATATCAAATTTAAATTAGTATATATACGGATATTACTGTTATTAAAATATGTTTAAAAATATATGTGATTCAAGAGATTAAAATGAACCGTATTTACTGGTTTTAGGGTTTCAGCTTATATCAGTTTATAGGAGATATACTACAGGCAAACAAAAAAATTCGTCAAAGCGGCAGTGACTCACTATTTCAGACCCCTTTGCAAGTATTTTTTAAAAAAAAAACTTTGATAGCTCAAAAATTGACTCTCAGAGCGGTTTTTATTATCGTTTCGTCGCACTGTGCGTTGTAAGAAATTACTGCCAACTGATCAACAATAACTCAGTTTCACTATTTTTCTTCTTTAGTAATGGCTTCTTTCAAATCCTTGTGCTCGTTCATTATTACTTCCTTTTTAACAATGTTCTTATTGGTGTTATATAAACTTTTGATTGTGTAATAACGACATTGAGGTTTGAACTGTTAAAACTGTATTATAACAACCCTAAAAAATAAGCTGCTATTTTAAAAGGAATTCCTGCCGAACTACTCAAGTGTGGCACAGGCGGAAGTAACAATTTTGTGTTTCATCTTTTATTTTTCTCCAAAATAATTGTACTAGATGCCTTCCAATTATAGGACTAAGGAACCCTGCATATAGAAAGTAGGTTAAAAAACTTATTAAACAAAGATCAAAATAGCTAGGCGATATCGTTAAATAAATACAATCGTTGCCGTATTGAACGTAAACTTTGTAGATAGTCGTAATAGCTTTTTATAATAAAAGATGAAGAAAACATCCTTTCACGTTAGGCAAAATTGGGTTATTGTCGGCATCTGCTTTTAATAACCACGAAGGATGCTGCGAATTGATGTTACTGGATTTTGCAAAATTTACTCAGAACTATAAATTCGAAACTTTGCCACGTAAAAAAAGAAATAAGGACATGTTTATATATGTTTCGATTCGCGACACCACCAAACTGTTGTAGCAAATAATAAAGATGACCCAGGATGTACGTAGGGTGAGTCAACGATAGAGTAAAGTTCATTATCTCATTTGTTTCTGGAATGGCGAAAAAATGTTAAATACAATAGTTTTAGGGAATATTAAGGTGCACAGTTTAAAACTATTTTTGAGTATACTTGGTACTTCAAAAAAGTGTGGCCGATATAACTATGTTTTTTTAAATGGAACATCCTATTTTCTAATTTATTTTTAAATTCTGCGTAAAATTTTATAACTTTTTTATTGATAATGCTATATACCTAAACCTAGTAGTTTTTCTAATATTTAAATTTTTAAAAAATACTAGTTTTCAGTTTTGTAAAAAATTGCCAGTAGCGCCATTGTTTCTGAAGGTGGAATACTTATAATTGGTACGAGCGTTCTATAGAGGCGAAAAAAAGTTATATGTAAAGAAATTTGAGTTAGATGCTACAGGGTGTTCAAAATAAATTTATACATTTCGACTATTTTAAATTGAAAAATCTCAAATTTTTTAAATGACACACCATATATATTATTATTTTTTCTGATAAATTTTACAAAACTCTCCAAGTTTCATTAAGTATGTTATATACCTAGAGTTTTTCAATTTTTACCCTTGTTTTTAATTCACTTACGCTATAACATCATAGTTGCCAAGACAAAACAAAAATGTAGACATTGTCAAATGTTGACATGTCTATTAAGCAAGTAAAAATAGATTAATTTATTGTAGTAATTGACATATAAAGGTAATAGTTATGGATTTTCCTAAAAATGAATTAATTGATATGCTTTATATACTGGGCGAGGCGGGAAAAAATTATCTTTTTGGCAGTAAGGCTTTACGGAGCGAAGTACCCTAATAGACGTATACCATCTAGAAAATATTTTCAGTGCTTAATGGAACGGTTTTATGGTGGTGGTAGCGTTGAGTATACGAAACGGAAAGTAGTAAACCAGAATGCTACTAATGAGGAAAAAGAAATGGAGATTTTACTTCATGTTCAAGATAATCCCCAGGTCAGCAGTCGTCAACTAGCTGACTTATCTGACACATCTCAATCTACGGCTAATCGCATCACGAGAAAATACAAGTATCATCCCTTTCATATGGAACTACACCAAAAATTTCAAGACCGCGATTTTGAACGAGTAAACTTTTGTACCACCATGAATGGAGCAATAGAGGCCGATCCAAATTTTTTATCCAAAATAATGTTGTCTGATGAAGCTACTTTTCGCAGTAATGGAGCAGTTAACAGCCACAACATGCATTATTATTCAACAGTTAATCAATTTTGGGTCTGGTAAGTTCAAAACCAAAACCATTGGTCGCTTAATGTATGGTGTGGATTATTAAATTTTTGGTCCATATTTTTTCCGCGAGCCGCTTAACGGACCTAGATATCTAAATTTTTTGCAAAATGAATTACTCAAGCTTCTTGAAGAACTTGAAAACTTTGAAAGGGAATAAATGTGAATTCAATAACACGGAGCTCCTGCTCATTACCACCGGGAAGTTCGGGAATTTTTAAACAATCGTTACTCACAAAAATGGATCGGTAGGGATGGATTCATTCAGTGGCCCTCTCGATCATATGACTTAACACCTTTAGACTTCTTTTTGTGGGGCTACATTAAAGATCGTATTTATGTGAATCCCCTTACAATACCAGTATATATGGAAAATAGGATACGGGATGCGTACAGGACAATAACGCCCTTTATGCTAAGGAAAGTGAAGGAAAATATAGTAAAACGACTTAACGTGTGTATTCAAGTAGATGAACATTTGTTACGTCATAATAATTAATCATAAGAAAAATTAAACTATATTAAAATTATTATTAACTATTTGTTTATGTTTTCACAATAGCGTAAGTGTATTAAAAATAAAAACCGGTCAAGTGCAAGTTGAACTTGCACAATTAGTGTTCCGTACGTTGATTGTTTTTAAAATAAAAAATTTTGTTAGGGTGGTATAAAATGATGAGTGACTTCACAAAACACACCTCAAAGGAGTTTTCAACAAGGGTTGTTTCCAATCTTTACTGAAAAACTGGTGACCTTGAAATTTTGTTTTTTTTTATATACCAAATAAATTATTAAAGGTAATGCACTCGTGATAATTTTCGTTCAATCTATACCCCGTGGAAAATATTCCAGACTTTTTCCAAAATTTTTTGATCAGTGCTTTTCGAGATAAGGTAGGGGACAGCGATTTTTTATTAAAAGTAATACGAAGAAAAGTGTGCGCAAGTATTACATTATATACGAGTATATATATATATATATATATATATATATATATATATATATATATATATATATATATATATATATATATATATATATATATATATATATATATATATATATATATATATATATATATATATATATATATATATATTTTTACTCGTGTTTTCACAAGCTTTCATTGGACATCACACTCGATGACCTAGTAAAAAAAAAATTTTTTTTCACCTCCGATTTCACCCCTCAAAACGAACCCCTTAAGTCAAAATTTATGTTACGGTGGTATAAAATGATCAGTGACTTCACAAAACACACCCCAAATGAGTTTTCAACAAAGTTTGTTTCCAATCTTTACTGAAATCTGATGACCTTGAAATTTTTGTTTTTTTTATATACCATATAAATTATTAAAGGTAATGCACTCGTGATAATTTTCGTTCAATCTACACCCCGTGGAGAACATTCCAGAATTTTTTCGAAATTTTTTGATAAGTACTTTTCGAGATAAGGCCCGGGACAGCGATTTTTCGCGAATTTTTAAAAATAATACAAAGAAAAGTGCGCGCAAGTATAATATTATATATATATTTTTTACTCGTGTTTTCACAAGCTTTCATTTGACACTACACTCGATGACCTAGTAAAAAAATTTTTTTTTTCGCTTCCGACTTCACCCCCCAAAACTAACCCCTCAAGTCAAAATTTAATTCTCAAAACTACATGGCTCTGATGAGGCCATCAATTCCTATATTATTACCAAATTTCACCTTTCTATGTCAAATAGTTTCGGAGAAAATCGGGTGTGACAGACAGACAGACAGACAGACAGACAGACAGACACCGAAGTGATCTTATAAGTGTTCCGTACGGAACACTAACAAGGGTAAAAATTGAAAAATTTAAAATAAATCGAAAACTATTAGAAATAGGTATATGACATACTTAATAAAAGTTTTTGTAAAATCTATCAGAAAAAAATAATAATATACTGGGTGTGCCATTTAAAAAGTTTGAGATTTTTCAATTTAAAATAGTCGAAATGTATAAATCTATTTTGAACACTTTGTAGCATCTAACTCAAATTTCTTTACATATATCTTTTTTTTTCATCTCTATAGAACGCTCGTACCAATTGTGAGTATTCCACCTTCAGAGACAATAGCCCAACTGGCAATTTTTTTACAAAACTGGAAACTAGTATTTTTTTTTAAAAAAAATTGAAATATTAGAAAAACTACTAGGTTTAGGTATATAACATTATTAATAATTATTAATAATAAAGTTATAAAATTTTACACAGATATTAAAAATAAATTAGAAAATAAGATGTTCTATTTAAAAAAATATATGTTATATCGGCCACACTTTTGTATACTCAAAAATAATTTTAAACTGTGCACCTTAACATTCCCTAAAACTATTGTATTTAACGTTTTTTCGTCATTCCCGAAACAAATGAGATAATGAACTTTACTCTATTGTTGATTCACCCTGTACAGCTCGAAAGTTACAGGAGAAACATAAAAAGTGCGAATTGAAATTACTTAATAGGTATGCGCAAAATCAACAATTATTCAGTTAGATAGAGTGGTAGCTAGACTAAGAAGAATACCTTACGAAAGAAAAACAATTAGCTGTCCAAATGGAATACCTTGAAGCAATGGAATTGGAAAGAGAAGAAAACATAATGTCTATGAAACGCTTATTAAAAATATTTTAATTTGTGGGGTAGACACATGGAAAATAAAGAAAAACAACCAAAAAGACCTTAAAGAAATGGATATAGATGTGTTTAGACGATTACACTGGAAAAAACAATCGCCTGGATAATCCATGGACTATTTTCAATGTAATTTTAAACATATACTATAACATTCGAGGCTATTATGTAAAGTTTCATAAAGTTATGTGAACTTCATAGATATATAATATATTGGAGTAGTCGTTCTTACATTTTATCAATTGAGCTCTCGTTATCATTCGAGTTTTGTCTACCTTTTTTTTTTAAAAAAAATTATGTCTGTTTCTATTTGAATCGTATTTTGGATTTTTCTCTTCAACCAATCATAGTCAATTTACACTAGTACTTGTTTGATTGCCAAAATGCTATATTTTACGAGTAGTTCAAGTGATGTACCAAAAGGACCAGGAACTTTATCGTTAGTGTTCCGTACGGAACACTTATAAGATCGCTTCGGCGTCTGTCTTGTCTGTCCTTTTGGCTGCCTGTCCGTCTGTCACATTCGATTTCCTCCGAAAGTATTTGTAATAGAAGGTTGAAATTTTCACTAATATAGGAATTGATGGTCCATCAAAGCCGTGTAGTTTTGAAAGTTATATTTTGACTGAAAAGGTTAGTTTTGGGAGGTGAAATAGGATGTCAATGAAAGTTTGTGAAAACACGAGCTCAAAAATATATAATTTTAAAAAATTGGCGTAATCGCTGACGCCCCCTTATTTCGAAAAATTCTAATCAAAAAATTTTGAAAAAATTCTGGATTATTTTTCACAGGGTGTAGATTGAACAAAAATTATCACGAGTGCATTACCTTTAATAATTTATCTGGTATTAAAAAAAAACAAAAATTTCAGATTTCGACAAAAATCGGAAACAAACTTTATTGAAAACTCATTTTGACTTAAGGGGTTAGTTTTGGGGGGTGAAATGGGAAGTGAAAAAAAATTTTAAGGTCGTCGACTAGGATGTCAAATAAAAGCTTGTGAAAACATAAATTTCCAATAATTGGTGTCTCCCACCATGTCTCTAAAAGTACTAATCAGAAAATTTCGAAAAAATTCTAGAATATTCTGAGAGTGAATGAAAATTATCACGAGTGCATCTTTGATAATTTTTCTGCTATATAACAACAAAGATCGGAAACAAACTTTGTTGAAAACTCATTTGGGGTGTGTTTTGTGTAATCACTGATCATTTTATACCTCCGTAACAAAAAATTTTTTTATTTTACAAACAATCAGCGTACGGAACACTAATTGCGCAAGTCCGATTTGCTCCTAGCCAGTTATTTTTTTATTTCTTTTAGTGTCGTTTCCTCCTCCTTAACCATTATCTCTTCTATCTCAACAATGGTATATTCTATTTCCTCTGTTGTCGTCCGTCTAATTGTCCGTTGCCTTGTATCAAATCTTTTCTTGTACTTTGGCAGTCTCTTTGCAGCATTTCAAAATAGTCCATTCATTGGTCAACTTGAAAAAGTTGAAAACTAAAATTTTTCCTTTGACCTTTTCTTACATAAAACTCTTCAGGCTTCCCTTAACCTGCTACTTAACTTGTACATAATTTTTTCATGTATTTCTAATTTAGTCCTCCTGGCCATCTCGATCATTTACCTTTACCATTTCTGACACGTTGTTTTCTTTGTTAAAATGATATTTTGAAGTTACTCGTTCACCTTGTCTAAAGAGTTTCAAGCCCTGTGATTTTCTACCTCACCAAGGCCTTCAAATTCGGCTTCATAATTTATAGTAAATATATGATAAATTAAACACTCTATTCCACTCTATGGCTGTAGCTTATTTAAAAATAAATATTTCTACAGTACATTAAATTAATATAATTTATTAAATAAACTAGGTAGGGTTACGCCCTATAACTACTACTACATGAGTTGATTAGATCAGCTGAATATAATTATGGGTTTTACGATATCACGTCAGTAATCTAATTAACTTGTGAGCCCTTTCGTTGGGCAGAGGTCCGTAGGCATTTTTTCACTGTGGGGTGGGGGTGGTGCGTGGCTTTATCCAGGAATCTGGATCTGGAGGCTGGTGATGATCGTCGACTTGGTGGTGGTGGTGATGGTGGTGTCGTGGGCGTACGTGAGGAGGGAAGTCTGGTCCGACTTTGGAACGGCGGCGGTGAAGATATTGAATAAATATGGGGAGAGGACGGACCCTTGGGGGACTCCGGCTCTTTAACATTTCTGACACGTTTTGTTCTTTGTTAAAATGGTTTTTTCAAGTTACTCGTACACCTTCTCTGGAAAGTTTCAAGCTCTATTATTTTCTACCTCACCTAGGCCTTCAAAAATTCGGCTTCATAATTTATAGTACCAGGTGTATAAGTATGAAATGCGGATTTTTTTTTCTAAAAAAATATGTTAAATCGGAAGAATAATAAAAAAGTACTTTATTCAAAGTATGCTCTATCGCTTGTTATACATTTTTCCCAACTTTCGGGCAATTTGTGAATACCACGCCAGTAAAAATCTTCCTCTTTTGCTGCGAGCCATTCATCGAGCCATCACATCTTCGTACGAACCAAAGCGCTACTCAGCAAGTGCGTGACCTATCGATGCAAACAAGTGGTAATCGGAAGGAGCCAAGTCTGGTGAGTAAGCCGCATATGGTAGGACCTCCCAGCTGAGTGCTTCCAACGTGTCGCGAACTGGTTTTGCCGTATGTGATGGAGCATTGTCATGAAGAAAAGTGACTTTGTGTTGCCTCTTTCGGTATTCTGGCCTTTTTTCAAGCAGCGAACGATTCAAATCGGTCAATTGTTGTTGGTAACGTTTAATATTAACCGTTTCCCTAGGTTTTAACAGCTCATAATAGACCACGCCCCTCTAGTCCCACCAAACACACAGCATCGTCTTTCTGCCAAAGCGATCGGTCTTGCAGTCGATGGCCTGGCGCTTGGGTCTACCCATGATTTTTTGCGCTTGGGATTCTCAAAATAAATCCACTTTTCATCCCCTGTAACTATGCGATGCAAGAACGACTTCCTTTTGTACCGAGCGAGCAAAATGTCACACGTGTTTTTGCGCTTTTCCACTTGCCTATCGTTCAACTCATGTGGTACCCATCTACCGGTCTTCTCAATCTTTCCCGTCTCTCGTAGCCGATTGGAAACAGCTTGTTGACTAATGACTAATTGCTCGGCGAGTTGTTTTTGTGTTTGCGAATCATCTTCGTCCAATAATGCTTGCAATTCCACATCTTCGTATTTTTTTGGAGGTTTTCCACGTTCCTTGTCTGCAACATCGAAGTCACCACTTTTGAAACACCGAAACCATCGTTCACACGTATCTTGCGATGGAACATGTTTCACCATAAGCTTCTCGAAGTAATCAGTATGATTCAACAGCAGTTTTCTTCAAATGGAAAAAAAAATAATGCTGTCCGCGAATACTCTTTGTTCGATATAAATTTCGGACATATTGAACACAAAACACTATGCACACACTTTTCCAATTTATCACTCGTGCGCGTCTGACACTTGTTGATGACACAACAAAATGGCGGAGTGTTTAAATCTTTATAGCACAAACTGCATTGGTGCACCATCTGTTGTCTGAAATCCGCATTTCATACTTGTACACCTGGTAAGTATATGATAAATAAACACTCTATACCACTCTATCGCTGTAGCTTATTTAAAAATAAATCTTTCTATAGTACATCTAAATTAATATTATTTATTAAATAAACTAGGTAGAGTTACGCCCTATAACTACTATTACATGAGTTGATCTAACATGAATATAGTTATGGGTTTTACGATGTCATGTCAGTAACCTAATTAACTTAGTCTAAGTAAAGGTTTTATATAATGAAATAAAAATTAAGATATTTCATGAATTATTACTAACTACATACCAATCTTGGGGAAAGGGTCTGATGGTCTTGGGTAGTGAGCCCTTTCGTTGGGCAGAGGTCCGTAGGCATTTCTGACTGTGGGGTTGGGGTGGTGCGTGGCTTTATCCAGGAATCTGGATCTGGAGGCTGGTGATGATCGTCAACTTGGTGGTGGTGGTGATGGTAGTGTCGTGGGCGTACATGAGGAGGGAAGTGCGGTCCGACTTTGGAACGGCGGCGGTGAAGATATTAAATAAATATGGGGAGAGGACGGACCCCTGGGGGACTCCGGCTCGAATGGGCTTGACTTCGGAAATGGTCTCGTCGACTTGAATCTGGAGTGTACGGTGCGAGAGTAAGGAGAGGACCAGTCGTGTGATGTTTGTGGGATACGGTAACGGATGAGCCTATAGTCGTAATTTATTTTAAGTTTAATCTTAAGTTGTATGTTCATGAAATATCTTATGTTTAAATATCTTAAGTTCTCATAATACATTTATATAAATTCCTTACCTAGGCTAAATTAGTTAGGTCTCTAACATGTATATATCTTAAAACCCAACAGGTAAACACATTTTGTAATCAATTATGTATAATAGTTATAGCTCACAGCTACCTAAGAAGCCAAGTAAAGATATTAGATTAAAGATGTTCCTATACTTTATAAACTTCCATTCTTGATAGAGCTACAGTGATATCGAAACATGAAAATTTGTAAAGCTTTGATTACTTCATTAAAGTAGAATTTAATAAACAAATCTTTAATTTACCGTAAATTTACTAGTTATGGTCTTCTACCAATTACAGGCAGAATCAATTCAATTTATCCTCTTCACCTTCTCATATTTCCCAATATCTGCGATCTAACTCCCATTTTACCAGCTAACCTTAATCTATACAAACCGGATATAGAATTATCTACCAGTGACCTCTCGTTAGGTACTGGGATATTTTAACTTTTGAAGTACAATGCATTATTTTTTAGATCGCGTATTATACAGTTTCGACTGTATATATCAAATAATAAGCCAAATTTCCTAGTATCTGGCTATACGTCTTTGTCAAAAATATCTAAATGAGAAAACAATTAATCCAGTGGATGAAAATAATTGAATGGCACCGCATCCTTTTAAAAAATTAGTCATCCATTTAAAATAAATAAAAATTAACAACCAGATTAGATCAATCAAAACAATGATTGACGAATGTCTTAATAAATGCCAACGATAAATAATTTATTTTTTTAAAAAATTAATTAAATCGTGAGGGATGAGTGATCACTACAGTTTAATCTAAACACACTTTATTGTTTTAGATAGGAAATGCAGGAATTTCCGCCAATTATGAGATCAAGACATTTAGGTAATAAGAAAGTGATTTAATGTAAATTGATGTCATAAGGCGTGGGTACCCAGGAAGCTTTATTGTCATTAAATGTACTGGTCCAGCGTTGTAAAGATATGAATGTAGCAGTATATGCATGTTTTATAGAGTACAATAAAGCTTTCGACTGTGTGATGCACGAAAAATATGATTAAAAATCTGTACTGGAATCAATCAGTGGAAGTTAAAATTGGGCTGTAAAAGTCCGAAAGCATAAAAATAGCCTAAGGTGTAAGACAGGGATGCATTCTCTCACCCCTTTTGTTCAGTCTTTATTCTGATGCTGTGTTTAATGAGGCCATCTATGAATTCATTGAAGGAATAACAGTTAATGTAAGTACACTGAACAACATACGGTATGCTGATGATACTATTCTATTAGCAAATAATATCGAAGATCTCCAGCAACTGATCAATCGAGTCGTAACAGCCAGTGAAATATTTGGATTGACTATGAATATAAAAAAAAACCAAGTGGATGTTAATAACAAGGAAAAATCTACCACCAGAATTCCCCGAAATCAACGAAAACACCGTAGAACAGGTCTCCACATTTAAATATTTGGGAACCAATATAAATGACAAGTGGAACCCAAGAAAGGAAATATATTCCCGAATTGAACAGGCCCGAGTAACACATATGAATATGAATAAATTTTTCCATCGCACAAGTCTCAGTCTCGAACTCCGAATGAGAATGGTGAGAGCGTATGTATTCTCCGTGCTATTGTATGGATGTGCATGCTGGACCCTTGACCCTGGCTCAGAGAAACGACTGGAATCTGGAATGTACATTTATAGACACCTTCTTCGCATCTCCTGGGTACAGAAAATAAAAAACACAGAAGTACTGGAAATAATGAACAAAATGAAGGAATAACGAAAAACCAACAACAAGAAATACTTCGGAGATATAATGAGGGGCCCAAAGTACGAAATGCTACATCTAATTATTGAAGGTAAAATAAAGGGCAAACGATAGATCGGAAGATGACAGAATTCTTGGTTGAAGGACATGAGAAGGTAGTTTGGATGTGCTTCGAATGATATTTTTCGAGCAGCATCGCAAATCTTCGTGAGGAGACGGCGTCGTAAAAAGAAGATGTCATAAGGGTTTTGCTAGCAATTTTTAATAGGCGGCAGTTAAATTTCAGGGCTTAAATGTTTCTTACATTTAAGAATAAATATGACTATCAATAAGTAAGCGGAAGCAATATATTTTCTTTACTGTTACGTTGGATTTTAATGCTTTTATTCTTACTGTAGTTGATCCATATGAGATAAAGGGAGAAGTCCTCAAAATATTTTTTGAGATGAACGTCCATTTATAAATCGACTGCTAATCTTATTTAGAAAGATATATGAAACTGAAATGACTTTCATCCCAATACCTAAAAAGTCAAAATCAGTGAAATTTAATGATTATCGCTTAATAAGTTTAATGTCTCACATCCATATCAGAATAAATAGAAAATGGGAATCAAAGATCGTCAGCAGCTGATCGATCGAGTCGTATCAGCCAGCGAAAGGTTTGGATTAACAATGAATATGAAAAAATTAAGTGAATGGCAATAACAAAGAAAAGTCGACTGCCAGAATCCCTTGAAGTCAAGGACAGCATCGTAGAATAGGTTCTCACATTTAAATATTTATGAATTAAAATAAAAAACTGGAATCCAAGAATAGATATATATTCCAGAATTGAACAGGTTTTCACTCAGAAAATCGACTGGAAGCATTTGAAATGTAAAGGTTGAGTCAACGATAGAGTAAAGTCCTCATTTGTTTCGGGAATGACGAAAAAATATTAAATACATTATTTTAGGGAATATTAAGGTGCACAATTTAAAATTATTTTTGAGTATACAGGGTACTTAAAAAAAGTGTGACCGATAAAAATGGAACATCCTATTTTCTAATTTATTTTTAAATTCTGAGTCAAATTTTATAACTTTTTTATTAATAATGTTATATACCTAAACCTAGTAGTTTTTATAGCATTTCAATTTTTTAACAAAATACTAGTGTTCAGTTTTGTAAAAAATTGTCAGTAGCGCCATACATTAAGCAACCAATGGTTTTGGTTTTGAACTTCCCGGACCCAGAATGGATTAACTGTTGAATAATAATGCATGTTATGGCTGTTAACTGCTTTATTACTGCAAAAAGTAGCTTCATCACAAAAACATTATTTTGGATAAAAAATTTGGAGTGGCCTCTATTGCTCCATTCATGGTGGTACAAAAGTTTACTCGTCGTTTAAAATCACGGTCTTGAAGTTCTTGGTGTCGTTCCATATGAAAGGGATGATACTTGTATTTTCTCGTGGTGCGTTTAGCCGTAGATTGGGATGTGTCAGATAAGTCAGCTAGTTGACGGCTGCTGACCTCCATTTACTTTTTCCTCATTGGTAGCATTCTGGTTTACTACTTTCCGTTTCGTATACTCAACGCTATCACTACTATCAAGCACACATTAAGCACTGAAAAGATTCTCTAGATGGCGTACGTCTATTAGGGTACTTCGCTCCGTAAAGCCTTTCTGCCAAAACACAATTTTATCCTGCCTCACCCAGTATATAAACTATATCAATTAATTCATTTTTAGGAAAATCCATAACTATTACCTTTATACGTCACTTACTACAACAAATTAAACTACTTTTACTCGCTTAGTAGACATGTCAAAATTTGACAATTCCTACATTTTTGTGTTGTCTTGGTAACTATGATGTTATAGCTTAGTAGTAAAAATCAGGGTAAAAATTGAAAAATTCAGAATAAATCGACAACTCTTAGAAATAGGTATATGACATACTTAATAAAAGTTGGACGGTTTTGTTTGTTTAAAAAAATTTGAAATTTTTCAATTTAAAATAGTCGAAATGTATAAATTTATTTGGAACACCCTGTAGCATCGAACTCAAATTTTTTTACATATGCAAAGAATGAAATCTATAGAGATGAAAAAAAAGATATATATATATTTTTTTCATCTCTATAGAACGCTCGTACCAATTATGAGCATTCCACCTTCAGAAACCATGGCGATACTGGCAACTTTTTACAAAACTGAAAACTATAACTCATGTGTGACGAAATTGTACAGAGCGAGTCAAAGAAAGAGTAAAGCTCTTTATCTCATTTGTTTCGGGAATGACGAAAAAATATTAAGCACAATATTTTTAGGGGATGTTAAGGTGCACAGTTTAAAATTATTTTTGAGTACACAGGGTACTTCAAAAAAGTGTGGCCGATATAACATATGTTTTTTTAAAATGGAATATCCTATTTTCTAATTTATTTTTAAATTTTTGCCTAAAATTTTATAACTTTTTTATTAATAATGTCATATACCTAAACCTAGTAGTTTTTTCTAATACTCCAATTTTTTTTTCAGTTTTGTAAAAAATTGCCATTAGCGCTGTTGTTTCTGAAGATGGAAGATGAAAAAAAAATATATATGTAAAGAAATTTGAGTTGGATGCTAGAGGGTGTACATTTCGACTATTTTAAATTGAAAAATCTCAATTTTTTTAAAAGGCACACCCTGTATATTATTATTTTTTCTAATAGATTTTACAAAACCCTCCAACTTTTATTAAGTATGTCATATACCTAATTTTCGCGTCCTCGCGTCTTACCATTTAAGCATTACTTCATCAATATTTTGGTGGTAAAAAGTAGTATCTTATACTTATGACGTATACATGCAGGTAACATTTATCAGCTGTGAAATAACAGAGTGGGAAAAAGGTTAAATTTGACTGAAAAACTTTTCAGGTAGCCCCTATCTTGTTACTTCGCTATTTTGAATTTGTTAATTTACACGGACCGTCCCTTGTCTGACTCTCCGATTATGTTACAAAATTGTTTTTTCTACAAAAATAATCATTTTATGCACAATTTGTTTTGAAAAAACTGGGAATGTGGTACGATCCAACCCTATGCATGGAAGTGGAGACTCTGACAAAGGCCACGGGTCTAGTTTATTGAACAGACAGATCAAAAACTTCAAGCGGAGTAGGTGCTGGCATATTTGCAGAAACGCCCAATTGGAACTTTAACAGTTCCAGTAAGCATAAGTACAGCAATATTTCAGGCAGACAGTCAAAATGCTCTAGTCTTTAGATGTGTATTATGCCAACTCCAAGATCACGATTTTTTTTTTTATCGTTCACCTCCCCGTCTGAGTAGGGATTTTACCCTTTTTAATATCCTAAGGATATCGGCGAGGATGTCGTGGGTATTACGACAACGTTGTCCAAGTGCCGAAACATACATTTCTGTATTTCACAACACCTTTTAGATCACGCGGTAGTGCTGCTAAGTATACCGACCTGCGGGATTGAACCCTCGACCTTCTGCACAGTAGGCAAGGTACTACACCACAGAGCCACGGGCCGCCACACGATGGAGTGTAAACGCGAGCTGTTAGAACTATCCTCCAGAAACAACAGGATTCAACTATAGTAGGTTACAAGACATTCGGGGATAAAAGTAACTGAACATTTTGGAGAATTTCGAAGGGTTGCACTTGATATAACCCAGGTGTTCGAGCGTGTTTGGCATGACATATTGTGAGATAAGTTACGCTATTATGGTACGTCTGAAAGGTTTTGTTTATGGCTTTCCTTGAAGAGCGTTTTCTCAAAGCTCATACTGTCGCCTACTCCCTTTCTCATTTACATTAGAGGTCTGCTGGAAAGAACCAGAAACCCAATCTACAGCTTTGTAGATGACAGTACGCTTATTTCTTCATTCAACTTGAACGCTCGGACATAAGCTACCCATGAAAATATCTACAAATACCAAAAGGAGTCGTTCAGAAGTATTCCATTCCACAAGAAGTGTTATTTCTGTACAAAGCTCAAATTCGACAGACGATGAAATACTGCTCCCATGCTTTGAGCTCTGCTCCTAAACATACACTGCATTTGTTCTATTCAGAAGAGAGTTGTTCGCCTGATTGGAGATCCAGAATTGACCAGTAATCTTGATTTCTTAGAACATTGAACAACGGTTGGCGACTTGAGTCTATTCTACAAATATTTTCTTGGAAAGTGTTCGGCGGATGTAGCCCGATTAAGTCCTCCCAGAGCGGTGCATGCTACTAATATACGTCGCACTAATACATTACATCCTTATGAGGTTGAATTTGTTACTCCTCGCGCAACACTTTTCAAGCAGTCTTTAATATGGAGAACATGATTCCTTTGAAATTATTTGCCCCGGCCTGTGTTTCCCGAGTACAACTTACAGCGATTCAAGACCAATGTGGATCGCTTTTTTCGCACATGCGCCGCTGCTGTAGCGTTTTAGGGATTTTTTTTCAGCAGGTGTGTTACGTTCAAAAAAGAAATTGAAAAAGCGGATTTTGCAAGATTTGGAGCTATGAAAACCGTATAGGGGTCCAGAGTCAGCGTTTAGTTAAAAGAGGTGGTACAAACGATAATCAACAGATGGTCCTATCAGCAATATTTGGATCGTTGACTCACAACGTCTGGTCAATAACATGCGGGGGACCTAATTGGCAGCCCCTCAAGAAACTAACAACTGATGCCCTTTGTTTAATAAGGGCTCAGACCAAACTAGTACCTGAGGTAATATTTGCAGAAAAGGTTTATCCATAATGGTCAACGACAGTCAGACTAGGTGGTGAAGTGAAAGAAACCTCTATGCACATCTTATATGAATGTACGGCTTTAATTTGGAATAAATATAGACTACCATATTAAGGGCTTGGAAGGAAACTAATAAACCTTCTTAAATGGACGATGCTACCCTCATGTAAGAGAGGGGAGTAGAGGGTGAGTCAACGATAGAGTAAAGTTCATTATCTCATTTGTTTCGGGAATGACGAAAAAATGTTAAATACAATAGTTTTAGGGAATGTTAAGGTGCACTTTTTAAAATTATTTTTTGAGTATACAGGTTACTTCAAAAAAGTGTGGCCGAGATAACATATGTTTTCTAAATGAAACATCCTATTTTTTAATTTATTTTTAAATTCCATGTAAAATTTTATAACTTCTTTATCAATAATGTTATATACCTAAACCTGGTAATTTTTCTAATATTTCAATTTTTATTTAAAAAAAAATATTAGTTTTTAGTTTTTAAAAAATTGCCAGTAGCGCCATTGTTTCTGAAGGTGGAATACTCATCATTGGTACGAGTGTTCTCTAGAGATGGAAAAAAAATATATATAAAGAAATTTTAGTTAGCTGCTACAGGTGTTCAAATTAAATTTATATATTTCGACTACTTTAAATTGAAAAATCTCAAATTTTTTAAATGGCACAACTTATACATTATTATTTTTTTTCTGATAGATTTTAAAAAAACCCTCCAACTTTTATTAAGTATGTCATATACCTATTTCTAATAGTTTTAGATTTATTTTGAATTTTTCAATTTTTACCCTTGTTTTTAATACACTTACGCTATTGTGAAAACATAAACAAATAGTTAATAATAATTTTAACTTTCCTTAGCATAAAGGGCGTTATTGTCCTGCACGCATCCCGTATCCTATTTTCCATATCTACTGGTGTTGTAGGGGGATTCACATAAACACGATCTTTAATGTAGCCCACCAAAAGAAGTCTAAAGATGTTAAGTCACATTATCGAGGGGGCCACTCAATAAATCCATCCCTACCGATCCATTTTTGTGGGTAACGATCGTTTAAAAATTCTCGAACTTCCCGGTGGTAATGCAGGAGCTCCGTGTTGTTGAATCCACATTTGTTCCCTTTCAATATTATCAACTTCTTCAAGAAGTTGCAAAAAATTTAGATATCTAGGCCCGTTAAGCGGTTCGCGGAAAAAATATGGACCAATAATTCGAAAATTTAATTTTCCACACCATACATTAAGCGACCAATGGTTTTGGTTTTGAACTTGCCGGGCCCAAAATGGATTAACTGTTGAATAATAATGCATGTTATGGCTGTTAACTGTTCCATTACTGTGAAAAGTAGCTTCATCAGAAAACATTATTTTTGATAAAAAATTTGGATCGGCCTCTGTTGCTTCATAGTGGTATAAAAGCTTACTCGTGGTTCAAAATCACGGTCTTGAAGTTCTTGGTGGTGTTCCATATGAAAGGGATGATACTTATATTTTCTCGTGGTGCAATTAGCCGTAGATTGGGATGTGTCAGATAAGTCAGCTAGTTGACGGCTGCTGATGAAGTAAAATCTCCATTTCTTTTTCCTCATTGGTAGCATTCTGGTTTATTACTTTCCGTTTCGTATATTTAACGCTACCAGTACCATCAAACCGTTCCATTAAGCACTGAAAAGATTTTCTAGATGGTATACGTCTATTAGAGTACTTCGCTTCGTAAAGCCTTAATGCCAAAAGACAATTTTTTCCCGCCTCGGCCAGTATATAAACTATATCAATTAATTCATTTTTAGAAAAATCCATAACTATTACCTTTATACGTCACTTACTGCAACTTGTTTAATAGACATGTCAAAATTTTTGTTTCGTCTTGGCAACTATGATGTTATAGCGTAAGTGTATTAAAAAACAAGGGTAAAAATTGAAAAAGTCAAAATAGATCGAAAACTATTAGAAATAGATATATGACATACTTAATAAAAGGTGGAGGGTTTTATAAAAATCTATCTGAAAAATAATAATATATAAGTTATGCCATTTAAAAAATTTGAGATTTTTATAGTCGAAATGCATAAATTTATTTTGAACACCCTGTAGCATCTAACTCAAATGTCTTTACATATATCTTTTTTTTCATCTTTATAGAACGTTCGTACCAATTATGAGTATTCCACCTTCAGAAACAATGACGCTACTGGCAATTTTTTACAAAACTGAAAAACTAGTATTTTCAAAAAAAATTGAAAACTTAGAAAAACTACTAGGTTTAGGTATATAACATTATTAATAAATAATTAATCACGACAAAAACTATACTAATATACGAGTACACTATATATATATATATATATATATATATATATATATATATATATATATATATATATATATATATACAGGGTGACTCATACGTATGGAATAATGATTCAACAGCATTTATGAATCAGTGTATCAAAAAGATATTTAAATAAAAGTTATAGGGTGTTATACGGCGCACATGCTGACGTTGGCAATAAAATGTTTTGAATTGTCAGTTCGAAGAAATTACTCCATCTTGATTTTTTTTTAATGGAAAGCCCTGTATATTATTTTATTTTTGAGTCCTACGAAAACTTCTAAATATTTTATCTAACATACTATATTTTTTATTCCATTTTATACCATTATTTGTCTAACATATCATATACGAACTGTTTTGGAATTATCGTCATTTAAAATTTAAAATAAAAAAAAACTATTAATAAATACTCTAGGTTTATTTTTAAGGTAACAATTGCTCAAAATGTCTACGTTAACAGCGAGGCAATGACCCAATCTATCATAAACAGCCTGAACAGAGTTTTGCAGAGAATCCGTGGTGATCTGTGCTACTTCATATTGAATTCTTTGTTGTAAATCTTCTACAGTTGCAGGTCGACTTCGGTAAACTTTGATTTTCAAATGAGTGGCGTAAGGTCGAGACTCAGTGCAGGCCATTCTACAGCACCTCTTCTGTCTAACCATAGATTAAGAAAAATCGCATCCAAATATCCACGAACATTGATTTCATATTGAGGAGGTGCTCCGTCCTGTTGATACCACAGATTCCTGTTAGGAGTATTCAAATTATTTTCATCGGGAAAAAGACCTGCCCAAGTTGATATTGCTCTTGGAGTAACTGTAAATACCGCTGTTACGTAAGATTTTCATCGATAAAAAATGGACCAATGATATGACGTCCAGAGATCCCTACCTACACGTTTATCTTTTGTGGTGTGTGGGGATTCTCAGTAGACCAGTCCCAGCAGTTATGCATGTTAACTCTTTCGTTAAGACGATAGAGAATGGGTTTGTATGGATTAAATTTTTCTTCATTCAGTATACGACTTAAGGTACCTTTTCTTATGTTGTGGTCTAGGCAAAGCTGACGAGTGGCTGTATGGGGATTTTCTATAATTTCCAATAAAACATCTAACTTTTTATCATCGCTTGTTTTAACTTTTGTAGGTCCAGATTTAGAACGATCCTCCGTAACCAACCCTCATTAACAAAGTGATTCTTTCAGTTTCTGTTAAATATACCATTATGTTATTACGCTCAAATTGCAGTTTCGCAAACAAAGAATTTAATTTGAAGTAGCACAGATCACCCTTGATTCTCTGCAAAACTCTGTTCAGGCTGTTTATGATAGATTGGGTCATTGCTGCGCTGTTATCGGTAGACATTTTAAGCAATTGTTACCTTAAAAATAAACCTAGA
The DNA here is from genome assembly GCA_019049505.1 of Pachyrhynchus sulphureomaculatus. Lineage (NCBI taxonomy): Eukaryota > Metazoa > Arthropoda > Insecta > Coleoptera > Curculionidae > Pachyrhynchus > Pachyrhynchus sulphureomaculatus. The sequence goes on along the minus strand of CM032449.1, from coordinate 39,362,195 downwards.
GTATTTATTAATAGTTTTTTTTTGTCTTTTGTTATTTTAAATATCAAATTAAAATAAATTTAAAGAACTCTATGACATCCATAGAACAGATCTTCTGCTCCTTTTCTTGTGGGGTATAAAAAATTTGTTGTTGGTGCAGTATATATTCCACCAAAATCATCGTTTGATATCTATAGTGATCACTGCTTGATTGTATCTGAATTATTGGAATCGAGGCCCGACCACTGTCTTCTTTTCTTTGGAGAGTACAACTTGCCGGATGCCACTTGGGATAATAGTGAAAATGGTGTTAGTGCGGTGTGCCCATCGGCTTCGGCAGCAAATATCGTTAGTAACTATTTTGGTTTTCTTAATCTGTTTCAAACCATACACATTCCCAACAACAATAACGTGTTTCTAGATTTGTGTTTTTCGCATTGCCACGATGTAAATGTTTATGCCACTTTAGATCCACTGCTGGATAATAATAATCACCATATTGCTTATACCTGTGATGTACCTCTTCGCACTATGAACGATGCTCTAAGGTTTGATGTTGAATACTTTGATTTTAGGACTGCTAATTTTTTGTCTATGAATGAATTTTTTGTCTCAATTGATCGGAATACTCTTCTTGATAATAAAGATATAAATGCGGCAATTAATCAATTTTATAATGTTTTATATCAAGGTATGTTGATGTTTGTGCCTATCAAGGTGTTTAAAAGTTCGAATTTTCCAGTATGGTTTTCTCCTCGTCTAAAACGCCTTATTGTTATAAAAAAAAATAGCCCATAGGCAGTACAAGTAGACTATGCTATTTGCCGATTATGAGTTATTCTCACAACTCAGAGAAGAGTGTAAAACTCTAGAGCGCTCATGTTATCAGAATAGAATAGAATTCAATCTCAACAGAAGTCCGCCAGAAATTTGGAAACATGTAAATAACTGCAAAAAATCGAATGGGTATCCTAACTCCATGCATTTAGGGGGTAGGACGAGCAGTAGTGGTGATCTTACGGTTAATTTGTTTGCTGAATATTACTCGAGTGTGTATGAGGATGCCCCTTTGGAAATACCGGACTACTACTCGAGCCTTACTGAATTGACAACATTAAATAACGTGATTATTAGTTTGATTGATGTTTTTAATGAACTGATGTCACTCAGGCCTAAAACCTCAAGTGGGCCTGATGGTGTCCCGCCTCTATTATTAAAGAAATGTGTGTGCACCTTAAGCAAACCACCTCACTTCCTGCTCAATCTCTCATTGGCTTTGGAAGTATTTCCTGATTATTGGAAAACTTCCTATATAACCCCAATTTTTAATTCTGGTGATCGTAGCGACGTGACTAATTATACGGGTATCTGCATACAGTCGTCCATACCAAAGCTTTTTGACTCATTGGTCACTTCTTATCTTTCTTGGCACTGTAGGCAGGTGATCATGGATGAACAGTATGGCTTTTTTATAGCGTTCTCGCTCCTGTGTATCTAATCTTCTGACATATGAGGATTACCTGTTGGGCGCATTTGAGAGGGGCTGTCAGGTTGATACCATATATACTGACTTCTCCAAGGCGTTCGACAAAGTGAACCATCGGTTATTGTTGAGCAAACTTGGGTCGCTTGGTTTCGGCATTCACATTCTTAGCTGGCTGGAGAGTTTTTTAATGGGCCGTCAGCTAAGAGTAAGAAATAAATAATTATATCTCTAACCTAAGTATAGTGCCCTCGGGCGTTCCCCAGGGCTCTCACTGCGGCCTCCTTTTGTCCTTCTCTTATTTGTAAATAACTTGAGGGATTTCCTGACCAATACTTCCTTTCTCATGTTTGCCCGATGATCTGAAATTATTCAAAAATATTTCTAGTCCTGTGGACAGTCTTATTTTGCAAACGGATGTTGACATATTTTTTCCCAATGGGCAACTTTTAAACGGCTTAAGTCTGAATACTGATAAATGTTCCTGTATATCATTTTCCAGATTAAAAAGTCCTATGCAGTTTGATTATAGTATAAATACAACCACTTTAAAGCGGGTACATGAGATTAGGGATCTTGGTGTGATGTTTGATTGTTCTTTATTCTTCATCGGCCATCAAATGAGTGTGTGGGTGTGCAGCGAGCCGGTAGGTTGTTTGGGTTTTATTGATAGATATAGTGCCGCTTTTTCATGTAATGTGTTTAAATTATTGTATTGCTCGTACGTTCGACCGATTTTGGAGTATGCAAGCCCGGTGTGGTCTCCTTTTTACAATGTCCATATTAATCTGAAAATTTAAACTGAAACTTCCTTTAACTGAGGGACATACCAACTATGACCTGGTACAAAGATTGTTAAATATGTGCAGTTTTCAGGACAGACGAATGCAAGCTGAACTACATTTCTTATTTAAGCTACTAAATGGGTATATAGACTCTAAGTACTTAGTTAGTAAATTATCTTTTCATACCGTAATCGTACCCGCGCCAGGTCGTTATTTTACCCAGCTAATGTCACCAGAAACTATGGCTTGCATAGTCCAATCTTTAGAATGCAGCGTAATTTTGATAAATATAATTTGCCATTTGATGGCCCAGTACACCGATTCAAAAATATGGTCAAGCAACGGACCTTGCTATAGAGTTTCTTTAATTTTCGTGTAGTTTCCCATTGGTATTGTATTATATGTCTAGTACTGTTTACCTTTAGAATCATTTAATTTAGATTTGTAATACCCTGCATTCTGAGCTATTAGTTTTAGATTTAGCTTTAATTATATTGTTCATTCACATTGTTTTTTTCTCTAGCATATTGTCGATGTTTTTTGTAAAAAAATGGTGTTACCGCTAATAAATAAATAAATAAATAAATGACAATAATTCCAAAACAGTTCCATTTAGACACATAATTATAAACAAAATGTAGAATTTTTAGTAGGACTCAAAAATAAAATAATATACAGGGCATTCTATTTTAAAAAAATCAAGATGGCGTAATTTCTTTGAACTGGTAGTTCAAGAGATTTTATTGTCAACGTCAGCATTGCGCCGTATAATGCCTTATAAACTTTTATTTAAACATTTTTTTTGATACACTGATAAATAAATGCTGTGGAATCATTATTCCATACATATGGCTCACCCTGTATATGTATGGAATGTATTGAATATGTATATTACACTACCGTCAGGAAGTATTTGCCCACTTAGTTATTTCAGGTTAGATAATACTTTTTTTTTAAATTTTAATGAATTGTTATTTATTTTCATATTTTCACATTATTTACAGTCTTTAAAATCAGAAAAATATTCGTGATTTTCCATAATTTTTTTCTCATTTATGTGACCTCCTTTGTTTTTAATTACCGCTTTACATTTCGTAATCCGACTTGATTCACTATTATCGTCACTGCTTATTCCTTATGTCCCAGTAGTTTTCTTCAGAGTTTCTTCGGTTCTTTTAATCCATTCTGCTTGTAAAAGTTTCCACAAGTGATTTTCTGATGTTAGATTGAGTTTTCGAACACACCTGTTCAAATGGTCCCACAGCAATTCGATGGGGTTTAAGTCGGGTGATTGTGGAGGATAGGTCATCACTTCCAGGACGTCATCACTTGCGATTTGTCTACTCGAGTGACCATTTTAATGTCTCGCAATTATCAGAGCCTGATTTTCAATGGACACTTCTTTCGTTTTTGGCATTTTCACAAAACAATTGAGCCTGTATCAATAACAAAGTACTGCTTGCGAGTGGTTAATTTCCAAAAGGGCATTGGTATTTATAGCATAGTTTTATCAAAACGATTATCATGCAAAAACTTGGAAATTTGTTCTAATTAGTTTTTAATTTGTGATTTCACCAAAAGGGCTTATCTAAACAGTTTTTTATGATGGCCACTTGTTAAAAACAATTAAATTTACCTAATATAATAAAAGTGTTTTTTAGTTACGTATTAAATTTTGGCAGTTACATTGAAATTTCTAGGTGAGCAAATACTTTCTGACGGTAGTGTATATATGTATAATAATATATATATATATATATATATATATATATATATATATATATATATATATTATATATATATGTATATGTATATATATATATAGTATATATATATATATATATATATATATATATATACATATACATATACTAGCCGGGCCCCGCGGCTCCGCTCGCGTAGACTTTATTCACTACTATCGTCACTGCTTATTCCTTATGTTACCCAACGTAATAAAATATCTCCCATTATTTCCCCTTATCTCCCAATATTTCTCCTTATCTCCCATTAACTCTCCATAATTTCCATTATCTAGGCTTATCTCTGCTCATCTCCCATTATTTCTCCTTATCTCCCATTATTTCTCCTTATCTCCCATTATCTCACCATAACTCCCATTATCTAGACTTATCTCTGCTTATCTCCCATTATTTCTCCTTATCTACCATTATTTATACTTATCTCCTATTATCTCACCTTATCTCCCCTATTATCGAGGCTTATCTCGACTTATCTCCCATTATTTCTCCTTATCTCCCATTATTCTCCTTATCTCCCATTATCTCACCTTATCTCCCATTATCTAGGCTTATATCGAATTATATAGAGCATATGTATAAATTTATAAAAACACGTAAATCAGATAAGTGGTTCTCGAGTGATAAGCGCACTAACGGACAAACAAAAACAGACAGAGAGACGTTGCATTATATATATATATATATATATATATATATATATTATATATATATATTAAATATATATATATATTCTCCGACTTGATTCACTATTATCGTCACTGCTTATTCCTTATGTCAAAATATATCCTATAACCTGGCCAGAGAACATACGTATGTTTAAAAAAAAAAGCACGTAAATCGGATAAGTGGTTCTCCAGTGATAAGCGCACTAAACGGACAGACAGACAGAGAGAGATGTTGCATTTTATATATATTATAGATATTCTTTGCTACATGATATTGTTCCATATTTAAAGGTTTAGCATGTTTAAAAAAAAAAGAACGTAAATCGGATAAGTGGTTCTCCAGTGATAAGCGCACAAACGGACAAACAGACAGAGATACGTTGCATTTTATATATATTATATAGATATCCTTTGCTACATGATATTGTTCCATATTTAGTGGTTTAGACAGTGTATTGCAAGAGAAACGCGCTAGCGGCAAACTTTTTTCCGATTTAATTCACTATCATCGTCACTGCTTATTCCTCATGTTATCTAACGTAATAAAATATAGTCTATAACCTGGCCAGAGATCATATGTATGTTTAAAAAAAAAAAGCCGCACGTAAATCGGATAAGTGGTTCTCCAGTGATAAGAACACTAACGGACGGACAGACAGACAGAGAGACGTTGCATTTTATACATATTATAGATATAGATTACTATTATTATATAACCTGGCCAAGAATATAAGTACGAATTTAAAAAAAACACGTAAATCGGATAAGAAGATCTCGCGTGATAAACGCACTAATGGACAGACAGACAGAAAGAGAGACATTGCATTTTATGTATATTATAGATTATAGATATTCTCTGCTACATAATATTGTTCCATATTTAGTAGTTTAGACTGTGTATTGCAAGAGAACGCGCTAGCGGCAAACTTTTTTCCGACTTCATTCACTATTATCGTCACTGCTCATTCCTTATCCTACCTATCTAATAAAATATAGCCTATAACCTGGCCGGAGAACATATGTATGTTTTAAAAAAAAAAGTACGAAAATCGGATAAGTGGTTCTCCAGTGATAGCGCACTAACGGACAGACAGACAGACAGAGGGACGTTGCATTTTATATATATTATAGATACAATACAGGTTTACAATAGAGGTTTTCACGGACGGTGGAATGTAATACATTAAAATTTCTCAGTTAGCTTTGAGCGGCAGCAACAGCAAGATCATAATATCGAGCAGCAGCAGTAGCAAGGGCACTTAAAATGCCAAATATATATATATATATATATATATAATATTATATATATATATATATATTATATATATATATATATATATAAAATATATATCTATATATATATATATATATATATATATATATATATATATATATATATATATATATATATATATGAATGTATATATATTATTATTGACTGAATCTTCTACTATTAATGTAGTTATTTGAAATCTATAAGTTCTTTTCCTACTTCACGTACTATGATATTCTCCTGGCGACGGAAGTAATAGTTAAAGCAATTAAAATGTTTACTTCTTATTATAGATAAAATATTGCATTTTCATTCAAACTAAAAGTAGAATACTCCACTAAAGTACCTAAATTCACCTGTTCATTTATCTCGTCATTGTATAACATGAAAAACTTATGATATTAAATAATTATTATAAAAATTAAAGCACAAATACACAGCTTGATAATCTAATTTTATTAACTTGTTAACGGACAAAACCCATTTCATGTAAAAATAGGATACATATTACTTAAAACTTGCACAGAGTAAAAATTTTAGCAAGACCATTAATTGGAATCAGTAGTAATAACACTATCTATAAAATTTAACACAGAAATATGTGACATATTCGAGATTGTAACATTCAAGATTTTTCTAAAATTTTTTTTTCTCGAGTTTTCTAAGATGGTCTTTAATTAAATCTTTATAGTTTTCCACTTTATAGTCGCCCAAAAAAAAGTTTCCAAAACAGTTCCGGACAGCTTTCTCAAGAAGATGTAGCTTTTAGATGTTATTCTTCATAAGTTCCCATATTGGGGGAAATACGAGTACAAACATTCCTTTTTAATTTTTGCGTCATTTGATTTTTTTTTAGATACAAAAATATATTGTTATTACAAAATTCTGATAACACTGATATCGAAAATTAACAGCAAAACTAGATTTGGATTATGGAACAGGCGGGCTTTAGAAAGGGATTTAGCACGATCGACCACCTCCATACAGTACTTACTGTAATAAAGAAATGCACAGAATATAAGGTACCAATACATTCGGCCTTCATTGATTTTCATAAGGCGTTTGATACTGTTGAAATCTGGTCCGTTCTAAAGTCATTGGCGAATAAAAGAATAGATTCCAGACAAATAAAAATAATAGAGAACATATATAAAGAAGCAATTATATATATTAAAATTGACGGAACAACTGTCACTAATAACATACCAATAAAAAGAGGACTGCGACAAGGAGATACTATCTAGCCTAAATTTTTTACGATGGGCCTTGAAGACGTCTTTAATGAGTTAAATTGGGAAGAGAAGTGTATCTACATCGTTGGCATTAGACTGAGTCACCTTAGGTTTGTAGACGACATAGTAGTGATAGCTAATAACATCAATGAGCTACAAGAAATGTTAAACCAGCTGAATGTGATCTCTGCAAAGTAGGTCTTAAAATGAATTTAAAAAAAACTAAAATAATAAGCCCTGAAGATACCAACATACAGAGAGGAAATAACTCCATAGAACGCGTCGACGAGTATATCTACTAAGGCCACACTATTAAGATCGGAAAGAAGAATAAGGTTGGCATGGGCAGTTTTTGGAAAACTAGGATAAGCCTTAAAAAATATTACAATACCCATAAACTTAAAAACTAAAGTCTGCAGGACGCAATTGAACACTTTGGAGAAACTCGAGCGATTGCTTTTGACATATCCAAGGCATTCGACCGTGTTTGGCACGATGGACTGTTGGTTAAGCTTAGCTCTTATGGTATGTCTGAAAAGTTCTATTTGTAGCTCTCATATTTCCTCAGAGAGCGCTCTTTACGAGTGGCAGTCGACGGATTTCTTTCTAACACCTTCACTATTAACGCCGGTTTGCCCAGGGCTCTATACTGCCTCCTATTATCTTTCTCATTTACATTAACGATCTGCTGGAAAAGTCCGGGAATCCAATCTACAGCTTTTCAGATGACTGTACGCTTATCTCTTCATTCACTTTGAACGCTCGGACATCGGCTACTCAGACGAATATCCGCAGACAGCAGGAAGTCATTTAACTTAATAAAGACCTGGAAGAAATACTATCTTTGGGCGACAGTAACCAAGTGGAATTTAACGCTACAAAAACCTAGGCAGCAGTTTTTTCTAAAAAAGTTAACGTTGCTGAACCGAACATAGTTATGTCGGGGCACTCCATTCCTCTAACATCGTCACCCAATTTGTTGGGCTTTAATTTGGGAGTAAAATATGTCCTGGCATGAAGATGTTCCAGGCATAGCAAGGAGAGCTTCTCAAAAGTTGGGAATATTATTTTGAACCAGAAAGCTTTACACTCCACACTGGCGGCCTTGATTCAGATGGTTGGCGATTTGAGCCAACAAGTATTTTCATGGAAAGTGTTCGAAGGATGTAGCCCGCTATCCTCCCAGAGCGTTACAAGTTAGAAAAACACGTCGCGCTAATACTTCACATCCGTACGAGGTTCAACTTGTTACTCCTCGTACAACGCTTTTCAAGCAGTCATCCCTTTGGAATAATTTGCCCAGTACAATTTACACCGATTCAAGAACAACATGAATCGCTTTTTCCGCACACGTGTCGCTCCTGTAGCGCTTTAGGGATTTCCCTGCAGCATGTATGTTAGACCCATAAAAAAAAATATTAGTATGGATGTATAGTAGACTAGCTAAAATTACATTAAAAACCTACTTATGTACCTTAGTCAGGAAGGTTGCCGGATCAGAAGTAAGTATTCAATAAGTTCTTTGTAACTAATTGGTAAAACACACGATGTGGAAATCACTTTATCGTATGAGAAACCTAACGGTGGTTTTACGGTGTAAATCTTTGGATTAGTAGTTAAAAACATCAGAAGAAGACTGGCGCACTCTAGGTAAGGAATTCATGTTGGTTCATTGATAAGCTAAGTAAGGCCACAAACTGATCGAAAAAGATTCATCTTCACTACCTTGTCCGTCGGTGGTATTTAAATACTTAAGCCAGATGATATTGTGGGTATTAATATAGCTGACGATGGTAACTTCAGCACTTGGATGATTAATAATTACACATCCTCTTGAATAAACACTATCGATTTAATAACAGTCACACAAAGAGAAAAGTTAATTACTACGAACCAAAATATATGGATCTAGTATATTTTTCGACACTGATTTTGAATCCATAGTTAAAAAAAAGGGATTTATGGTTTAATTTTTTTTTGGCCAAAAACATCCCTTCAAATGGGGTTAAACTATAGTAATAATGTAATGAAGTGAGAAAAATGATACATATTTAATAATCTAGAGAAGAGAATATGCATTCAAACCACAGCAAACTATTTCTATTAATTAAACTAAAAAAATTAAAGGGAAACCAGGGATCAGCGTCAAAAAAATGAGAGAATAACTTAAATGGATAGCTGAAAGTATAAATTGAAGGAGTAGAATCTATTGATACTTACTTAGCTTTAATAAAACATTTTTGTCTTTTCCGAGTTTTAATAGCACTCATGTGCAACATTTGAACGTGTAAGGGTAGTTTTTACAAACCCTCTAAGGGTACCTTCTAATTCTATCTCAGCGGTTAGAGTCTTATCCCTTTTTATATTCCCTCCCTAAAGCTACAAAATCCTGAAGATTGTTTCCAGTTATTAGATCTTATGAGATCCCTCCATCAAAGGGGGTAGACTTGGCATAATGAGCTTCGAGAATGTGGATTTTTCTGAATTTAAATAGCACAATCATTGGATCGTATGGGTAGTTTTTACGACCCTCTAGTGGTAGACTTGTGTAGGCGGTTGGAACGAATTAACTCCGTATTTGTTCAACGTGCCTGAAACTACCAAAGCCTCTATTTTCTTCTCAGATGCTAGAACTTCTAAGATCCATCAATCCCAGGGGGTAGTTCCCCCATCTCGTTGTCTTGAGTATTTGGGACAATGATATAAAAGTACTTGATCCTTCAATTTCAACAGCATCCATGTACATAATTAGAGCGTAGGGTAGTTTCTACCACCCTCTAGTAGTTTATAATCGTATATCGGTAGTTCAAGCGATACTACTCCATATGTGTTCACCCTGCCTAAAACTACAAAAGCCTGAACTTTTTTCGTCATTATTGAAACTTATGAGATAGCTCCGTAGGTGAGGGTGGTTTTTACACTCTATACGGGTGAGTCTCAACCCTTTAAGAATAATATCTGGTGTCACATCAGATTTAGATATTTTGTCCCAAGAACTACAAGAATTTGTCTTTTGTACATGTTATTTAAACTCACGTGCATTTTTTGAGTTTTAAGGATACTTTTCAGTTCCTATAAGGGTGGATTCTGGTTTAATTAATAGAAATAGCTTGCTGTGGTTTAAATGCATATTCTCTTCTCTATACTATAAAATATCTTCCATTTTTCACACTTCATTACGAGTCATTACATTATTACTAGTTTTACCCCACTTCGAGGGATGCTTTTGGCAAAAAAAAATTACATGATAAATCTTTTTTTAACTACGAATTCGAATTCCGAGTCGAAAAATACACTAGATCCATGTATTTTGGTTCGTGGTAATGAACTTTTTTTTGTGTGTGGCTATGTAATCGATAGTGTTTATTAAAGAGGAGTCTGCTGCGTCCATAAAAAAGAATAACACATATCCGATCATGTGATGACCTACTATTTCCATAGTGCAGTCAAGGACGCCCGATACTGTCTTCACACAGCGTATCATAAAACGTATTTTAATGAAGCTAGACACTGTGCGAAGGAACTAACACCAGTTTTCTGTAGATTTTTCAAGCTATCCTACAGAAAGGGAATATTTCCTTCCTGCTGGAAATGTGCCATGGTTCAGCCGATACCTAAAAAAGGCAAGAAGACGTTGCTACTACCGACCAGTCACAATGCTGCAATGTTATGGAAAAGGCGATCAATCAGTATCTTCTAAAATATCCTGAAGGGTTCAACATTACTAGCGATCACCAATATGGCTTTCGTAAACATGGATCAACAGATCCTCTGACTTAGGTAACACATGTTTGGAACAACGCAATTGAATAATATGGAGAATCTCGAGCGGTTGCTCTTGACATATCTAAGGCATTCGACCGTGTTTGGCACGATGGACTATTGGCTAAGCTACGCTCTTATGGTATGTCTGAAAGGTTCTGTTTGTGGCTCTCATGTTTCCTCAGATAGCGTTCTTTACGAGTGGCAGTCGACTGATTTCTTTCTAACACCTTCACTATCAACGCCGGTGTGCCCAAGGCTCTATACTGTCTCCTACTCTCTTTGTCATTTACATTAACGATCTGCTGGGAAAGACCGGGAATCCAATTTACAGCTTTGCAGATGACATTACGCCTATCTCTTCATTCACTTTGAATGCTCGGACATCGGGTACTCAGACGAATATGCGCAGACAGCAGGAAGTCGTTCAACTTAATAAAGACCTGGAAGAAATTCTATCTTGGGGCGATAGTAACCAAGTGGAATTTAACGCTACAAAAATCCAGGCAGTTTTTTCTAAAAAAGTTAACCTTGCTGAACCGGACATATCCGATCATGTGATGATTGTCGCATGAATATCCGGTAGATTAGTATTTCCATTTTGAAAAATAAAACACTTAATATTATCTCGAAATTCTTCGATTATTTCACCGTATAAATAGCATTCAGTCAATAGAATATGTATGTATTAAGTGTTGGTACATTCTTGGATATATAACCCGATAATCATTTCCATTACTTTCACAGTTTATTTGTGGCTCTGCCTGGATAATATTACAAAAATAACAAGATGTTTAAAACAAGTTTTTTGTGTTTCTTAGTCCTTAGCTCTGTAGCATTAATTTCTTATGCTCAGCCAGTTGGTAAGTTATTTTTTTTTTATTTATCATGTAATGCTGTAGACTAGTGTAGGCTAGGTAGTGAAGTAATATAAATACTATAAACATAATGGACAACGCAATTTTATGTATTGAACAAACATAACTCTATTAGAAATTTTTGAGGGCTTCTGATATTACCAAAATACGCAAAGTATACAAATTTTGAAACCTGATGGATTTTTAAATACCGTTCTAAGGGAAGTTTTGTATTCGTCAAAAAATTATTTACCGAGATTTCTACATTTATTCACGTTTCATGATAATTGTTTTAGAACTACCCATACTTTCCAATTACCGATGATCTATTGCTGCGGTAACTCCTGAACAAAATATCAATTTTGAACTTGATTGGAGTAGAAAAGTATGCAAATTTCAAACCCGAGTAATTTTTAAGGGAAGTTTTGTATCCGTCAAAAAATTACCCTCCCAGATTTTTATATTTTTTCACGTTTTATATTAATAGTTTTAGAACTTCCTACACTTTTCAGTTTCCGATGGTCTATTGCTTATGCTATTGAAGTAGAAAAGTTACTTACAGTAACACGTAGCCTGAAAAGTTTTTGGTATAGCTACTTAAAACACATTTATTTTGCAAAATTCGACTTTTATTCATCAACATAGTCTCCTTCAAGAGCGATACAATTAGTCCAACCTTTTCTACCATTTCCATACCTTTCTTGTAGAAGGATTTGTCTTTGTCTTTAAAATAGGCCTCAGTTTCGGCGATAACTCCTTCATGGGAACCAAATCTCTTTACTGCCAGCATTGTTTTGAGGTCTGCGAATAGCTAATAGTCATTGGGGGCCAAATCGGGAGAATACGGTGAATGAAAAAGCAATTCGAACTTCAAGTTATGGAATCTTGCCTTCCCAAACATTGAATTGTGACACGGTGCATTGTCCTTGATGAAAGAGCACTTTTTCTTGTTCATTTGGAGCCGTTTCTTTGCGATTTCTGCCTTCAAAAGCACGAATAAAATTATTCCACGCGCATCCCAAAACACAGAGGCCAGAACCTTCCTAGCTGAGTGTTGTGTCTTTGGTCGCTTCGGGCGGCTTTCACCGGCTGTTGTCCACTCAGCTGACTGCTGATTTGATTCCGGTGTATAGTGGTGGATCTATTGTCATATATCGCATGAAAAAATTTTTTTTTTATTGCGCTTGAACAGGTCCAAACAGAGCTCAGAATCATCAACACATTGGTGTTTTTGGTCTATTGTGAGCAAACGCGGTACCCGTTTTGAACAGAGCTTTCTGATGTCCAAATGTTCATGCAAAATATGACCAACACGTTCTCTTCATATCTTTAGGGTGTCAGCTATCTCAAGCAATTTCACTTTACTTTGCTTGAACGGTATTTTTTCCTATTAAAAAACAGTGTTTAATCAACACACGAATTTCGATTTTTTCATTGTTTTGAAAATATCAAAAGTAGCGTCACTAAAACCACTGTAACTGGTAAACTAATCGTCGAAATGTCATGAAATTTTGACACGTATCGTTTGAAGGTTGGTACTTTCTAAGCACATGGATTTTTTGACAAGGGCGACATCTACGTGTCAGACCAAAAGCTTTTCAGCCTACGTGTTATTTAGGAGCTTTCGCTTTCGGAGACGGACTGGGTAAGGGTGAATAAAACAATAGATTTTTCATGTATTATGGAAATTACGTCTTGTTTTTTGTTCAGATGAGGAATACAATTTAATCATATACCTTTATAATATCTATAATAAACCACCAACGTTCGAAAACAATTCTTGAAAACCATTCTCAAAATAAGACCTTTTTGACAACTTTAGAAGAGACCACCCTACATAGGGATGGATAAGGCCTTTTTGTAACATAATTTAACTCATTAAAGTTAAGCTACCGGACTATGGCGTCATTATTGTTGCCTTCTTCTTCAGTTACAAGAACTACTACTTACCTGAACCACGTCGTCATGAATGTCAGCCTATAAACATACACTTATACACAGATAAATTAAGGCCATTTTGAAAACAACTACTGGTCTTTTACATCATTATCAATCACTTTTTGTAGGAATTACGTAACTTCTTTGATTTTTTCAGGAATTTTTGCAGGACTCCTTTTGTTCAGCTTCCTGAAGAATAGGACCTCTTGATATACATGCGCCATCATCAATTATGGTGCAGTACCATCAAACTTATACTGCTCATATATATGATATATCGATAAGCAGGGGTATAAATTTAAAAGACAAAGTAGTCTTGAGGTTAAAATACAGAAACTTACACCCAATTTAAAATTCCATGACCGGTCGTGTAACTTTAACAACTTACATCCTATTTAAAAATCGATAATTGGGGGGTAAATGTTTCACAAAAAAGAATGTGCAAATAACAAAAATTCTGTATTGAATATAACATCAAGATCATTAATGTGCTCTAAACTTTCCTGTACGTTGGCTAAACAGTGGGGTTAAACTTTTATTTAAGAAAGGCGATCACGAAAACCTTGAGAACTATCGCTCTATTAACTTGTTATCGCATTTATACAAGCATTTTATTAAAATTGTCACAAACCGTCTAACAAATAAGTTCGATGACTACCAACCAGTCGAATAGGCGGGCTTACGCAAGGAATTTGGAACAACAGATCATATCCTTTTAATAGAAAAAGCGACCGAATAATATTAAGATCATCTTTCGACTCCCTGGAACATTGGGTAATTATGCAGCCCTTGGCTCATGCCAGAATACACTCAGGATATACCGAACTCTTAAAATTCATATACAAAAATGCGACATTAACAGTTAAATTAGATGAAGATCGAAAAACAGAACCCCTAAAGATTAAGAAAGGTGTTAGGCAGAGCGACATCAAATTGTTTACCCTGGACTTGGAGGATGTATTTAAGAGTCTTGAGTGGGAAGAGAAGGGAACTTGCGATTCGCAGATGATGTTGTAGTGAAGATCTAGAAGAGTTCAAAATCATAGAACAACTTAATCAAGCTTCACAGAAAGTTGGACTCGAGATGAACATCAAGAAAACCAAACTTCTAAGTCCACGAAACACAAAAATTAAGATTGGCACGGAAGAGATCGAGAGAGCAGAAAATTATATATACTTGGGACATAAGATTATACTGGATAAAGACAATCAAATAGCAGAAATACCAAGGTGAATTGGTCTCAGCTGGACTGCATTTCAAAAACTGGGATTCATTCTAAAAAGCAAACATATCCTCATGATCTTAAAAAGAAAAATGTACAAGAACTGCATAGTTCCAGTAAGTACGTATGGGCTGGAAACCACGACCCTTACAAAAAAATAGTATTTCTCGACTCCAATATACTCAACGGGCTATGAAAAGGCAGATGTTAGGTGTTAGTTTACGAGAATACATTAAAAGCGAGAATATCAGACAAACAACAAAAATTACAGATGTCAGTGAGAGTGGCAAAATTAAGGTGGCAATGGCGGGGCTAGAATGATGGTAGATGGACGAGAGCAGACGAAGTATCGGAACCAATGAAAAGATGGACTCATAATATCAGGTTGATAGCAGGCAGTAGATGACTCCATTTTGCACAGGATAGAGATAATTGGAAAAAACTTGAAGAGGCCTATCTCTTGCAGTGGAGAAGCAGTGGCTTATAAAGAAGAACAAGAATCATTCAAGACTTATAGGATTCATGCTTCAGTCTAATCTCAATTATTGCAAACATTTATATAAAAAAACTGATACTTAGACACTTAGAAATGTTAATTTTTATGTACGTTTCAAAAGAATGTATGATACCGTTAACAACTGATAAAAATGTAAAGGTACTATATGTGAGTCCAGTGACACGATCGACGTCATAAAAACTCCCGGGCTAACAATTTCATGAAACTACAAAAACAAAATAAATGGCTGGGGTTGTAATAATGTAATCTAATTTTTAAGAATTTAATTTCCATATCTACTTTCTCGAAGGTGGAATGAAACTTTCCAGTCTCGTGCACGCTATTTCTTGTTGCTAATTTAGTTTCTATCATCACTACATGTTTGAGAAAATTGTGACTAACAAACTAGTAACAACAGAAATAGAAACACAAAATCGATTAATTTTCTACATTTAAAAATATCAAACAAAATAAATCAACACGATTTTGAAATCGTCCATAAACCAACATACTCATATATAACTATATACCATACGCTAATTCTAACCATCTGTTAACACATAATATCTCTGCTCATAACAGTTTCATCCAGAGATTAATAAATACACCATTAATTGAAGAAAATTTTCTGAAAGAATTAAATATTATAAAACATGTTAGTATAAACAATGGGTACAGGAGTGACTTTGTAGATAATATTTTAATGAAAAAACAATTTAAAAAAGCAATAGAACTCGTGTACCCGCATAAACAACTAAAGAAAGATAAGTTTCATTCACTGACTTATACCGGTAAATTGATCAACAAAATTCAATATTTTTCCCATAAAAATCATGTAAACATTCCCTGCCGTACCAATAACACATTAGCTTGACATGGAGTTTACGAATTATGCCGTGGCACTTGCAATAAAGCCTATATAGGACAAACAGAGAGATTTTTTTATAAAAGAATAAAGGAACATAAACAAAGTTATAGAATGAAAAATAACATATCTCATTACGCTAAACATTTAACAGAAGAAAATGATTCTTTTCAATGAAGATTTCAGAATTTTGCACAGTGAAAAGAAAGAGAAATTACTGAATTGTTTAGAGCAGATAGGAATTAACCAGAAAAAATCCTCAGGTTTATTACTCAACGATCAATTAGATTGCGGTGGGTCACCTTTATTGAATTTGTTTTAGGTAATAAGGTAAATATTGCTAATTAATTTAGCACTTGTAACTAGGTAAATTATATATTCTGTAACATACTGTAGTTAATTTACATCTTGCTCCAGAAGAAGACATAGTGTGTCGAAACAATTGTCAGCAGAAATATAATAAATATAATTGGTGATAAATAGTTGTTTAAATTTTTGTTCCTAGTAACTAACGTTTTTGTCTAGCATAGTAATTGCTGAAGAAAAAAGTGCACATCAAAATTTCTTGTTAGTGTTTCAGCACACACAATTAAAGGTCTACTTTTGCTAAAGGTCACTAACCCTTAATTTTTATTGAAATAGATGTCTTTAATATTTATTTTACATATATCTGGTTTTTCAGGCGATTGTCCAGAAGAAGATCCTCCAGAACAACCACCAACCATTCTCGCTGACGACGAAAACTGCGGTGCCTACTATGTTTGTAATGCTGGTTATGCCATTCAACAGTTTTGCGCTCAGGCAACTTACTGGAACATTGATGAAAATGCCTGTGTAAAAGGAGCGACTAAAGCTAAGTGTGGCGATAGACCTACTACCCCTTCACCAGGAGCTATGTTTTAAATAGTTTGAAATAATTATGAAGAAAATAAATATAAAATCCTTCTTTCAGTAATCTGCTTTATTTATTACACTGAACAACAGAAAAACTTATATTATATTTAACAACACAGGTTACAGAGTACACTTTTATTTTGTTTACTGACACGTATAAAAAGTTCCACTAGGCGTGACTAGGCAGTTTCGTAGTACTACAACGCAATGAATAAATTATAATCAAGTGAGGTACATATAGTTTTGTTGACTATTAAAGATTAGGGGTTTTGCATTTATTTAAATTGCGGCCAAACAGGCTTAAAAGTGTGGAATTTAGCATTTTAGAATCTTTCGACGTTACAAACATGTTTTCAAACATTGCGAACACCGAATGTATTAACATTATAAATGACATATTTACGAAGAGCCGAATTAACCCAGTACCACGCCAAGAGTTTTTTCTACTGTTAAACTTATGTGTAAATGAGAATTATTTTGAATTTGACAGGAAGTACTTTAAACAAACAGACGACCTGGCAATGGGATCTCCATTAAGTCCATTTTTAGAGGAAATCTTTATGTCTAATTTTGAAGAAAAATTTTTAAAAACAAAAGAGGTCAAAAATATATTTTTTGGTATAGATATGTGGACGATATTTTGGTTTGTTTCAAAGGAAATAATAGATAATTAAAAATAGTCTTAAACATACGGAACTCTATTCACCCCAAAAATTAAATTCGCTTTGGAAGAAGATCAAGACAATAACATCAATTTCCTTGACATCACTATAAAAAAAAATCTAATTAATATTTACTATTCGATATTTACAGAAAACCAACACATACAGATACAACAGTACCTAAAGACTTTCTTCATCCGATGTCTCATAAACTAGCGCTCGCGTGGACTTGATTCATTATTATCGTCACTGCTTATTCCTTATGTTACCTAACGTAATAAACTATATCCTATAATCTGGCCGAGAACATATATATTTTATAAAAAAAACACGTAAATCGGATAAGTGGTTTTGAGTGATAAGCGCACTAACGGATAGACAGACAGACAGAGAGACGTTGCGTTTTATATATATTATAGATTTTTTTTTTGATAAATATTAAGTTAAGAATTAAAAAAAAACATGTAAATCGGATAAGTGGTTCTCGAACGATAAGCACACTACTAACGGACAGACAGAGAGACGTTGCATTATATATATATATATATATATATATATATATATATAAATATATATATATATATATAGTATTTTTTGTTACATGATATTGTTACATATATAATGGTTTAGGAAGCGTATTGCAAGAGAGTGCGCTAGCGGCAAACTTTTTTTCCTACTTGATTCACTATTATCGTCACTGCTTATTGTTTTTTTTACCTAACGTAATAAAATGTTTCTATAACCTGGCCAGAGAGCACATGTATAAATTTTAAAAAAAAAAAAACACGTAAATCGGATAAATGGTTCTCGAGTGATAAGCACACTAACGGACAGACAGACAGAGAGAAGTTGAATTTTATATACATTATAGATTATAGATTATTATTATTGTTATATAACTTGGAAAGAGAACATATGTATGAATAAAAAAAAACACATAAATCGGATAAGTGGTTCTTGAGCGATAAGCGCACTAACGAACAGACAGACAAACAGAGAGACGGTGCATTTTATATATATATATATATATATATATATATATATATATATATATATATATATTATAGAAGAATACAGATAACCTGGCCAGAGAACAAATGAAGGTTTAAAAAAAAAAACACGTAAATCGGATAAGTGGTTCTTGAGTGATAACCGCACTAACGGACAAACATACAGACAGAGAGACGTTGCTTTTTATATAATATAGAAGATTAAAGAATAACCTGGCCCGAGAACAAATGTATGAATTAAAAATAAAAACATGTAAATCGGATAAGTGGTTCTCAGGTCATAAGCGCACTAACGGACAGACAGACGGACAGAGAGACGTTGCATTTTATATATTATATTCTTTGCTACATAATATTGTTCCATATTTAATGGTTTAGGCAGTGTATTGCAAGAGAACGCGCTAGCGGCAAACTTTTTTCCGACTTGATTCACTATTATTGTCACTGCTTATTCCTTATGTTATCTAACGTAATAAAATATATCCTATAACCTGGCCAGAGAGTATGCTTTTTAAAAGAAAAGCACGTAAATCGGATAAGTGGTTCTCGAGTGATAAGCGCACTAACGGATAGACAGACAGACAGAGAGATATTGCATTTTATATATATTATAGATGATACATACAGCCTTCTCTCTATTCCGTTAAAAAAAACGGATCTGGAGAGGGAACTCAATATCATTAGATCTATAGTTGCTAATAATGGATACAATGTCTCTGAAATCAACAAATTGATCTCCAAAAACGAACATCAGTAACTATTAGTCTAATATACCCCAAAATCAAAACTCCCCCCAAAAAATACACAACCCACACATACTTCGGGTAAATATCCAATAAAATCTCAAATACGAGGATGGATTGAACAGTTCGCAGCCTCACCAAAAAATAATTATATTTTTATTATAGTACCCTCAATAAGTTCATACTTTCTTTGGTAGTCACAGTGTAAAATTTTGTTGCTGTAGAATTCGTGGTTTTTAGATTAGAACGAGTTTAGTGAGACCAAGTGCAGCGTTTTTGGAAAAATGGAAAAAATTGAGCAACGTGCGGTCATCAAGTACCTGTTTAAAAAAAGAATAACCCCAAAGGATATCCACGATGATATGAAAACAACACTAGTGGAATCTGCTCCATCATATACCACTGTGAAAAAATGGATTGCAGAATTTAAACGTAGATGAGAGAGCATCGAAAATGACCTTCGTTCCGGCCGGCCCACTACGTCTACGACTGAAGAAAATATCGGCAAATTGTGTGATCTCATATTGAAAGACCGTAGATCGTAGATCAGGGAGACTGCAGACACTATAGGCATGAACGAACACAAAACATCATTGCCAACGAATTGTTTGGAGATGTTTGAGGCTGATCCTCAAGATTTTCTTAACAGGTTTGTGACAATGGACGAAACCTGGGTTCACTACTATACTCCAAAGTCAAAACAACAATCCAAACTGTGGAAAAAAATCTGGTGAACCGACCCCAAAGAAATCGAAGGCAATTCTGTAGAATGAAAATGTATTGGCGTCAGTTTTTTGGGATGCTAAAGGTATTATTATGGTGGACTACCTTCTCAAAGGTTAAACAATAAACTCGACTTACTATTGCACCCTTTTGCGTCGTTTACGTCAAGAAATTAAAGAGAAATGCCCAGGGTTACTGAGAAAGAAAGTTTTGTTCCATCAGGACAAGGCTCGCGTTCACACGTCTGTTGAGTCTATGGTTCAAATTCGTGATTGTGGTTTCGAATTGCTGCTCCACCTGGTTATTCTCCTGATTTAGCACCTTCGGACTTTCATTTTTTCCAAACCTAAAAAAACACCTCGGTGGCCAGAAATTTTCATCAAATAAAGAAGTCGAAGCTGCAGTTAAACAGTATTTTGGAGACCTTGAGGAATCTTTTTTTCAAACAAGTGTGGAAGCTTTGGAAAGTAGGTGAAAGAGTGAAAGACATGCATTGAGCTAGGTGGAGATTATGTCGAAAAATAAAAATATTTTTTTATGTATTTATTTTGTGTCCTTGATTAGGCCGCGAACTTTTCAATCCATCCTCATATTTTTGAACTCGTGTTTCCACAAGCTTTCATTTGATACCCCACTCGATGACCAATTGACCAATTCCTTCATTTGTGCTAAATTTCAACTTTATATGTCAAATAGTTTCGGAGAAAATCGGGTGTGACAGACGGACACCGAAGTGATCCCATATGTGTTCTATACGGAACACTAAAATTCTATAAGTACTTTCATAGACAATATTCCTTGGATGTAACTGTTCCATTCAAATTGATGCATGCTGAATTGCCCAGGACTGTTTCCCAATGGGTATAATATGTTTTCGATCCAAGACCAACATGAATCGCTTTTTTCGAGCACGTGCCACTCTTGTAGCGCTTTATGAATTTCTCGACAGCACCTTTGTCTATCCCATTATTTCTCAACCTGGGGGTAGCGACCCATAGGGGGGGTCGCGTTTAGGCATAAGGGGGGTCGCAGCAGCCCAAAAAATAAGATCCGTATACGAAACGTCCTTTAATTAAATAAAGTATAAAGTATTTTAAATTATAATCGAGTGTTACAAAATTAAATATTATCTTACCAGGCAATAACAACCTACCAAAATAAACTAATAGCTGAAGTTGCTTGAAATATTTAATCACTAATTACACTGGTCAACAAAATTTTTTTTGTTACACTGATTCTATTGTCATATTTTAAATCTCGTATAAGACGGAAACAATAAAATAAAAGTAGAATTTGTATAACACATCAGGTTTTATTGTAATATTTTTTTGAAAAAATGTATCAACTATTAATATTTTATAAAAAAAAAGATTATTATGACTTTCTTGGATATTCAGCTTCTGGAATATTCCTCTTTAGTGTGCAACAGTAATCTGTCAATACGTTTGGGCTCCATTTGCCTTGGTATCTCTTCTCCATGGCTGAAATATCCTGATGGAAACGTTCACCATGCTCATCGCTTACTGCTCCCAGATTTTCGGGGAAAAAATCCAAAAGAGAATCCAAAAAATGAATTTTGAGTGACATGTTACATCCCAGTACTTTACAGGTCGTCAAAAGTTCACTGATCAAGTCTTTGTAGTTTTCAGCTTTATTGTTTCCAAGAAAATTTTTAACCACATTTTTGAATATATTCGGGCGGGTTTTTTCCAGTGAATTTAATTTTTGTTCAAAGATAGGGTCTTTAATTAATTCTCTAATTTGTCCAACCAATATTCCCTCTTTAATTTTAGCATTACTAATTTTAGAGAACTTTTTTCAAATATAAATATATAACATTTTTGATAAAACCTAGTTTTACGTGTAGTGGTGGCAATAGTACATCTTCTGGTTTCACCAAAGGTGGAAACAAAACGTTTTTTTGTCCAGGAGTAAGTGAGCTACGTTTTGGCCACTCTTTTTTAATAAGTATAATGATTTTTTTTCTATCTCTACTATCCCATTCCCAAAGGAAGCAGCAATATTTTGTGTAACCAAGTTATAGCCCTAATAAACTAGCAATCACCTTTAAATCTCCACATATTTTCCAAGAATGCATACAATATTTTTTTTTTTGTCTTAAAGTAGCTTCATGTTATCATATGACTCTTTCACGTTAGTGGCATTGGCTACTGGGACGGACAGAATTTTTGTTTCCATTATGCAAAAGAACAGCCTTTAGACTTACTTTTGAAGAGTCTATAAATAGTCGCCAGTCTGTATTAGTATAGTTGGTGTTCCCTTATAAATTCATTACAGAATTAATGTTATTACATTAAACAAGGTCACCTTCCTGATAGAAATAACTTCTGAACTCATCATCACGATTGCGGAAATAGCAAATTCTCGTTTTGAATGAAGTAAATTCCATTCTTTCAATCTAGATGATAAAACTTCAGCTTGCTTTTTGGATAAACTCAAATCACTCACCAAGTCGTTTAGGTTAAATGTGGTGTAAAAGAAGTTCTAGGCTCGTAAGTGTAATCTCTCATGTCCTCTTGAGCAGGAGGTAAGCTCAACGACCCGTTGGATTCATTTGATTGTACACTTTGTGGAGGTGGTGGTACAGGCATCACTTCACTGTGGGGAACCGGCCTCCTGGCAGATGGTAAGTTTGGATACTTGCTTGTTTATTTTTACCACTGAAGTCCTTAATTACAGTCAAGCAAAAATAACAGTCTGATGTGTGATCTCTTGGTTCGGCCCATATCACTGGAATTGCGAAGTTCATGTGACGTGTTCCGTTAGCCCATCCAGTCAAAAGAGTAACACAGGATGCACAACATATATGGGGAGCCCACAATTTATCTTGGTGGCGAACTGGATATCTGAAATATTCAAAATAAGAGTTCTTGACCAAGTCTGTAGAATTTCTTCGCTGACTAGTGAATGTAAGTTCACTACACACGTAACAGAATCGATTAGGATTACTTACACTAGTTCTCAGCATGTCATTGAACGTAGATTACTCAAATGAAAACAAAAAATAATTATTATTTCCAAGATAGCTTAAGTTCAAAACAATGTTCACAACGATCTCCTTTTATAAAGTAATTTAAGTGACTGTCACTAACACAAAAAAACTGAGGGTGATCGAACAAAAATTTTAGCGGGTTTTTTATTGAGGTAGGTAGGTAAGCATAAATCACATACTAGCATACGTGTAACAAAAATCATGTTGACCATTGTTATTAATGCGATGATTGGCCTTGTGTTTCACTTAAAAGTTTTTCTATACGGGGATCGTCATTACAAATACACATAAGTAAATTATTTTCAAGTGATAATAGACGATCTTTGTATTTAGTTTTTATATATTATAGACGAGAAGCCTTTTTCACATAAGTAAGATGTGGCAAAGGGGATCAATGTTTTCAAAGCTTCCGTTACTAAGCTTCCGTATTCACATCGTCATGCAAGCCAAAACTTATTTAAATTTTGAGATAAAAATTGTAGTTGTAACGTTTTGTCAGCCGATATTTCAATAATTTGTTGCGAGTCTCAACAGGTAATTTGGCAGCTGTAACAACATTTTCATCAAACGGATTGAGAATCCATCTTTTCGAGAAATCATCGTTGTCATCTGGAAAATATTCCAGTAACTGAATTTTCAATTCGCGTAAATGCGTTTTCATGCTCTCCAACACGAGATTAGTAACATAATTTTCTAAGTTCATATTTTTGTCAATATAATCAGAAGTTGCAGTAAATGCGTCAAAATTGCGTTTTTCAAGGCAAATAATCCAAATAACAAGCTTCTTGATAAGGGCATTGCCTTTGTCTGTCATTAGTAAAATGTTTTTGTTATGGCCTTGTAAGCTCGTATTCAATTCATTCAAATGTGAAAATATATCACTCAAGTAAGCCAACAGTAATAAAGATTCTTTATCTTGTAAAAACTCTGAAAAAGAGTTATTTTTATTTGTAAAAAATAATTATTGTAAAGCAACTGAAAATAGTCAGAAGTCCATATTCCAGCAGCTTACTAGCTGTTCTCTTGTCTGTCGAATCCATCCTGAGACGCGTTTCGCCGTATCACGGCTCGTCAGTCAGGCTAGGATTGACAAACAAGAGAACGGTATCAAGTGGTACTTATCCCAGAAGTTACGGAGCACGATGGTAAGATACAACGAATTGTATTAAGTACGCATACCTATTACTCCATCGAAAGCTGACACAGCAGCTTTCGAACCGACAGAGTGGTTGACACAGTCAACGCTTTAAAAGCAGGCAGCGCTTTTTCGAGGGCGAAACGCGTCTCAGGATGGATTCGACAGACAAGAGAACAGCTAGTAAGCTGCTGGAATATGGACTTCTGTCTATTTTCAGTTGCTTTACAATAATTATATATACTTGAGGAAGGATCCCTCGAAAAAGCGCTGCCTGCTTTTAAAGCGTTGACTGTGTCAACCACTCTGTCGGTTCGAAAGCTGCTGTGTCAGCTTTCGATGGAGTAATAGGTATGTGTACTTAATACAATTCGTTGTACCTTACCATCGTGCTCCGTAACTTTTGTAAAAAATATTTTCAATTCATTCAGCTTCGTCAGAACTTTTCCTCGCGACGACCATCTGACTTCAGTATGGAAAAGTAGTGAATTGTTCATGTCACCCATTTCTTCGCACAGTGTGGAAAGCAATCTCGTCCGCAACAGTCGGCTATTAATAAAATTAACAATTTTTACAGCTTTAGACAGAACATATTTTAAATTATCTGGCATCTTCTTCGTGGCAAGCGCGTGTTTGTGAAGAACGCAGTGCGTCCATTCCATTTGTGGCATAATGTCTTTTAATTTGACTATCATGCTACTGTTCTTACCTGTTATTACTTTCGCACCATCACACAATGGAGCCAAAGCGCAAAATCCTGGTCAAAAGTCGATTAATCAAGACCTTTAACGGTCAGAATAGTTCTAATGAGGTGTTTAGCATTGTATGCCACCCATGACGAAGCGCAGATATTTGCATATATAATAAAAGACTGTTTTTTAGTCAATTTCCATTGGTTTATTTAAATTGCGATGACTCGTTTCGCTGTTGATGCAGCTTCTTCAGATCTACATTTTACACTGTCAAGTTAGGTTTAATGTTCACAATTTTATATAATTTCTTAATTATAATATTACACCTAATTAAATTACTTGATAGTATTGGAAAACCCACACAGATTTGGAATTAGGAAAATAAATTCAATAATGGTGAATTGCTTAAATCTACCTGGTCGTTGAATAAAGTACCTGTAGTTCTTAACCGATTTATTTGCATTGTCTTTAAAAGGTTTAGTTTTAAACCTTTTGTTGGGTGTGTAAAATTTTGAAATTCT
The DNA here is from genome assembly GCA_019049505.1 of Pachyrhynchus sulphureomaculatus. Taxonomy (NCBI): domain Eukaryota; kingdom Metazoa; phylum Arthropoda; class Insecta; order Coleoptera; family Curculionidae; genus Pachyrhynchus; species Pachyrhynchus sulphureomaculatus. The sequence goes on along the minus strand of CM032449.1, from coordinate 39,336,484 downwards.
TGTTAAATGTGTGGTTTTCTGTTAAAAGATGATTAGTATATGTTGAATTAGATTTTCTATGGATGAAACTTTTTTCGTGTTCTGTAATTCTTTGTATAAATGTACGTCCAGTTTGTCCTATGTATGTTTTAGGACATGACCCACATGTTAATTGATAAACCCCTGATTTATTGTCTTTACTGATTTTGTGGTTTGTAGTTTTTAAGATATTTCCCTATAGTATTGTTAGTCTTGTAAGCTATGTTGATATTTTTTTGATTTAAAAATTTCCCCAGTTTTTCCGTTGGTTTGCCGAAATAGGTTAAGCATTTAAATGTGGTATTTCTGTCCTTAAAACGTGGATATATTTTCTGAGATTGCCTTGTTTCTAAGTTTTTTCCTAACGATATTATTGATTAAAGTAACCGAATAACCGTTGTTAACGCTACTTGTTTTATGTAGTTTAATTCTTTAGTAAAATTTTCCTCTGATAAGGGGATATTAGTTAGTCTATGTATAAAACTATGATAAGCTGCGAGTTTATGATGGTTAGGGTGGGTCACAATAGTTCTCACACCATCATAAACTCGCAGCTTATCATAGTTTTATACATAGACTAACTAATATCCCCTTATCAGAGGATAATTTTACTAAAGAATTAAACTACATAAAACAAGTAGCCGTTAACAACGGTTATTCGGTTACTTTAATCAATAATATCGTTAGGAAAAAACTTAGAAACAAGGCAATCTCAGAAATATACCCACGTTTTAAGGACAGAAATACCACATTTAAATGCTTAACCTATTTCGGCAAACCAACGGAAAAATTGGGGAAATTTTTAAATCAACAAAATATCAACATAGCTTACAAGACTAACAATACTATAGGGAAATATCTTAAAAACTACAAACCACAAATCAGTAAAGACAATAAATCAGGGGTTTATCAATTAATATGTGGGTCATATCCTAAAACATACATAGGACAAACTGGACGTACATTTATACAAAGAATTACAAACACGAAAAAGTTTCATCCACAGAAAATCTAATTCAACATATGCTAATCATCTTTTAACAGAAAATCACACATTTAACAAGAATTTCAAAATTTTATACACCCAACAAAAACGTTTAAAACTAAACCTTTTAGAGACAATGCAAATAAATCGATTAAGGACTATAGGTACTTTACTAAACGACCAGGTAGATTTAAGCAGTTCACCATTATTGAATTTATTTTCCTAATTCCAAATCTGTGTGGGTTTTCCAATACTATCAATGTAATTTAATTAGGTGTAATATTATAATTAAGAAATTATATAAAATTGTAACCATTAAACCTAACTTGACAGTTTAAAATGTAGATCTGAAGAAGTCGCATCGACAGCGAAACGCTTCATCGCAATTTAAATAAACCAGTGGAAATTGACTAAAAACAGTCTTTTATTATATATTTATAATGAATTTCCATCAAGTAGAAGCTACAACCATCCAAAAAAAAGCAGATATTTGCACCTACCTCGGCAGATCTTTTTCATACCGAACGTCTCGTGTGCAACATCGTACATATTTTTCTCTATTTTCAACCGATTGTGATTCTAAAAAATGGACTGCCCTCCTGATCGTAAGTACTATTTTTATATCCGTAGCAATTTTTTTTTAATCATGAAATAAAATATCCATTATTTCTAAAGGTGTAACAAATTATGGAATGCGCAAGTGCATATTTGGCCGATGTACAAGGTTTTGTGGAAAATTATAAAAATTTGCTTCGAATCGCGCGCATAATGCATTCGTCCATAATATAACGTTAAAATTTATAGTTAATGGAACCAGAAACTTCTCATTATTTTTTTATGTGCGTGTGGTTACTTGTTTTTTGTAGGGACGGACGCAAAAAAATTTCGAGGGGAGGGGGTTTAAAAATAATTTTGAAATATGAAAAATTATAAGAAAATAAAATTTTTGGGAAAACATCTGATAATCTGGATATAAATAAATTTGATAAAGAATAATTAAAATTCAACGGAAACAATAAGGATTATTGAAAATATTTGACACGTTTAAAAAAGTATGTTACAAGTTTTTTATGAATTGTTTCTGATGTTTTTGTTGACGTAACGTTTTAGGAAACAAGCAAGATGGTGGAGAAGTTACTGTGTCTAGAAAAGACTTATTCATTTTGATAAAAGACAACTAGCCAACAACATAAATGCTATGAAACTATAGAAAAAATCTATCTGTGAAAAAATTTCACAGGCCTTATAAGCTACCAGAAACTATCAAAACGGATCTCGGAAAATTGATACCAAAATTCCGAGAAAAGTGGAAGCAAGTTTATAGAATGGAAAAAATATTCTTTTAAAAGTAGGCAGATTGGCTGAACGTCATGGTGTCTTTCCCAGGCGAAAATTCATTAGCAGGTACATCTAATGATGAGAGTTTCGGTCGCCTATCGCTGACTTTCCAAGAATCGAGTGAACGGACTAAAAGAGAACAGACAAAAATTCGTCAGTAGCTCGGATATGATGTGTTGGGTTTTGGTACACAAATGCAACTTCGAGCAGACGGAAAATTGGATGCAGTGAAAGTGGTGCAGGACGTTTTGACCGGAACCCCCCAAAAGCCACAAAAAAATACAGTCTGGAAACAGCGCGCAGGTTCGTGGAATTGTAGTCGTTGTATTATATGCCCACAACTGTCCACAAAATTTTAATTCACGGCTTGAAAATTATTGAATCATTGCTGATACCAATAGGGCAAATATCGGAGGAAGCCCAAGAATCCTGCAACAAATTGATCAAAAAATTTCGCGAAGAATATTCACGAAAATGCAGTAGGATAAAAACTATGGAAGATGTTTTTCATAGACTTTTAATAACGTCTGACCCTGTGATTTCCGGTTTACGTAAATTGCCTTTGAAAAACACGAAGATGTTCTTGCCTGATGCAACAGAATTGCTCCAGCTACCAGCAATAAATTTAGAACATATGAAAACTTCGACAATGCAGTGCGCAGACGATGATAGCGATACTAATACCGATAATTCGTCCGATAGTGATTAGATTTTAGTCGATAATCTTAGTAAATAATAGTTGTAGGAAAGTATTTAAGTTGATAATAACAGTCAATGATTGAAGTCAATAAACGTGTTTATGAATAATATGATGCGTTATTATTTTTTGATCCTTCAATACATGAAAAATCCAAATTGATCATTACTAAGACACCAAAAACTCCATTTACGACGTACCGGATTATTTTTTTTACAGTTGAGTCCGTCATTTCGAGGCCTCCATTTTGTTTTTATAGAAAATCGAGCTAATAATCATCGTGTGCTACGAAAAAACCCAATGTCGCTAAAAAAAGTACTTTTGTTGTACACAATTCTGCCATATTGGAGCCGCCATTTTGTTTTTGATTTTTTAGACCGAATTTATTATCAGCGACCACAAAAACTTCCATATGCAAATTTTCAGATCAACATATCAATACCTTCGACTTTTGACCAGGATTTTGCGATTTGGCCCCAATGTGCATCAGTACATATCGCAATGCAAGTTTTCGTTGTGTTGCATCAGTAAAAACTTTAAAAAGTCCTTGGCCAGTGGCATAACCAGGAATTGATTTGCAAAATAGCATAATGTCTTTAATTGACCCCTCGCATTTATATCGAACGAAACATAAACATTGAGCCAAATTCGACACGTCTGTTGATTCGTCAAACTGAATAGCAAAAAATTCACTAGTTTTACTTTTTCAATTATTTGATTGTGGATGTGGCCATTTCATTAATAAGTCTCGATATTGTGTCATTTGAAAGTGGTATAGTTTTCAGTTGTGTTGCTTCTTCCAGGCCTATCATCACATTGACCATATCAATGGCAGAGGGTAAAATGAGTTTTTCCTGCAATCGTGTGGGGCTTAGACTTCCTAGCCACTCTTAATGCTACTAAATAGGATGCTTGAAGTGCTGCGGTTTCACTGCGACTTGATTTATTGATAGAAATTTGCTGATTTTTCAAGACAAGTGATTTACGCTCGAAGAATTCTAATGATTTGCTTTGTAAAGACAGGCGTTTTATTTCCAGATGCCGGATTAATTTTGAAGGCTTTATACTTTCCGTGGACAGAACTTGATAACAAACAAGACATTGGGGCTTCTCATCCAATGCAATAAGTCCATATTTTACAAATGTATCGTTGTATATCCTGGTCTTCTTCTTCACACTGTTTCACCAGATGTAGACGGTGCATTTTGTTTTGCTACCAATTTGCCATTTTAATTTTTTTTTCCAATATTATTGCCCAATTTGATGTTACGCCACATACACCACACTATTATTGATTTATTTAACACTATATGAGAGAAGAAATCGTTCTACTTGTTTCCGTAAAAACATAATTAAAAATGAAACTCTTCTTCTTGTTCTTTTGTTGTTATAACCAGAGCGGGATAACTTGCACGAACCTGTCCTAGCGTATCAAAGTGCACGGGACGAAAGAGCCGCTCGCGCAGCTTCGCAGTAATATGAAACAAGAACAAGCATGTCTTGTGGTTTGAACTTGTTTGTCGGTATTTGTGGCAAGTGTAAACATTCTTTTCCACGTTAGTGATGTAAAACTTTAATAACGATAAAAAATATTATATTGAGGGGGTTGCAAGGCATTTACTTAAGTTTTTGGCTATTTAGGGGGTTGCGACACTAAAATGGTCTATCCTATAAAAAATGAAATATACGTAAATACAATGGTTGTCGCAAGAATAGCCTTTGTTAGAATAATATTTTTATTTTGATAACTAAAAACACTTGAGGTGAGAGTCCACTTTTATCCGTATCCGTCTAATCAGTAGAACGAATATTAAGTATTTATGTAATTTTCGGTATATAACTAGATAAACATTTTCATTAGTTTTATAGTTTTTGTGACTCCGTCTGGATATTATTACAATATTAACAAGATGTTTAAAACGAGTTTATTCTGTTTCTTGGTTCTTAGCTCTATTATATTCGTCTCTTATGCTGAACCGATAGGTTAAGTTATTCCTTACTGGTTTTGTAATAGTGATAGTGGTCAATATTGATTAAGTAATATAAACATTATGAATACAAACAATGAAATCGCAGGGAATGTTTATTGAACAAAGATGATTTCTATTCATAATTTTTGATGACTTTTAAACATCACCAAAAGTGAGCAAATTAGAAGGATAATTGATTTTTAATGCCTCATTAAGGAGAGTTTCATATTCGTGAAAACATTACACTTTGAGACCTTTGCATTTCTTTACGGTTCAGGGTAACTGTCCTTCATAATTTTCAATTTCCGACGGCATGTTGCCCCGATAACTCTCAAACAAAATGGGATATCAATTTTGAATTTAATACACACAAACTGTAATATAATGTTAACAATAAATGCGTGTATCATATTAATTCTTTATCAGATTGTGTGATTATTACAAACAGTGCTACCAAATTGCCCGAAACGCTTTGATAATTTTGAGAATATTATCATAAAATAACGTAAACGAACTAGAACCAGACTCATATTAATAAAAAAATTAATTATTATGAAGAAAACGATGCACGACTAACTAGAACGGTCGTGATATTAAATTATAGTTCGTTTTATTACAAGCAAAACATATCAGAAACTAACTAAAATAATGGACTTTTTTTATGGGCATTGCACACGTGCTGCAAGAAAAGCCCTAAAGCCTTACAGGAGCGACGCATGTGCGGAAAAAGGGACTTACGTTGGCTTTGAACCGCTGTAAATTTTACTCGGTAGGTGACACAGCCCTAGGCAAATCATTGCAAGGAGATGACGTTTTCGGTATAAAAGACTACTTGAAAAAAGTTGTATGAGGAGTAACAAGTTGAACCTCCGTATGGATGTGAAGTATTAGTGTGATATGTGTTCCTAGTATGCACCGCTTTGGGAGGAATTAAGCGGGATACATCCATCGAACACTTTCCATGAAAATACTTATGGTATAGAATAGACTTAAGACGCCAACCGTTCTTCGATGTTCTAAGAAATAAAGGTTGCTGGGCAGTTCTGGGTCTCCAATCAGGCGAACAGCTCTCTTCTGAATAGAATCCAACAAATGTATTGTTTGTTTGGGAGCAGAGCCCCAAATATTTGAGCAATATTCCATCGTTTGTCGAATCTGAGCTTGGTACAGAAGTAACAGTTATTGTGGAATGTAAAGTTTTCTAGTTCGAAATAGTATTTCTGGCTTTTGAAAAGCTCTCTATGCTATGCTTGCAACATGTTCATATTAGGACTTATTTGCTTCCAAAATTAACTTCCAGCAAAGGATAACCTTTAAGTGAAGTCAGCTGTTAACAGTTAGTTAAAAAAATTTCAAATAGGTTTTACTCTGAACTTTTTCCAGATTAATACCGAAATGGCAAACGATTTTTTTGTACGAAATGTGTTAGTGTTAAAGTGAAAAAACCTATTTGTTTTTTGTTCTTATGTAGTTTAAATTGGTACTTTATTGGTGACTATTTTTGTATAATTCATTTAGGTAATTTTATTTAACTTCAATTGTGCTGTGTGCAAATATACAGTAAAGTTCCTAATTCGCGGGAGTTACGTTACGTAAATATGCCGCGAATACAGAAGCCATAAAATACGAAATGGTAAATTGTATAGGATTATAGGGAATACGTTCTAAGTTTACAAAATTAAAAAATAATTCAAAAAAGATAGTTTTAATGACAGTTTCTTTTACAACATTAACTTACTACTCAGGATATATCACCACTACACCAAACACTTTATTTTTGCACTCGACGCGCGTTTCGCTAACCATGTCAGCTTCATCATCGCTCCTGATGAAGCTAACATGGTTAGCGAAACGAGCGTCGAGTGCAAAAATAAAGTGTTTGGTGTAGTAGTGATATATCCTGAGTAGTATCATTGTGCCAAAGATTCCACATGCCCAACTTAGTTAACATTAACTTAGTTACTCTCAGGCTTAGGCGGTGATTTAAAAACTTTAGGAATTTTTTCTCGTCTTGCTCTTTTTAAAAGTTCTTTCAGCTCAGATTGATATTCAACAGTAGCATAGACGATTTACCTAGTGATACTAAAGGAATGGGGTCTTCCGACATAACTATGCCGGGTTTAGCAACGTTAACTTTTTAAAAAGAAACTGCGGCCTGGGTTTTTATAGCGTTAAATTCTACTTAGTTACTGTCACCCCAAGATAGAATTTCTTCCAGATTTTTGTTAGGTTGAACTATTTCCTGCTGTGTCCGGATATTTACATGAAAAACTGATGTTTGAGCTTTCAGAGTGAATGAATAAATAAGTGCACTGTCATCTGCAAAGCTATAGATTGGATTCTTGATACTTTCCAGCAGATTGTTATTGTAAATAAGAAAGAGAGTAGGAGACAGTGTGGAGCCCTGGGGGACACCGGTGTTGATAGTAAAGAACGCTCTCTGAGAAAATACGAGAGCCATAAACAGAACTTTTCAGACATACCAAAAGAGCGTTGCTTGGCCACCAATCCACCGTACTGAACACTGTCAAATGTCTTGAATATATTAAGTGCAACCGCCGAGATTCTCCAAATTGTGCACTTGTATTCTTGCAAACATGTGTTACATAAGTTAGAAGATCTACTGTTGATCCTCGCTTACGAAAGCCATATTGATAGTCGCTACTAACATTTAATCCGTTAAGATATGATCAATAGCCTTTTCCTTAACTTTCAATATTGTTGCAAGCAGTGCGACTGGTCGGTAGTTGTTTGACAAGGTTTTCTCGCCTTTATTTAGGTATCGGCTGAACTGTAGCGCATTTCCAGCAGGAAGGAAATATTCCCTTTCTGTAAGATAGGTTGAAAAGTCTATAGAAAACTGGCGTTAGTTCTCTCAGGCATTCTTCGAGTACTGTGGCAGATATTCCGTCAGCGCCGCTTTTGGGTGGCTCGTTTCATTAAAATACGTTTTATGATAGGTTGTGTGAAGACAATATCGGGCATCCGTAACTGCACTATGGGATTAGTTGGTGGCGTTTTTCCTTGAAACGGACGTGACATTAAATAAAAAATGCTTTTATTATATAGTGTGTCCCCAAAAGTTTTATACAAATGGAGAAAACATTTATCTTATATATTACAAAAAAAATATTCTTGATAAAAAGTTCTGCATCACATGGAAATCCATAATCAAACATCAAAAGTTTAAAATATTTGTTGGTATACAGAGAAAATAAAAAATAATGATTTATAATGAAGGAGGAATGCAGATACCAATCAATCAATTTCAAAATACTGCTAAAATAGAAATTGTTCCAATAAATAGATTAGGTACATACTTATGTAGCTAATTATTAATTCTAATAAAAAAATATAATATTTTATAAAATAATTAATTCTAGAACCACAATATTTATTACTGATTTATTATATTTGCCAGTTTTGTTGATTCAGTAAAACTTTATTTATAATCTTACTTGAGAAACTAAATTTTTTTTATGTTGGCTATAATGCTATACGTGTCTACTTGATTTTCTTATAGGGTGATTGCAAAAGTTCGTTCCCAGTTAAAAACCAAAATGAATACAACACATTTTCATGAAAAAATAGAATTTACTAATCAATAACATCACCTCTTTGGAATAATTTGCCCAGGACTGTGTTTCCCATCGAGTACAATTTGCAGCGATTCAAGAGCAACGTGAATCGCTTTTTCCGCACACGTACCGCTCCTGTAGTGTTTTAGGGACCTTCCTGCAGCACGTGTGCTAGACCTATAAAAAAAAATGTACTCCCCGTCATTTATAATATATATATGTTATATATAAAATGCAACGTCTCTCTGTCCGTTAGTGCGCTTATCACTTGAGAACCACTTATCCGACTTACGTGCTTTTTTTTTAAACATACATATGTTTTATGGCTAGGTTATAGGCTATATTTTATTACGTTAGGTAACATAAACAATAAGCAGTGACGATAATAGTGAATTAAGCCGGAAAAAGTTTGCCGCTAGGGCGTTCTCTTACAATACACTGCCTAAACCATTAAATATGAAACAATATCATGTAACAAAAAATCTTTATAATATCTATAATATATATAAAATGCAACGTCGGTCTGTCTGTCTATCCATTAGTGACTAAAAATTTGAAAACCATTCCGACCTATCACCGATGTTTTCTAGAATCAAACAAAAAGCAGTAAGTCGACACCTAACGAATTTATATTTATATGCTGTCTGTCATCTAAATACTTATGCATGAATAAAAGAGATATATGACCATTTAGAGAGACAGGAATTTTAACTAGAGAAGAAGAAAATTTATTAGACTTAAAAAATTAGAAACTGTTTGCAATCATTTAGTCCAATCAGATTTATAGGAATATTTTTGGTCGTCTACGTCTCTAGAAGATTTTAGACTAGTAACCTTACTGTGAAAATAAGCTTGAAATGATTAATTCACAATCCAGAGTTCATATTCCAACGGGTGATTGACTTTAAAATTGTAAGCTTCTATGACGATGTATTTAAAATTAAATTTAAATGAATTGTTTAAAAATCGTGAAAATATTTTTCCTGTGCTCCATATAGTTAAAATAAGAAATATGTAGAGATAACTAAAATATGAAAACTTCTTTACTAAATATTTTGAAATTTTTCAACAATTTCTAAGTACTGCCCTGTATAAGCAAAGTATTTTTAACATTCATGCAAAACATGGGTAAACAAAAACATACAGTTTTTTTTGCTAACACCGCATTTTTAAGATAACAGATAAATACATAAGTGCAGATTAAAGCCTAAAATGTTTAACTTTCGATAATAAGTAGGAAGTTTTTAAATCAGGTTCAATTAACAAAATTCAAATATCTATAACACCATCAAATAAACTGAAATAATTAATTCTTCAAATTTCCTGCTTTTTTCTGATTACCATAGTCTAATATCCTTTAATAAACGTTCAGAAATAAAGAAAAATAATATGAAAAGTTAGAATTTTTACTTTGCTCGAAAAACTAGGTTCACTGCTCTATGCTCTATTTTATGAGAAAAAATTTTCAAAGCCCGACACGTTGCGACGCCATTTTGTAACGTATTGACTTTCTTTACTTTTAATAAACATTTTATTTATTAAATAGAAGCCGTTATTTGCCCCTTATGTATATCTTAATTTTGAAAATGGATTGAGTGGATATTAATACTGATAGAAGACAGAATTAAAACATCAGCTAGCTCATTTTTTTTTTACTACTAGAAAATATGAATAAGAGATAATTTTTGTATGTCTTTTGAAAATAGTCTCTATAGTTGTTCAAAATTTGGTTGTACTACTTTTTTTTGGCCACCATTCATTTCAGAATTAAAGGAATCTGATTTCAGCTCAAACAATGAAAAAAATACTGAAGAGTTATTTAGTTGTTGAAATAAAATTATTTTACGTACAACCGTTGCGTCCTGAAAGAAAGAGCAGGAGTTTAGTGAGACACCACACATGTAAATAAAAAAGGGTATATTGATTAACAAAATAAAAATTCCTAACTTTATTACACTCCTAAAAATTACTTCGACTAAATAACAACCCCTTAAGCTAGAAGAGTGTACACCATGGCATAGGGTCTTTAATTTATGAATATTAAGTTTTTAATAAAAGGCTTGATCCAACTCGATTTTAAAAGTTTTTGAAATTAACTTCGTGAATTTTACGTGTAGAGAATTTCAAGTGAGATTTTTAGACTGGTGTGCTTATGACGTACGACTGGTTTCTCCTCGTGGGTTTTCCATAAGTTACCTGGCCTTTCCTGGTGAGATCCTCAAAAAATATTGTCCTAGCCATCACCATCCTAGTTTCGTTTGGGCTACTAGACACTTTTTGACCCGAAATGCCTGAAGATAAGCAGGATATTTCAAAAAAGAAAAAAGCCTTAAACTTGAGAGCTAGAAACCATTACTGCACTACTACATCACTGAGAAAAAAAACACTCTGTGGCGTGCTGGAGAAGAAAGCCACTATGGCCTCATGGTCGAAAAAGCCACTCCTGCTTCATGGGGGAAAAAAGCCCCTACGGCATTCTGATAGAATAAGCCTAATAATTGCATCTGGTCGCTTAAATATCTTCGTCCCTTCTCATTCAAAGTGACGTCTTTAAAATGGCCCACTTTCGGACGAAAAATTAATGCAAACTAAATAAGTCAAGTCGGCAACACGCGTTACACACTGCCGGTTTAAATTAAACTGCTCAAATAGCAGCTACGCTACTCAAGAATTGAAATCACTATAATAAATATAAAAATGCAATAAAATATAAATTATAGGGAGAAAAAACAGTGTCGTAACATGATCTTAAAATCTAGAAAAAAATGAATGTTACAAGGTACTGTTGTATCTGTGTGTGTTGGTTTTCCGTAAATATCGAATAGTAAATGTTAATTAGATTTTTTTTATAGTGATGTCTAGGAAATTGATGTTATTGTCTTGTTCTTCTTCCCAAGTGAATTTAATTTTGGGGTGAATAGAGTTCAGTATGTTTAAGACTAGTTTTTAATTCTCTATTATTTTCTTTGAAACAAATCAAAATGTCGTCTACGTATCTGTACCAGAAAATATATTTTTGACCTCTTTTGTATTTAAAAATTTTTCTTTCCAAATTAGACATAAGAGTGGACTTAGTGGAGATTGCATTGCTAGGCTGTCTGTTTGTTTAAAGTACTACCTGTTAAATTCAAAATAATTCTCATTTATACATAAGTTTAACAGTAGTAAAAACTCTTGGCGCGGTACTTGGTTAATTCGGGTCTTTGTAAATATGTCATTTATAAAGTTAATATATTCAACAACACAAATCAAGTCGGAAAAAGTTTGCTGCTAGCGCGTTCTCTTGCAATATACTGCCTAAACCATTAAATATGGAACAATATCATGTAGCAAAGAATATAATATATATAAAATGCAACGTCCCTCTGTCTATCTGTCCGTTAGTGCGTTTATCACTTGAGAACCATTTATGCGATTTACGTGTTCTTTTTTTAATTCATACTTTTGTTCTCTGGCCAGGTTATCTATAATCTTCTATAATATGTATAAAATGCAACGTCTCTCTCTCTGTTTGTCCGTTAGTGCGCTTATCACTGTAGAACCACTTATCCGATTTACGTGTTTTTTTTTTTAAACATACATATGTTTTTTGGCCAGGTATATCACTACGAGGCTGGTTTGAAAAGTCCGTACAAAAATAAAAACTTATGTGTTTGGGGTAAACCTTTTTTATTTTTCGACATAGTCTCCTTTTAGGCTTATACACTTCGTCCAACGATGTTCTAGTTTGTTGATCCCTTCCGAGTAATAGGATTTGTCCAAGTCTGCAAAATATCCATTAGTGTCTGCAATCACCTCCTCGTTTGAATAAAATCTTTGTCCCGCCAGCCATTTCTTCAAATTGGGGAACAAATAGTAGTCCGAGGGAGCCAAGTCTGGAGAATAGGGGGGATGTGAAACAAGTTGGAATCCTATTTCCATTAATTTTGCGACCACAACTGCTGAGGTGTGTGCTGGCGCGTTGTCGTGATGGAAAAGGACTTTCTTGTGGGCCAATCGCGGGCGTTTTTCTTGCAGCTCGGTTTTCAAACGATCCAATAACGATCAATAATATTCACCTGTAATAGTTTTACCCTTTTCCAGATAGTCGATGAGGATTATCCCTTGCGAATCCCAAAAGACAGTCGCCATAACCTTTCCGGCCGAAGGAACGGTCTTCGCCTTTTTTGGTGCAGATTCCCCCTTGGTAACCCATTGTTTAGATTGTTGTTTGGACTCAGGAGTATAGTAATGTATCCATGTTTCATCCACAGTGACGAAACGACGCTTAAAGTCCTCCGGATTCTTCTGGAACAGCTGCAAACCATCCTTGCAACACTTCACACGATTCCGTTTTTGGTCAAGCGTGAGCAATCGCGGCACCCATCTTGCGGATAGCTTTCTCATGTCCAAATGTTTATGCAAAATATTATGTACCGGTTCAGTCGAGATGCCCACAGCACTAGCAATCTCACTCTTCTGTCATCCATCGCCATATCATGGATTTGATCAATGATTTCTGGAGTTGTAACCTCCACAGGCCGTCCAGAACGTTCAGCGTCACTTGTGCCCATATGGCCAATCCGAAAATTTTGAAACCACTTATAAACTGTTCTAATCGAAGGTGCAGAGTCACCATAATGTTTATCAAGCTTCTCTTTAGTCTCTTGAGGCGTTTTGCCTTTCATAAAGTAATGTTTAATCACCACACGAAATTCTTTTTCGTCCATTTCTTGAAAATCACTCGACTTCCTTGATTCACACGAATGCCAAACACAAAGAAATAGACCAATATGGTTGAAACTTGGTGTGCGTTCATTCAAGAGATGCTACTAACTAAACATGACCTCGATACGCGCCGGTGGTGCCATCTCTCGGACTTTGCACGGACTTTTCAAACCAGCCTCGTATAATATATATAAAATGCAACATCTCTCTGTCTGTCTGCTTGTCAGTCTGTCCATTAGTGTGCTTGTCATTCGAGAACCACTTATCCGATTTACGTGTTTTTTTTTTAAAATTCTTTACTTAAATATGGAACAATATCATGTATTAATGATTAAAATAACCATTACGACAAAACCAATAAACCTGCATATCATACAAGTGTACATGCCAACATCACTATCTAATAATGAAGCAATTGAAGAAGTCTACAATAAGATTGAAGAAACTCCCATCAAAAGAGATCATAATGGTGATTAAAGAGTTTAATGCTAAAATTGTCTCTACAAATGACAATGACCAGTTTCGGAATATTATTGGAAAATATGGGCTTGGTGTTAGAAAGAAACGCGGAGATCGTCTACTTCCGTTTGCTATTAATAATAGCTTCACTATCACTAATACCACCTTCAAAAATCATCCAAGACGACTTTCCATCTGGGTGTTACCGAACGGGCACTAGAAAAATCAGATTGATTATATTCTGATTAGCTCTAGATGGAGGTCATCTATATTGAATGTAAGATCCCGCCCAGGCGCAGTATGAGGTTCAAATCAGTTATTAAAGACTCAAATGAGAATGAAACTAGCCACCCCTAAAAAAACAACAACAAACAAGAGAATTACTGTGTCTGGCAGTACTCTTTTCCAAACAATAATCAACTTTAACATTCCGGAAGTCACAGAAGATATAGACAAAACGTGGGCAGATATGAAGAAGTGGATAACAAATGCTGCTACATAATATTCGGCAAAAATACAAAAACACCCTCAAAAACATTGGATGATCGGCGATATCCTAAAGCTTACAGAAACAAGAAGAAATATGATTTTAATAAACAACACATCGGATCGTCAAGACAGAATCAAATCAATCAATAAAGAAATCAAGGTGGCTTGTAAAAAGGACAAAAACACATACTTGAATAATATATGTGAGGAGCTAGAACAACATGCTACGAACAATCGACCACAAGAACTTTATAAAAAGGTAAAATACCTATCGAAAGAATTTAAACCTAAAACACAAATAATCAAAGATAAGGAAGGTAGAACAGTCACCGACGTACCTGGAATTATTGACGTTTGAAAGGATTACAGTAAAGAACGTTTTATGGCTCAATTAGTGGGTGACTGCTGTGTCGACAAAGAAGCCGCAGAAGAACAAGAGTCATGTATTCGTAAGTCTGAAGTCAGGAAAACTATTCAAAGGTTAAAGAATAGAAAAGCAGCAGGTACTGACGAGATCACTGCGCAAATAATAAAGATGATGGGAGAAACCGCCGTGACTATGCTACATCAACTGTGTAATGAGGTACGGAAGACTGGAAGATGGCCGAAAGATTGGTGCGAAGTTGCATTTATACCCTTGTATAAGAAAGGATCCCCTTTGGATTGCAGCAACTATAGAACAATCGCTCTAATGCCAAAAGCTGCTAAGGTGTTTCTCTGGATCCTAAATGAAAGACTCAAAACTTTTCTGCTGCCGCAAATATCTACCGAACAAACAGGCTTCATTCCAGGAAGAGGGACTACAGGACAAAGTCTCAACACACGCCAGATAATAGAAAAAGTCAGGGAATTCGAAATGACAACCTTTATTTGTTTTATATAGCACGCTAAGGCTTTCGACTGCATACAATGGAACAAACTCTGGTCGATTCTAATCAGCATCTTGTAAACCTTATTCGATCCTTGTGTGAAAACACAAATGGCAGAATTAAACTGAATTATTCTTTTTCCGTTCCCTTTATCGTAGAAGCCGGGGTCAGGTAGGGCTGTATTCTGTCACCATTACTTTTTAACATATATAGTGAACATATAATGAGTTCTGTTTTGGATGGCTGGAGAGGGGGTGTAACAATCGGTGGAAAAAAGCTAAGTAACCTTAGATATGCGGATGATACTGTTATACTTGTAACTTCAATACAAGATCTAGAACCAACTATGAACCCCCTGGAAATCACTAGCAAAATATATGGATTGATAATTAATAGAGCGAAGACCAAAGTAATGATTGTTAGTCGTAATGAAGATATGCCACACATAAATAAAATTGCTGGTTTCACTGTTGCAGACCATTTCAACTATTTGGGATCCCTCATAACGAACAATGGTGGTTGTGAAGCGGAAGTAAGAAGATGTTTGGCAATGGCTAGAAATTCGACCATCAAACTGACTAAGGTCTGGAAAGATCCAACTGTCACAAAAGTTAAGATTGGTATCCAGCCTTATATTCCCCATAGCTACTTACACATCGGAAATATAGACCATTAAACAATTTGACAAAAGACGAATCGATGCGTTTGAGATGTGGGCATATCGAAGAATCCTCAGAGTATCATATACCGAACACCGTACTAATGTATCTATTCTTGAAGAGTTTGGTATAAATGACCGACTTTCAAATAGAATTAATACCATAGACAGTACTTGAAATATTTTGGTCATATTATGAGGAAAGTGGATGCCATGGAAAAGCTTGTAGTAACGGGGAAGGTAGAAGGTAAAAAATCAAGGGGATGGTCTCTGACAAGATGGTCCGACCAAGTAGAATTTCTCCTTGGAATGGATATGCACGAGTCAAGTCAAGTCACGCAGGATCGAGATGCCTGGAGAATGATACAGCAACTGCATAGTGTCACCGATACTCCTATTGGGGTGAGAAGACTGAGAGAGAGAGCTAGTGTCTTTTCTTGGTGAAGCAACATTTTTTAAAAAAATTTACTGAATTAGCCGTTACTTGATGGAAATTCATTGTCATTTAACACAAATAAAACACTAATAATGTTTTTTAATTTCCACTATATTATTATTTTTCGTGACAATTGTTTCGGCACACGGTGCCTTCTTCGGAATTTTAAACTAAATGTAATATTGAATACATATTCTTAAATATAGTATTTTCGTTCTACCTGTTTAAGAAATCCTCAGTGTACTTAGATAATTCTAACTACCAGGTGTAAAAGTATGAAATGCGGATTTCAGACAACAGATGGTGCACCAATCCAGTTTGTGCTATAAAGATTTGACACTGCGCCATTTTGTTATGTCATCAACAAGTGTCAGACGCGCATGAGTGATAAATTGGAAAAGTGTGTGCATAATGTTGTGTTGTTGTGTTCAATATGTCGAAATTTATACCGATCAAAAAGCATTCGCGGACATCATTAATTTTTTGTTTTCATTTGAAGAAAACTGCTGTTAAATCATACCGATTACTTCGAGAAGCTTATGGTGAACGTGCTCCATCGCTAGATACGTGTAAACGATGGTTTCGGTGTTTCAAAAGTGGTGACTTCGATGTTGCAGACAAGGAACGTGGAAAACCGCCAAAAAAATACGAAGATGTAGAATTGCAAGCATTGTTGGACGAAGATGATTCGCAAACACAAAAACAACTCGCCGAGCAATTGGGCGTTAGTCAACAAGCTGTTTCCAATCGGCTACGAGAGATGGGAAAGATTCAGAAGATCGGTAGATGGGTACCCCATGAGTTGAATGACAGGCTAATGGGAAAGCGCAAAAACACGTGTGACATTTTGCTCGCTCGGTATAAAAGGAAGTCGTTTTTGCATCGTATAGGTACAGGGGATGTAAAGTGGATTTTATTTTGAGAATCCCAAGCGCAAAAAATCATGGGCGCACCATCCACATCGACCGCCAGACCGAGTCGCTTTGGCAGAAAGACGATGCTCTGTGTTTGGTGGGACCAGAGGGGCGTAGTCTATTAGGAGCTGTTATAACCTGGAGAAACGGTTAATACTAAACGTTACCAACAACAATTGACCGATTTGAACCGTTCGCTGCTTGGAAAAAGGCCAGAATACCGAAAGAGGCAACACAAAGTCATTTTTCTTCATGACAATGCTCCATCGCATACGGCAAAACCGGTTGCGACACGTTGGAAGCACTCAGCTGGGAAGTTCTACCCTATGCGGCTTACTCACCAGACTTGGCTCCTTCCGATTACCACTTGTTTGCATCGATGGGTCACACACTTACTGAGCAGCGCTTTGGTTCGTACGAAGATGTGAAAAAATGGCGGAAGATTTTTACTGGCATGGTATTCACAAATTGCCCGAAAGATTGGAAAAATGTATAACAAGCGATGGAGCATACCTTGAATAAAGCACTTTTTATCATTCTTCCGAATTTAACATGTTTTTTTTACACCTGGTATATAATTCGGTACAATAATATAAAACCATAAATACACAATATACAATTGGAAAAACCTAAATATTTAATCCTGCTTATTGTTCTAGGTAAATCTGGTTGGGTTAATTTCTAATTTTTAATATGGTAAAGGTTTAATAACGGAGAGTTGTTGGTTTCAAGTTGTTGATTCAGTAAAATGTTCCTATCCTTATATTTGTTAATCTCCATGCTTTCTAAGAAATTCAATTTTTTATATTTAGATTCAATATGAAGAATTTTAAAATTTTCGTCAAAATTGTGGTTTTCTAAGAATAAATGGTCGGCATAATTAGAGGTGTTATTTTGTTTTATGTAGCTTCTTTTATGTTCGTTAATTCTTTTTTGAAATGATCTACCTGTCTGACCAACGTAGAATTTTGAGCAAGAACCGCAATTAAGTTGGTATACTCCCGATTTTGTCATTTTATCACTTTTATTTTTGTTATTCTTTATTAGATTTGAAAGTTTATTATTAGTTTTAGACAATTGTTTGGATACAAAGTTGGTTATCTTTTCTGTATAAGTGAGTGTTTTAAAATTATGTTTATGAGTTTTAACTGTTGGGTATACCATATTAATAGCTTGTCTATAAGATTTTTGTTGACGATTTTATCTATTATATCTGGTCGATACCCATTGTTAACCGCTATCTGTTTTATTATATTTAGTTCTTTAATATAATTCTCTCTTGTCATTGGTATGTGAAAAAGTCTATGAATAAACGAGTTAAAAGCAGCCATTTTGTGTGATTGACGATGATTAGAGCTATTACATTTTTTTCTTCGCTAAATTTCACAATTCAAACAAAAAATTTTTTTTTTCTTGATTTCACAATTCAAACGGTCCAGTAAGCTAACGTAATAGTCTTGGGTGATTGTTCGCCCCCTCTCAAGATACTCGGTCAGTATTATTCCATGTGTATCCTAAGAAATACTTGCCAAAACTTTTCCAGCTGATGTTTATGGTTTTGGGTGCTTCGGTCGGCTTTCATGCAGTTCCAGACACTCTGTAGACTGACTGTTAGACTCAGGTGTATAGTAATGGATCTATGTCTTCGTCCATTGTTACGAATTGATGTTGCGTCTTCGACATGTTACTTCTCAAGCCATTCTTGGCTTCTAGCTGTGCTTTTACCCATCAAAAAGCAATGTTTAATCAACATACGTTCCGTTCCGTTCATGCAAAAATCAGTAGCGTCACTCAAATAGCTGTAACTCGCAAATTCATAACAAAAATGTACTACCATCTCGCGGAAAGTCTCGAAATTTTTTACCCTATGTAAGTACTAAAAAGATACAGGTCCGAGTATCAGCCTAGTAACAAAACCAATTTTTCAGGAAACAATTTCATAAAACTCGAAAACGTGAAACGTAAAAAGCTGGAGAAATCAAAATATTATATGTTGTTTTAAGAATTGAATTTGCAAATGCCATTTTTTCTTTCTGAGATAAAATTTGTCGTAGTCTTGCATGACCGTTCTTTCTGTAAACTTGTTGAATTTCTTTCATTTCTACGTTTTTGAGAAGATTGCTAATGACAAACTGGTAACTGGTCTTTGTATTCAATAGCGTCAGTCATAGCTGAAGAATATCGCGCTCGTTAATGCTTTGTCTTAAAGTTTCAGATCTCTAGTTGTTATTGAACTAGATTTTTACTTATTTTTTTTATTTTCCAGGCACATGCCCAGAAGAAGATCCTCCAGAACAACCACCAACCATTCTAGCTGACGACGAAAACTGCGGTGCTTATTATGTTTGTAATGCCGGTACTGCAATTGAACTGTTTTGTCCTCAGACAACTTACTGGAGTGTTGACCAGCAAGCTTGCGTAACAGGAGCAACTAAAGCTGCATGTGGCACCAGATCGACTACCGGTTCACCCACAACTGCTAGTTTTTAAGTAATTTTCAATAATTTTGAAAGACAAATATAAAACTTATTATTAAATATTTTTTATTTATTTCGTTGTTTTTAATGTTCTGTATGGATCACTTCGGTGTCCGTCTGTCTGTCCGTCTATCACACTTTATTTTCTCCGAAACTATTTGGCATAAAAAGTTGAAATTTGGCACAAATGTAGAATTTGATGGCCCAATTAGAGCCGTGTAGCTTTAAAAGTTATATTTTGACTTAAGGAGTTAGTTTTGCGGGATGAAATCGGAAGTGAAAAAAAAATTACCAGGTCATCGAGTAGTCAAATTGTGAAAATACGAGTTTAAGAATATATATGATGTAATACTTGTGCACCCTTTTCTATGTATTATTTTTAAAAAATAGTCAAAAATCTCTGTCCTTCCACCTTATCTAAAGTCCGTTTGTTTGAAGTTGATAGCACACAACATGGGTTACAAAATGTCATAAGCTACCGAAATTTCTCTAACAATTATTTGCATTTTTAGTTTTAATTACTTTTATTTTCTATCTCTATACAACAGTGCGACCTTTCTCTAGAAAATATTTTATTACATGCCTTCTAAGCTTTATAATAAGCTATATAAATCAACGCATCTCAAATTTTATTTTAATGAGTAAATGATGAAACTAAAAATCTTATTTGTATTATAAAAGCCTAAACGAGTACAATTAACAATTCTTAAGAACTAAAAATCTACAGTGTAAGAAAAGTTAATGATAATAGGTGCAATAAAATTATTTGAGATTTTAGCAGTTATTGGAATGTAATTAACCAAAGTACTTATCGGTAGGTAGATGCCTAAGTACCTAAGTATGCAATAAAAACATTCTGTAAGTATGAAAATAAAGCAAAAACCTTAGTTCAAATCAGAACAGCGATGGCTTCAACTTTCAGTTTTGCCCCGGTCAAACTTCGTTGAGTCTGTAAATCTTCATTTTCCCTGCGAGAAAAAGCAATGATACTTAACGTCCACGATGCTCTAGTGCATCAACAGCCAACAAGCCAAGTCCATGAAATTGTGGAAACCTGTGCCAACATGACGGGAGTTGGATCAGCAACTATTTATAGATTTCCAAAAGAAAGAAAACGCGTTCCTTGCAACGAACCTCAGAATCGCAAAGAAAAGGAGCCCTTAGAGGTCGATGAAGACTTTAAAACCGCAATAAGAAGAAAGTACACCATTTTTTTTTATTAAGAAAGAAATACCTACACTACATAAAGTTTTGCAACAAATCAGAGAAGACTAGGACTTACAAATTTTAAAAAATGGAAATTATGGAAAATCTTTCATAAAGTGCATTTTCGTTGGGAAAAACACAATAAAAAATCTGTTCTTATCGATAAAACAGAAATAATTTGTTGGAGAAGAGAATATCTACGAGCAATTAGAAAATTTCGAGCCGAAGAAAGAAATATTTTTTATTTAGATGAGACTTGGGTTAATGAGGGACACACAGTGAAAAAATTTTGGATTGACGAAAACATTCACCGGTTCTTTTCATTAATAGAAATATTATTTAAATGGTAGAATCAAAAATATACATGGCTTCCCGAGTTATAAGTAACCATCTGAAAGGAAAGCTGCTAAATATGTGTATTCAAGTAGACGGACATATTTTTGAACATTTATTATGCCATAATAATTAATAATTAGATAAGTTAAATTATATTAAAATTATTATTAACTATTTGTTTATGTTTTCACAAGGGCGTAAGTGTATTAAAAACAAGGGTACAAATTGAAAAATTCAAAATAAATCGAAGACTATTAGAAATAGGTATATGACTTACTTAATAAAAGTTGGGGGGTTTTGTAAAATCCAGCAGAAAAAATAATAATATACAAGGTGTGCTATTTAAAAAATTTAAGATTTTTCAATTTAAAATACTCGAAATGCATAAAGTTATTTTGAACACTAACTTAAATTTCTTTACATATATATTTTTTTTATCTCTATAGAACGCTCGTACCAATTATGATTATTCCACCTTCATAAACAATGGCGCTACTGGCAATTTTTTACAAAACCGAAACCAGTAGTTTGTTTAAAAAAATTGAAATATTAGAAAAACTACTACGTTTAGATATATTTTAAGCAGAATTTAAAAATAAATTAGAAAATAGGATGTTCCATTAAAAAAAAAAAACATATGTTATATCGGCCGCACTTTTTTGAAGTACCCTGCATACTCAAAAATAATTTTAAAACTGTGCACCTTAACATTCCCTAAAACTATTGTATTTAACATTTTTTCGTCATTCCCGAAACAAGAGATAATGAACTTTACTCTATCGTTGACTCACCCTGTAGAGAATTAACAGTTGTGGAGTGTAAAGCTGTTTAGTTCGAAATAATATTTCCAGCTTTCGAGGAGCGAAGACATATTTGTTCCCAAATTAACGCCCACCAAATTGAAGAAGGAGGCTAGAGGAACGGAGTACCTCGACATAAGTATGTTGGGTTCAGCAACTAGTACGGAAAAAAAAGTCAAAATAATGATGAGATAGGCCTAGTTTAGATACTGCAATATTATGATTTTATCCTCTTAAGGCTATCACCAGGAGTATTGTCCTGAGTTCTGGACCTCGAAAAACTTGAGCTCTTTTATTTATAAACAATTTAAGTTTTTAAAACGCGTTTTTTGGGCTTAAAATGTGAATAACACCGGTTATATAAGTCGGATCGAGACCAAAAACCAAACTCTTCGTAATGAAATTTTCAACAAATCCTCGTTGGCTTCAAATCGCTCAAGTGCGAACATAATCTACATAATTGAAAAAAACAGGCAAAAAACTCCTTTTTTTTTCATTTTATTGTATAAGTCGACTAAGTGAACTGATCGGCTTAAAACTTTCAGAAAATGTTATAGTAAAAATATCCTGAAATTTTGGTACAAAAATATTGAACCTAGTGGGCACAATTGAATTTGTTATTTCAAATTTGAATTGCCTGCCATTTTATGCCATTAGGTCCAAAATGGATCTTTTTTTTTAAAAATTTAGGTCTCGACGCCAGCTTTAGGATAACATTAAAAAAAATTATTTGGAGTCATTTTAACCGTTTTTTTTATTAATCAAATAACAATAAATGCGTTTTTTCGATCATTTTGAAAAATATTGTTAACGAAAATAATATATTTTTTTTTAAAAGAAGGTCTCGCGATTCTCTTCCAGACGTAAGCCGGTATATTCAATTTTTTTTAAAAACGCATTTGTTGTTATTTGATTAAATTAAATTGAAAAAATGAGTCCAAAAAAAGTTTTTTTTAATGGCATCGAAAAGCTGGCAACCTAAATTTTGAAAAAAAAAGATCTATTTTGGACCAAATGGTATAAAATGGTGAGCAATTCAAATTTTAAATAACAAATTCAATTATGTCCACTGGGTCCAATATTGTTTGTTGTATTTAAAAAATAGGCAAGAAACTTTCAGAAAATATGCCTTTTGTTATACCAAAAATATTCTGAAATTTTGGTACAACAAAAGGCATATTTTCTGAAAGTTCCTTGCCTATTTTTTAAATTTTGTAGGTTATGGATGCAATTGAACGACTTAAAAGCAACGAGGATTTGTTGGAAAATTCATTACGACGAGTTCGGTTTTTTTTTTATCTCGATCCGACTTATATAACTGGAGTTATTCACATTTTAAGCTCACAAAAAAGCGTTTTCAAAACTTAAATTGTTTATAAACAAAAGAGCAACAAGTTTTTTGAGGTCCAAAACTCAGGACAATACTCCTGGTGACACCCCAGAGAGGATAAAATCATAATATATATATCATATATATATATATATATATATATATATATATATATATATATATATATATATATATATATATATATATGTTATATATATATATATATATATATATATATATATATATATATATATATATATATATATGTATATAATATGTATATATATATATATATATATATATATATATATAATATATATATATATATATATATATATATATATATATATATATATATATATATATATATATATATATATATATGTATATAATATGTATATATATATATATATATATATATATATATATATATATATATATATATATATATATATATATATGTATATATATAATATATATATATATATATATATATATATATGTATATATATATATATATATATATATATATATATATATATATATATATATATATATATATATATATATATATACATATATATATATATATATATATATATATATATATATATATATATATATATATATATATATATATATATATATATATATATATATATATATATATATATATATATATATATATATATATATATATATATATTACCATTAAATACAACAAAGTGTACCTTGGTTCGTCAAATATAGTATAATAATTATAAATATAATAAAAATAGTGTTGGATTACCATATTCACCATAAATATATGGACATACGAAGAAATTGCACAAAGTCGGACAAAACAATGTTAAGCTTAATATTTAAAAGCAGTAAAAATACAAAAATAATTAAAATTGGAATTTAGGTGTACCTTGGTTTAAGACAAGATAATGTAGGTAGGTTCCGGTTCATGATAGCAATACCTAGAAAGGAATTTCATAACCGGCATACTCTTAGAAATCATCAGTCCCCGTAGAAATCCCTTATGCTGTATCTAGACTGTGCAATTTCAAATGCTTTTTTTACTGCACTACAGGTTAACTTTTTTAGAAAAAACCGCCACCTGGGTTACATTCTAATTGGTTACTACAAGATAGAATTTCTTACCGGTCTTTGTTAAGTTGAACGTCTTCCTGCTGTCTGAGGATATTTGCACGAGTAGCCGATGTTCGATCGTTCAAAGTGAATGAAGAATTAAGCATGCTGTCATCTGCAAAGCTGTAGACTGGATTTCTGGTCCTTTCCAGCAGATCGTTAACGTTAATGAGAAAGGGAGTAGGAAACCGTATGGAGCCTAAAAGCACATGAGCGTTGATCAAGAAGCAATCTAGAGATTGCCACTCGTAAAGAACGCTCTCTGAGGAAACACGAGATCCATAAACAGAACTTTTCAGATATACCATGAGAGCGTAGCTTAGCCAAGAATCTGTCGTGCGAAACACGATTGAACGCCTTGGATATATCAAGGGCAACCGCTCGAGAGTTCAGTGTTAAAGTGGCATATTACATGTATTTCAACTCCAACGTTAGTAGTTTGAGAAACTTTCCCTTTTTATTTTTCATTATATTCAAAAACATTTATGCTCATAATTACAGATAGATATAAGAATATATAATACAACATTCGAAATATGCGAATGATGCTTCAACAGTGTCCTTTAATGGATTATCATTATTATCTAAAAAATAAAGCACTTGAAATAAGAATTAACGTTTGTCACTGTATAAACAACCTCTAATCCATAAAAAATGTTTATCTTAAGTGTTGATATATTTTCGGTATATAAGTTAAAAAAAAAATCTCATCAGTCTTACGTGTTACTTTTGGTTCTGTCTAGATAATATTACCTCATTAAAAAAATGTTTAAGACAAGTTTATTGTGTTTCTTGGTTCTAAGCTCTATTGTATGCATTTCTTATGCTGTTCCAATAGGTAAGTTATATCTTACTAATTTTATAATGCTGTAAGGTGGTCAATAGATCAAGTAATACAAACGAAATTAACTTAAACGACTAAGTCATAATGACAGGTAAGATTTTAATGAGTGGAAAAAGATAATTTCCAATTTTTGAGAACTTTTAATATTACCAATATTACGACCACAGTATGTTGTATTTCTCGATAGCCTGGTATTCTGATAACTACCAAACGATAATTTCGAATTTAATACACACATATTTGAAATCAAAAACTTAAGTTTTTACGAGAAGTTCCTTTAGAAGGATGGACAGCAAGAGGCTGGATAATTTTTGTAGTTTTCTAGTGGTATTATAACAATGCGTTCGTTTTTCCTCTTCAGGTAATGGTAGTTTTAATTATAATTGTTAATAATAGAGATGTTAGCGGGGGTACGTTCATTTATAAGATATTATATATCCTTTTCAGGCATTTTGAGATCGAGAAATTTGAGGATCATGTTATTTTCTCCATCACTTATTCAAATAATTAAAAAATAACACAATTCTCAGATACCCTGACTCCAAGAACAGTAAAGAGCTCTTTAGGTCTATGAATCAGCATCTTCTAAAATATCTTGAAGGGTTTAATATTATAAATTTAATATTATAAATACCATCAATATGGCTTTCATAAGTAAAGATCAACAGGAGTTCTTCTAACTTATATAACACATGTTTAGTACACCGCAATTGAATACTTTGGAGTATCTCGAGCGGTTGCACTTAATATATCCAAGGCATTCGATCGTGTTTCGCCTGACAAATTGTTGGCTAAGTTACGCTTTTATGGCATGTCTGAAAAGTTTTGTTTATGTTTTCTCAGATAGCGTTCTTTACGAGTGGCAGTCGACGACACCTTCACTATCAACGCCAGTGTACCCTAAGACTCCATACTCTCTCCTACTCTTTTTCTCATTTACTTTAATGATTTGCTTGAAAAAACCGGGAATCCAATCTACAGCTTTGCAGATGACAGTACGCTTATCTCTTCATTCACTTTGAACGCTTGGACATCGGCTACTCAGACGAATATCCTCAGACAGCAGGAGGTCGTTCAACTTAACAAAGACCTGGAAGAAATTCTATCGGGGGGCGACAGTAACCAAGTGGAATTTAATACTACAAAAACCCAGGCGCCATTTTTTTCTAGAAAAGTTAACGTTGCTGAATCCGACGTAATTATGTCCAGACATTCCATTTTTCTACTATCGTCAATCAGTTCGCACTAGAGCTCCATATCCTGCTGATTCATCTACTTCTTCATTGTCTTTTATCCCTAAATGTCAAGAAAACTCACAGTAGTTTAACACTCTTGTTCCTGGAGGACAGTTCAAACAGTTCACGTTTATACTCCATCGGAATTTTGGAGTTGGCATCTAAAGGCTTTACAGTAGCTTGACTAACTGAGAAAATATGTATACTTCTTAGTTGCGGTAATCCCCTCTAATATTATCGTGGACAAATGCATGTATTCCATAAAGTTCTCTTCATTTCTATAATAGACCAGACCCATTGCCTTCGTCGGAGTATCACCGTCTATCCATAAATTTGGATTGTAACGACGTTGTTATAGAATCAGATTGCATATTCTATAGTTTGTCGCCGCTTAGACCCATAATTCTTTTGTGCCAAAATTACACAGGTTATTGATTTTATTCTTCATTTGTCCTCTTTCGATAACATCACTTTTATCTATTTTTTTTATGGGTCTAACACATGTGCTATAGGGAAGTCCCTAAAGCGCTCCAGGAGCGGCATGTGTGCGGAAAAAAGCGATTCACGTTGTTCTTGAATCGCTGTAAATTGTACTCGGTGGGAAACACAGCCCTGAGCAAATTATCCCAAAGGGATGATGTTCTTCATATAAAAGATTGCTTGAAAAGCTTGTACGCGGAGTAACAAGCTGAACCTCATACGGATGTGAAGTATTAGCGCGACGTGTAATTCTAACATGCACCGCTCTGGGAGGAATTAAGCGGGCTACATCCTTTGAACGCATTCCATGAAAATAGTTGTAGAACAGACTCAAATCGCCAACCGTTCTTCGATGTTCCAGTGAATCAAGGCCGCAGGTCAGTTCCGGGTCTCCAATCAGACGAACAGCCCTTCTCTGAACAGAATCCAACAAATGCAGTGTGTGTTTGGGAGAGCAGCACTATTCCATAGTTGGTCAAATTTAAGCTTTGTAAAGAATTAACAGTTGTTGTGGAGTGTAAAGCTTTCTGGTTCGAAATAATATTCCCAATTTTTGAGAAGCTCTCCTTGCTATGCCTGCAACATGTTCATGCCAGGACGTATTTGCTCACAAATTAACGCCCAACAAATTGAGTGACGATGCTAGGGGAACCGAGTTCAGCAACGTTAACTTTTATAGAAAAACCTGCCGCCTGGGTTTTTGCAGCGTTAAATTCCACTTGGTTACTGTCACCCCAAGATAGAATTTCTTCCAGGTCTTTGCTAAGTTGAACGACCTCCTGCTGTCTGCGGATATTCGCCTGAGTAGCCGATGTCCGAGCGTTCAAAATGAATGAAGAGATAAGCGTACTGTCATCTGCAAAGCTGTAGATTGGGTTCCCGGTCTTTTCCAGCAGATCGTTATTGTAAATGAGACAGAGAGTAGGAGACAATATGGAGCCTTGTGGCACACCGGCGTTGATAGTGAAGGAAACATGGGAGTCACAAACAGAACTTTTCAGATATACCACTAGAGTGTAGTTTAGCCAACCACGGTCGAATGCCTTGGATATGTCAAGAACAACTGCCCGAGATTCTCCAAAGCGTTCAATTGCGTTGTTCCAAACATGTGTTACATAAGTCAGAAGATCTTCTGCTGATCTATGTTTACGAAAGCCATATTGGGTAATCGCGAATAATGTTGAATCCTTCAAGATATTTTAGAAGATGCTGATTGATACCCTTTTCCATGACTTTCGGTATTACTGAAAGCAGTGCGACTGGTCGGTAGTTATTTGGCAAGGTCTTCTTGCCTTTTTTACGTATTTTTAGGTACCCCGTGGGGGAGCGGGATAGAATATCTCCCCCGGTACGTTCTGCCTGTCGTAGGAGGCGACTTAAAGAACAATCTAGATGGTAGATGCCCAGATCCCACCAGCATCGCCCGGTGTGATACCATCGCATCGGCATAGGCTGCGTAAAGTTGCTTAACGTTTCGTGGCTGTGCCGATGTTCCAGACTGTGGGACCAAATAGCATGATGAGGCACCTAGATACAAAAAATTCCGGAGGTAAAATAGCCCCCCGTTCGGATCTCCGGGTGGGGGCTGGTTCAGGTGCGTCGACCTGCAGAGATCAGAATTTTAAAATGGATTTTTGCAACATACGAGGTTTAAACTCGAACATAAATTCAGTGCACCAACACCTGCAATCAAATAAACCTCATGTACTCGCTCTCTGTGAAACTAAGGTCAGTTCATCGACCAGCACAGTGAACTATCTTTATCCTGGGTACGACTTCTATTCCCGATTTAGGCGTAACTTTGGAATCTGTCTTTTTGTCAGAAGCGACCTCTCTTGCCAACGAGAAGAGGCTCTGGAGCCCCCAAACTTTGATGTTATGTGGTTAAAAATAACGACTCAACCAACCACAAGGTTCATCTGTATCCTGTATCGACCACCAAGCGATACTAACTTTAGAGCACTTTTCGCTTCTCTTGCAGACACCATCGATCATTTACAAATTAACTATCCAAATGCCGAAATTGCCATCCTGGGCGACTTTAATGTCCACAACATCAACTGGCTTAAATGTTCAAATACTACCCATGAACAAGGTTGTGAAACCGAATCATTTTCAATCAGTTGTGGCTTAACTCGGCTTATTGACGAACCAACACGGATCCCTGATCGAGACGGGGAGTTCGCCAGTCTTCTTGATCTGTTTTTAACCACCAATCCGGAGATTTACACGGTCAGCGTAAATCCGCCATTAGGTTCTTCCGACCATAAACTATTATCGACATCGAGTATCCTACCAATCAGTGACAGAGACGCGCCTAAACCGCGCAAGATTTGGCACTACAAATCTGCTAAATGGGAAGATCTCATGGAATATTTTCGAACTTTCCCTTGGTTAGACGTTTGTTTTCGATCCGATGACCCATCTGACTGCGCCAAGGAGGTTTCCTATGTTATTTTGGCCGGTATGGAGGATTACATCCCTTTTTCGAAGAAATGCCCTTCCAAAGGCAAGCCTTGGTTTGACCGAAAATGCAAAGAAGCTGTTGCTTCTAAACATCTTGCATACCGACATTGGCGTGAAAATCCTAACACCATAAATCGTAACACCTTTATGCGTGCCAGGAACAGATGCAGAGAAATTATCGACGAAACCAAGGAGGCACACAATCAACGGATTAGAAACAAACTTCTCGCTTGTCCCAACAATTCCAGGTCCTTTTGGTCAGTCGCTAAGGCATTTAGTCAAAATTTTACCAAACCCACCATACCACCACTCACACGGCCAGATAATTCTATTGCAACGACACCTGTTGAGAAAGCGAACTTGTTGGCTGAACTCTTTGCTTCACATTCTACTGCCGATTTCCAAGGAAAAACACCACCTAATATTCCCATAGCGCAGTTAAGGATGCCCGATATTGTCTTCAGGCAGCGTATCATAAAACGTATTTTGATGAAGCTAGACACCAAAAAGGCTTCTGGCGCTGACGGAATACCTGCTATAGTTCTCAAAAACTGTGCGAGGGAACTAACACCAGTTTTCCGTAGACTTTTCAACCTATCTTACAGGAAGGTAATATTTCCTTCCTGCTGGAAATGTGCCACAGTTCAGCCAATACCTAAAAAAGGCAAGAAGACCTTGCCAAATAACTATCGACCAATCGCGCTGCTTTCAATAATATCGAAAGTCATGGAAAAGGCTGTCAATCAGCATCTTCTAAAATATCTTGAAGGATTCAACATTATTAGCGATCACCAATATGGCTTTCGTAAAAATAGATCAACAGGAGATCTCCTGACTTATGTAACACATGTTTGGAACAACGCAATTGAACACTTTGGAGATTCTCGAGCGGTTGCTCTTGACATATCCAAGGCATTCGACCGTGTTTGGCACGATGGGCTGTTGGCTAAGCTACGTTCTTATGGTATGTCTGAAAAGTTCTGTTTGTGGCTCTCATGTTTCCTCAGAGAGCGTTCTTTGCGAGTGGCAGTCGACGGATTTCTTTCTAACACCTTCACTATCAACGCCGGTGTACCCTAAGGCTCCATACTGTCTCCTACTCTCTTTCTCATTTATATTAACGATCTGCTGGAAAAGACCGAGAATCCAATCTACAGCTTTGCAGATGACAGTACACTTATCTCTTCATTCACTTTGAACGCTCAGACATCGGCTATTCAGACGAATATCCGCAGAGTGCAGGAAGTCATTCAACTTAACAGACCTGGAAGAAATTCTATCCTGGGATGACAGTAACCAAGTGGAATTTAACGCTACAAAAACCCAGGCGGCAGTTTTTTCTAAAAAAGTTAACGTTGCTGAACCCGACATAGTTATGTCGGGGCACTGCATTCCCCTAACATCGTCACTCAAATTGCTGGGCGTTAATTTGGGAGCAAATATGTCCTGGCACGAACATGTTGCAGGCATAGCAAGGAGAGCTTCTTAGAAGTTGGGAATATTATTTCGAACCAGAAAGCTTTACACTTCACAACAACTGTTAATTCTTTACAAAGCTCAAATTCGCCCAACTATGGAATACTGCTCCCATGTTTGGGGCTCCGCTCCCAAACATACACTGCATTTGTTGGATTCGATTCAGAGAAGAGCTGTTCGTCTGATTGGAGACCCGGAACTGACAGGTGGCCTTGATTCGCTGGAACATCGAAGAACGGTTGGCGACTTGAGCCTATTCTACAAGTATTTTCATGGAAAGTGTTCGAAGAATGTGGCCCGCTTAATTCCTCCCAGAGCGGTGCATGTTAGAAGTACACGTCACGCTAATACTTCACATCCGTATGAGGTTCAGCTTGTTGCTCCTCGTACAACGCTTTTCAAGCAGTCATTTATATGGAGAACATCATCCCTTTGGAATAATTTGCCCAGGACTGTGTTTCCGACCGAGTACAATTTACAGCGATTTAAGAACAACGTGAATCGTTTTCTCCCGCACACGTGTCGCTCCTGTAGCGCTTTAGGGACTTCCCTGTAGCACGTGTGCTAGACCCATAAAAAAAAAATGGCTGAACTGTGGCACATTTCCAGCAGGAAGGAAATATTCCCTTTCTGTAGGATAGGTTGAACCGGTGTTAGTTCCCTCGCACAGTTTTTGAGAATTGTGGCAGATATTCCGTCAGTGCCAGAAGCCTTTTTGGTGTCTAGCTTCATTAAAATACGCTTTATGATACGCTGTCTGAAGACAATATCGGGCATCCTTGACTGGAATTTGGGAATAGTAGGTGGTGTTTTTCTTTGGAAATCGGCAGTAGAATGTGAAGCAAAGAGTTCAGCCAACAAGTTCGCTTTCTCAACAGGTGTCGTAACAATAGAATTATCTGGCCGTGTGAGTGTTTGTATGGTGGATTTGTCGAAATTTTGGCTAATCGCCTTAGCGATTGCCCAAAAGGACCAGGAATTGTTGGGACAAGCGAGAAGTTTGTTTTTAATTTGTTGATTGTGTGCCTCCTTAGTTTCGTCGATAATTCCTTTGCATCTGTTCCGGGGACGAACAAAGGTGTTACGATTTATGGTGTTAGGATTTTCACGCCATTGTCGGTAGGCAAGATTTTTAGAAGCAACAGCTTCTTTGCATTTTCGGTCAAACCAAGGCTTGCCGTTGGAGGGAATTTTTTTCGAAAAAGGGATGTAAGCTTCCATAACAGCCAAAATAATATCGAAGACCTCCCTGACGCAGTCAGATGGGTTGTCGGATCGAAAACAAATGTCCATCCAAGAGAAATTCGAAAATATTCCAAGAGATCTTCCCATTTAGCAGATTTTTAGTTCCAAATCTTGCGCGGCCTAGGTGCCTCTTTGTCATTGATTGGTAGGATACTCGATGTCGAAAACAGTTTATGGTCGGGAGAACCTAACGGCGGATTTACGGTGACCATGCAAATCTCCGGATTGGTGGTTAAAAACTGATCAAGAAGACTGGCGAACTCCCCGTCTCGATCAGGGATCCGTGTTGGTTAGTCAATAAGCTGAGTTAAGCCACAACTGATTGAGAATGATTCAGCTTCACGACCTTGTTCGTCGGTAGTATTTGAATATTTAAGCCAGTTGATATTCTGGACATTAAAGTCGCTCATGATGGCAATTTCGGCACTTGGATAGTTAGTTTGTAAATGATCGATGGTGTCTGCAAGAGAAGCGAAAAGTGTTCTAAAGTTGGTATCACTTGATGGTCGATAGAGGATAGAGATGAACCTTGGAGTTTGTTGAGTCGTTATTTTTAAACACATAACATCAAAGTTTGGGGGCTCCAGAGCTTCTTCTCGTTGGCAAGAGAGGTCGCTTCTGACAAAAAGACAGATATATACCTAGATATATTTGTTTTAGATTTATGTCCATAGCTGTGGCAGATGCTACTTATAGCCCCGTTCGAACATAAGTAAGCTAATCTCTGCAGATCCGTTCGGTATATAAAGATGGGTCGAACGGGTTAATTTGGAAGCAAGTATGTCTTGGCATGAATATGTCGCATGCATAGCAGAGGGAGCTCCAAAGGTCGGAATATTATTTCGAACTAGAAAGCTTTACACTCTAACACACACTATTAATTTTGTTCAAAGCTCGACTAACGATGGAATCCTGCTTTTATGTATTAGGCTCTGTTCCCAAACAAACACTACATTTATTGGATTCTATTCAGAAGAGAGCTGTTCTCTGATTGGAGTTCCAGAACTTGTATATTAAAGCATTGGCGGCTTGAATCTATCCTGCAAGTGTTTTCATGGAAAGTATTCGATGGATGTAACCTGCTTGATTCCTCTGAAAGCGGTGCATGCCAGAAACATACGTGGTACTAATGCTTCACATCCGTATCAGGTTCAGCTTGTCACTCCTTGAAGAACCCTTTCAAACAATCTTTTATACGGAGAACCTTATCCCTTTGATATGATTTGCCAGCACTGTGTTTCCCAACGAGTACAATTTACAGCTATTCAAGACCAACGTAAATCCCTTTTTCTTTACACGCGTCGCTCCTATAGTACTTTAGGGATTTCCTGCAGAATGTGAGCTATGCCCATTAAAAGGAAAATAACAGGGTATATTCGAAGCAACCCCTCTAATCCTCTTCCTTACCTCATTAATCATAAATAACAAAGGTACACAAAAAAAAAAATTATCTGTCTTTTAAGTGAGGCATGTAATTTCTTAAGAATTTTTTTGTGCTGAATCCAAAAAAATCATAAACAAAGACATCCACCGTGAGGTTTTTTTCAGAAAACACACTTAAAGTTGCCAGAAAAGTCTTAAATTGAAAAAAATAAACTTTGAATTGTTGTGGCTGTTACTTGATGGAAATTGATAACGAATGTAATGAAAGACTGATATTGTCAAATTTCCACTTTATTTAGTTTCACTGAAACTGTATGACGCGTTTCGCTATACTATAGCTTCTTCTGATACAAAATGATATTTGAATATTAGTGTTGTTACATTTATACAAATACCCTAAGATAGATATGTAATAAAATTAATACTATATGCTAATGAATATTGCTGGGAAATCCATTCTGAATATTAATTATATAAATTGAGTAAAGGGGAGTTACCATGGCCAGACAGGTATCTTTTTGTTCGTTGTCGTTAAGATGATGTCTAAATTTTTAATTCTATTTATTTCTAAATTTTCTAATAGGTTTTAATTTTACGCCTTTGTTTTGTATGTGTAGAATTTTAAATTTGCCGTCAAAAAGATGATTTGATTCTGTTAAATGATTACTGTACGCTGAGTCAGTTTTGTTTTTTAAATAGCTTCTTTATGTTCTAAAATCCGAGTTTCGAATGAGCGACCTGTCTGACCTATGTAACTTTTATGGCAAGAACCCACAATTCAACTGATACACTCCAGATTTTTTTGATCTATTTTGTTTTCCCTTTGCGTTTTTAATGAATTTTCCTAACGAGTTATTTGTTCTAAAAGCTATGTTGATATTATATTTGTTTAAGTGGTTTTTTAATTTTCTCTGACGTGTTACCAAAATAGGTTAAAACATTATATTTTCTCCCTGTGTTTTCTGTCTTCGGGTATACTAAAGAAATAACTTTATTTTTTAATTTTTTGTTTAGAATTGAGTCTATGGTGTCAGGAGAATATCCGTTGTTAACCGCAATTTGTTTTATTAGATTTAATTTTTTATTAAAATCATCTACAGATAAGGGACACTTACAAGTCTATGCAACATACTGTGGTAAGCTGCCAATTTGTGTTTTAGAGGATGAGCTGATTTTATGTTTATTGTAATATCTGTATGTGAGGGTTTGTGAAAAATAGAGAATTTGTGTTTGCTGTAATGTCTGGTTATCGTTAAGTCAAGAAAATTAATTTTATTGTCGACTTTTAGTTCCATAGTGTGAATTTAATATTTTTTATGTATTGAGTTTATATAGTTAAAAATATTTTCAAGTTGACGCTCTGTACCATTAAAACAAGCAAAAATGTCGTCTACATATCGGTACCAATACAAAAATGATTTGCTAAATTCTTGTCGATGTATTTGTTTTTCTAGGTTATCCGTGAATATTTCTGCTAAAAGTGGGCTGAGTGGACTACCCATTATGAGATCCTCAGAACTATTATAAAACGTATTATTAAAGTAAAAATAATTTTGATTGAGAGTCGTGTTTAATAAATTTAGTATGTCTTGTTGTATAACGATATTAACTTTATTTTTGATTAGGAATGTTTTTATGATTTTTACTGTTTCAACTGGGGGTATGCCAGGGAAAAGGTTTTGGACGTCAAATGATACTAGTTACGGATAAAATCAGTCTTTCATTACATTTGAAAAAAATAAATTTTAATAAATAATGTAAAACTGTATAGTCATTAAAATTATGGAATAAAACTATTATTTCGGACTTTTTTAATATTCTGAAATTACAATTATCACAAAAAACGTTTCGTTAAACGTTCACGTTTAACAAAAAACACTTGCATACACTACCTTTAAGTACGCTACGTAACAAAATGCTGTTTAAAATAAATATGTGCAAACGTTTAACTAAAAAATTGTTTTTAATTCTTATTAATATTGAACAAAACTGTTGTTTTATTGCATTTATTTACTTAAAAAAAGCATTTTGCCAACCACATAGCACCCTTGTAAGTGTTAAAAAAGCGAGTTTTTTGTTCAAACTGAACATACAACTTTATTTTTTGATGTCAAGTCAGAATTAAGAACTTCAAAAACACTGGAAATAATAATTTTGTTCAACATTAATAAAAATTAAAAACAATTTTTTATTTATTTTAAACAGCATTTTGTTACGTAACTTAGTTAAAGGTGGTGTATTCGTGTTTTTTGTTAAACATGAACACTAAAACCTAATATTTTTAAGTTTTTATGATAAATGAAGAATCAGAACATTTAGAAATGTCCGAAATAAAGTTATATTCCATAATTTTAATGATTGTACAGTTTTACATTTTATTTATTAAAATGCATTTTTGGCAACTTTAAGTGTGTTTTCTGAAAAAACCTCACGGTGGATGTCTTTTTTTTATGATTTTTTGGATTCAGCATAAAAAAAAATACTTAAGAAAGCACGTGTCTCACACAGAATTTTTTGTTTTGTATGCCTGTGTTGTTAAAAATAAGGGAAAAATAATACACTTTTCAGAGTTCTCGTTTCAAGGAATCCTGAGATTAACTCTTTATTTGTTTGATAATAAATAATAGTGAATAATTAAAAAAACAATAGAATTTTCAAAATTATTTACTCTGAAAACCCTGTAAAGGACATATAACACGATATATTTCAATCAACCCTTGTAACACCCTCCCTTACCACTTTAATCTTTTGTACATTTGATTCTAAATAATTATGCTTTAAATTTGTTCATGAAATTAACAAAATTTTAGATGGTGATTTAGAAAATAAACATTTTTCAACTTATACCCTGACACTCCGTTTCTCTTTAGCGATATTACCTATTACTATAGGTTTTTCTTGATCTAAAGACCATGAAATGTGAAGAAATGCAAAAATCTCGGATTGCGTTTTTTTTCATGCATACGATATTTTTCTTGCTAAAAGAAAGTATTGTATACTCCAAGATTCTATGTGTGTGCCCTGTGACACTCTACGTCACTAAAACTTTACGATAAAAAATTTCGTGAAACTAGAAAATTTCTGGAGGTAATCTTGGTCAAGTAGAAATATATATAAATATACATATATATATATATATATATATATATATATATATATATATATATATATATATATATATATATATATATATATAATGACCAAATAGATGCTTATACTGTACTCTGTCGGTGACTTATTTAAAGTCTTTCCAAATAAAGCGGCCAGCAAGGCTGACACTTAATTACAGAAGCGCATCTTCCCGAGTTTGCCGCTCAAAGGCATAGATGGCGTTGGTGAAGCAACCAAAGGTGAATTGAAAGATCCGCACTTCAGGAGTTCCCAAAGTATCCTTTGTATTAGCCGGACCATCCCAAGACGCTAGGTTCAGCAAATACAAAGAACATAATTTCTCATCATTTTTCGTCAACCGGACCCCCCCCATTAGTCCATAAATTGACACAATTTACGAGGATACAATCTGGTCCAGATTAAAGCCTATGATATGTAGTTTTGGATTTTGAGTGGCATATTAAGAAATTGTGTTGTATTTCAAAAAATTTCAGAAAAACTAAAGTAAAATTGTAATTTCCTAATATAACCAAAAGTTTCTGATAATCTTATTTTACCCCAAAAAACCGACAACTCTTGAAGGAAAAGTTTTTTTTATGGCCTCAATTTTCGAAGATATTTATCATAGAGTATTTGCCATATTTTGGATATTCAACAATTTTTTACTCAAAAACTAAAACTCTTGTAACTATGTAAGAGACAAAAAATACTTGTTTTTATTTCTTAAATCACCACGATTTACTCAAAATTTTTGAAGCACTTTTTAACAATTCTTTATTTTGATTTATATTTTTTACGATTTTTCCGTTCTAAAACAATTTGCCGCTGCAAAAATCTTATTTTTAGGAAAAAAAATTCTTTCGTTGTAAACTTTCTCGTAAAAAACACGATTCTTAAACTCAAAATAACTACTTTATTGAAAACATTATAAAAAAAAATTGTAAAAAATATAGGTCAAAATAACGAATTGTTAAAAAGTGCTTTAAAAATTCTGAAAAAATTCATGGTGATTTCACGAATAAAAACAAGTATTTTTTGTTTCTTAAGTAATTTCTCTAAAAGTTTCAGTTTTCAAGTGAAAATTTGTTGAATATCCAAAATAAGGCAAATACGGTGTAATAAACATCTTCGAAATTTGAGGCCATAAAAAAAAACTTCCTACAAAAGTTGTAGATTTTTGGGGTAGAATAAGATAATCGGAGAAAAATTTTGGTTATATTAGGAAATTACATTTTTACTTTAGTTTTTCTGAAATTTTTTGAATTCCATTTCCAGATTTGGGTCGGTATTCAGCCCAAATCAGCACAATTTCTTAATATGTCAATCAAAATTCAAAACTACATATCATAAGCTTTAGTCTGGACCAGATTGTGTCCTCATAAATTCGTCAGTTTATGGACTAATAGGGGGTTCGGTTGACTATATATATATATATATATATATATATATATATATATATATATATATATATATATATATATATATATATATATATATATTTAGTGTTCCGTACAGAACACTTATGGGATCACTTTGGAGTCCGTCTGTCACACCCGATTTTCTCCGAAATTATGTGACACATAAACTTGAAATTTATCACATATATAGAAATTGATGGCCCAATCAGAGCCATGCAAGTTTTGAAATAAAAAATTTCACTTACGTGGTTAGTTTTTTGAGGGGTGAAATCGAAAGTGAAAAAAATAAAAATTACCAGGTCGTTGAGCTGAGTGGTAAATGAAAAAAAAAATGTATAATGTAATACTTGTGCACACTTTCCTTTGTATTATTAAAAAACTCACCCCGCCCTGTCTTAAAAAAAAATTTTGAAAAAATTGTGGAATAGTCGTCGTAAAGTGTAGATTGAGGCAAAATTATCATGAGTCTATTACATTTGATAATTTATCTGGTATAAAAAAAGTGTCATAACAATATGGTGGACGTTTTTTTAATATACTTTTCAGTACATTAATGATACTGAGTCGCGCGATATTCCAAAACAATTTTATTTTATTTGCTTATAACTGAACAAATATTTAGGTAATAAATATTTGTTTTACACTTTTATTACCAGATTCTATATTGAACGAGATTGATTGATTGGCTATTAGATAGCTAAGATGCTATAACTATTATATATTATTGACTAAGAAAAAATGTGAAAATACATACTGGATTTTAAGATATATACATGTCTGGGACCTAATTAACTTAGCCGAGGCTTATTTTAAAAGCAGGTACCGCACGGAACACTAATTTCGCAATTCCGCCTTGCATTAGGCTGTATTAATTAAACTTAATTTGCAAATGTTAATTTTAAAATTCGGGATAGAACTCGCCATCGTTTTCAATTTAATTTCTTTTGGTGTAACTACACCAAAAGAAATTAACTAACTAGTTAATTTCTTTTATCTCCTTGTCTTCAGGAAGATTCTGTCTATCAAACTGGTAACTTACTTTTTTGTCTCGCAGAGGAATCGCAGAAGAAATAGACGCACATCAAAACTTCATCTTACAGTTTTAGCATTAGTGAAGACTCGTTTTTGTTAAAGGTCCCTAAATCTTAATGTTTATCCAAATAGATTTTTTTTTATTTCCTCAGTATTTATTTTGCCTCTGTTTTCTTTGCAGGCGAATGTCCAGAAGAAGACCCTGTAGAACAACCACCAGTCATTCTCGCTGATGACGAAAATTGCGGTTGTTACTATGTTTGCAATGCTGGTACTGCAATTCAACAATATTGTCCTCAAACGACCTACTGGAACACTGACGAGGAAGCCTGTGTAAAAGGAGCAACTAAAGCTAAGTGTGGCGATAGACCCACTACCCCTTCACCTTCAGCTAACTACTAAGTAAATTATTGAGTGAAATAAACAGTAAAAATATAAATATAAAATATCTCTTTTAGGCACGTGTTTTATTTGTTTTAATCCTCTTTATATACAGAAATTTTTTTTAGTCCAGTCAGACCTTCCAAAAGAGGCCAAAAAACAGAAATCGTCGGATATTGCTATTTTACCAGGTGTACAAGTATGAAATGCGGATTTCAGACAACAGATGGTGCACCAATGCAGTTTGTGCTATAAAGATTTGACACTGCTCCATTTTGTTGTGTCATCAACAAGTGTCGGACGCGCACGAGTGATAAATTGGAAAGGTGTGTGCATAGTGTTGTGTTGTTGTGTTCAATATGTCGAAATTTATACCGAACAAAGAGCATTTGCGGACAGCATTAATTTTTTGCTTTCATTTGAAGAAAACTACTGTTGAATCATACCGATTACTTCGAGAAGCTTATGGTGAACATGCTCCATCGCAAGATACGTGTGAACGATGATTTCGGCGTTTCAAAAGTGGTGACTTCGATGTTGCAGACAAGGAACGTGGAAAACCGCCAAAAAAATACGAAGACGTGGAATTGCAAGCATTGTTGGACGAAGATGATTCACAAACACAAAAAGAACTCGCCGAGCAATTATGTTAAACATTAGTCTACAAACTGTTTCCAATCGGCTACGAGAGATGGGAAAGATTCGGAAGACTGGTAGATGGGGACCACATGAGTTGAACGACAGGCAAATGGAAAAAAAAAAAAACACGCAAAAACACGTGTGACATTTTGCTAGCTCGGTGCAAAAGGAAGTCGTTTTTGCATCGTATAGTTACAGAGGATGAAAAGTGGATTTATTTTGAGAATCTCAAGCGCAAAAATTCATAGGGAGACCCAGGCGCACCATCCACATCGACCGCAAGACCGAATCACTTTGGCAGAAAGACGATGCTCTGTGTTTGGTGGACCAGAGGGAGCTGTTAAAAACCTGGGGGGATGGAAACGGTTAATACTAAACGTTACCAACAACAATTGACCCATTTGGACCGTTCGCTGCTTGAAAAAAGGCCAGAATACCGAAAGAGGCAACACATAGTCATTTTTTTCATGACAATGCTCCATCACATACGGCAAAACCAATTCGCGACACCACACACACAAAGTTCTACCCCATGCAGCTTATTCACCAGACTTGGCTCCTTCTGATTACCACTTGCTGAGCAACGCTTTGGTTCGTACGAAGATGTCAAAAAATGGCTCGATGAATGGTTCGCAGCAAAAGGGGAAGATTTTTAATGGCGTGGTATTCACAAATTTCCCGAAAGATGGGGAAAAAATGTATAACAAGCGATGGAGCATACTTTGAATGAACACTTTTTATCATTCTTCCGAATTTAACATGTTTTTTTAGAAAAAAAAATCCGCATTTCATACTTGCACACCTGGTAAAAAAAATACTCATCTCGATGAGTACATAACGAAAAAAAATATTGCTACTGCTGAAAAATTGGGACAACATCCTCAAAAATGGGAGAATTGGCTCATTTTTTGGCCTTTTTAGGGTATTTTTACAATTCTATCATAAATTTATGGAAGATAAACTAAAAACTCTGACAGATTTTGCTTCTAGATAAAAAAACGAAAAATTTAAGGGACTATGGATGTTATTTGAACCTTCTGGTCGGGAGTAATTGGCCGTTTTTTGTCGTTTTTTTTGTCATTTTTTACGATTAAATAGGTGTACTTGCAAACTCTAAGCTAATTTTTTTTAGTTAACTCTGGAAATATGTTCCATGGACATTACTTTGATTGATCCCAACATAATTTTGGCCATTTTTATAAATTAGATATATTTTTTGCTCCTCATAATATTCATAAATTTTATCGATTCACTTTTTTTTCTTCTGACGAATTTTATAAACAACTTTTTTTCAGTTTACTACTACCTTACCTAAAATATCAGAAAATGTTCCTTAGTCCCTAAACTTTTATTTGAGGTACTTGAGAACTCATTTAAATAATTTAGGCCCGAGAAATTGGCCTCAAATTTTTTTTTTTTTCTAAAGCCAATTTACGATCTCTTTTTAAAAAATTATTTCTTTTTAAGTTTTATAACATTTTCAGTAACCAAAATTCTTTTTAATTATTATACACAGATTACTGTACATGTTGAGTGGCTGAGTTAAATTGTCAAATTGATGAATGAATGATGATGAAGAAATTTCAAATTATTATATTCATAATCAAGAATGTCAACCAAACAAGAAGCCACGAATAGAATAAGGTAAATATAAATCTTATATTTGTACGTCATATTTTTTATGTAACATTATTTAATACGATTTTTATACAAATAAAAAATAAATGGACCGATAATAATGTTGAAAAGATTACTTTTTTACTGATAATTTTATATGAAGATATAATAATGTGAAGTATGTGTAAGTGAAAAATATATTTAATATGTAAATAACCGGTCAAGTGCAAGTTGAACTTGCACAATTAGTGTTCCGTACGTTGATTGCTTTTAAAATAAAAAAATTTGTTACGGTGATATAAAATGATCAATGACTTCACAAAATACACCCCAAAAGAGTTTTCAACAAAGTTTGTTTACAATCTTTACTGAAAATTGATGACCTTGAAATTTTTATATACGAAATAAATTATTAAAGGTAATGCACTCGTGATAATTTTCGTTCAATCTACACCCCCGTGGAGAGCATTCCAGAATTTTTTCAAAATTTTTTGATCAGTACTTCTCGAGATAAGGTGGGGGGACAGCGATTTTTCGCGACTTTTTAAAAATAATACAAAGAAAAATGAGTCCAAGTACTACATTATGTGTATATTTTTTACTCGTGTTTTCACAAACTTTTATTTGACACCACACTCTATGACCTAGTAAAAAAATTCTTTTTTCACTTCCGATTTCACTCCCCAAAACTAACCCCTTAAGTCAAAATTTAACTTTCAAAACTACATGGCTTTGATAAGGCCATCAATTCCTATATTATTACCAAATTTTAACTTTCTATAACAAATAGTTTCGGAGAAAATCGGGTGTGACAGACAGACAGACGGACAGACAGACACCGAAGTTATCTTATAAGTGTTCCATACGGAACACTAAAAATGGCTAAAATTATGTTTGGTTCAATTAAAGTAATGTCCATGGAACATATTTCCAAAGTAAACTAAAAAAAAAAATAGCTTAGAGTTTGAAGTATACCTATTTAACATAAAAAAACGACAAAAACGGCAAACCAGAAGGTTCAAATGACCTCCAAAACTACTTAAATTTTTCGTTTTCTTATCTAGAATCAAAATCTGTCAAAATTTCTAGTTTATTTTCCATAAATTTAAGATAAAATTGCAAAAATACGCTAAAAAAAAACCAAAAACTAGTCAATTCTCCCATTTTTGAGGGTGTTGCCCCAATTTTTCAGCGGTCGCAATATTTTTTCCTTAATCTACCTGTCGAGACGAGTATTTTTTATTTTTTTTAAAGTAGCAATATCAGACGATTTTACCTCAAAATCGTATTCTCACTGGACTATTTCTTAAATAAATTAATTAAAAATAAAAATAAATAAATTAAAATTAAGCAAATTATGGAAGTTTTTAGTTACAAGTACGAGAGTTGTACCAAAACTTCTTGGTCTCTAAAGGTTTTTTTTTTAGTGTTCCGTATGGAACACTAATAAGATCACCTCGGTGTCCGTCCGTCCGTCTGTCCGTCTGTCACAGCCGATTTTTTCCGAAACTGTTTGACATAGAAAGTTGAAATTTGGTACTAATATAGGAATTGATGGCCCCATCAAAGCAGTGTAGTTTTAAAAGTTATGTTGTTTAAATGGTTAGTTTTGGGGGATGAAATCGAAAGTAAAAAAAAAAATTATACTAGGTCATCGGCTGTGGTGTCAAATGCCACCAATTAGAAGGTTTAATAATTGCATCATTTGTAATACACTAGTATATCTATCATTAAATATACTAATTGCAATATAAGATGCAATCTCAATAATTTTTGTGCCACTTTTGTGCCACTGTAATACACTTTTGGAGCCATAGACCAAATGACAGCGTTTTGACTTTCGTTGTTATTCTGAGAGTAACCTTCTAAACAACATTCTTATAAAGGACTGACTAAAATAACAATACTCTTTGTCAAGGCTTTGACCGCTCGTGCCGGTTCGATCGCTACTTTAGTTTCGGGCCGACTCTCTGCCGCGCTCACCTCTAATTGTTATAACTTCGGAAATAATTTCAATTTTGAAATGGTTAAACGTCTAAAATGCTCTTAAAAGTATAAACAATTTATCTAGCCAAAAAAAAAATAATTCGATTTTTTGAAAATCTCAAGGTGGTGTAACCCCTTAAGATGGTTAGAAAGAAAAATATAGTATATAGAAAGAACCATCTTATTTTTAAAATTTTTTCGTTACGAAAAATTCAATTTTTTTCA
The DNA here is from genome assembly GCA_019049505.1 of Pachyrhynchus sulphureomaculatus. NCBI lineage: Eukaryota > Metazoa > Arthropoda > Insecta > Coleoptera > Curculionidae > Pachyrhynchus > Pachyrhynchus sulphureomaculatus. Next base: position 39,292,542 of record CM032449.1, on the reverse strand, counting down.
TTTTTGCTCTAAAAAAGACCTGGTTCATTCTCCTTATTTCTATTCAATATTTTATCTTAAATATAACATCAAAAAGTGATTTTAATAAATAGATACTACCTATTTTACAATAAAATTATGATTTAGATAACAGAAAAAGAAAAAATAAAACGAAACAAAAATTTACTAAAATAATGCAAACAAAGAAATTATTGAGAGCCAAAAATTTTTCATAAAGAGGTGTTTTTAATTTGGTCACAAAATCACTTGGCTACTTTAATAAAGACTATACATTTCTTAAACATGTGAATAATAAATTCTTATTAACAAAAATATAATTACAAATCACAAAGCTGTGATATTCTAAAATGTTTAATGAGTTAGAGAATACACGAGACACATACGTAAAGTAAACAGCGAGATGTTAGCATATTTCTGAAAATAATTACTGTCCACGAAATACAGTACACTACGATAAAACTAACTACGATGAAATGTTTGATGCTTTCGATACAGGTGCTATCTGTATACTTACAAAGGTTGTTAGCACTGCAACTTATTTCGAAGCGTAGCGTCGGAGCACTATGCGGTAATTTTCAAATTACCTTATATTATGTTTAGGTATAAGTAGCTAATGCCTTTAAATCCAAATATTCTTTGATTTTTAATATTGTTGTTTTATTTGTAAACTGCTATGTCATATAACTATTATTATTATTTCAGCATTAATATAATAATAATTAATACGTTCCTGTTATTTGAATAATAATTGTCTTATAAAATAGGTAGTATTTGTTTTAAGGTAGTTCACTCGTGACAATCGGAGCTAAAAGTATAGTCCGACAGTAAATACAAAACATTTAAAATACTTAATGGCGGAGTATTTTATTTTTGTCGGAGACTGTATTCGATAGATGGAAACTTTCATATGCAGACACACACTAATACAATCACACTTTTAATGAAAATAAATGTGGCAACACTGCAAATGCATATACCGAATGTTCTATAAAAGTAAAGATTTTATAGGTTATATTTATTAGACTTTGTGTATGTTTACTCTTTAAACCATATTACTTCTGTTTTAAAATTAAAAAAAAAAAATATAAATAAATAAAAAATGCCTTTTGATTATAATCAATTGCGACATAAATGCAAATTTCCAAGGGAAAAAACGCAAAAAAAGTATTTCTGGAAAGAATGACGCAAAAAAAATAAAAACTAAAGAGCCTAACCTGCGTAGTGGTCGACGAGTTAGATGAGTTAGGAAAAAATTTAAAGTGTTGTTTGTGTAAAAAAAGTTCTTTCACTAGAAAAAATAACTCATGAGAAACGTTTAGATCGTAATTACAAATTACGGAGCGCATAAAGAGTGCGTCACGAAAAAACTGATATTGCCCTTTAAAAAAGGGTTATTTCAGATCTTATGAATAAAAGATTAAATTGCATCTTTTGGATGATCTAAAAAGTTGTTATGAGAAATTGGTGTTCTACAGGAATAGTGCAATTATTATCTAGTCGAAAAGACAATGGGAAACCACGTGTAACTAAAGATACACGAGTATTAAATAAAGTAATTATTTACTTTACAAATAGTTTATAATACTTTATTAATTATTAATATCATTAATTATTTATTTAGTTTTACCGAGAAAATTTATAAAAACCTTTTTTTTTAATATGCATATATTTAATATTGTTATCAATTGATATGTAAATAAACATAATAATAATTTAAAATATTATCGAAAAATTATTGAACCTACAAACATATTTTTATTTAAATATAAGTCTTCTCTAAATACTAAAGAAAAAATAATAAATATCAAGATTCAAATCCAAATTTTAATTAATACATTTAATATTTTTAATTGATGATTAAAGATGAAGCTGATAAACATATTGTGTTTATTCAATAAATTATTTAACCTACAAATGAACTTCTGTTTAAAAGTTAACCATTTTAAATGATGTTTGAATGTTAGCGCGTAAAGTATGACGATGTACAGCGTTGTCAAATTGTGATATCTGTTTCTCACTACGCGGTTATTCTTTTAAAAAAATATCAATTTTAAATATTTATATTATATATAATTTTTCAATTTTTTTTACTAAATATTAGCTTTTTAAAAAATTGGTGGGACTGGTTCTTAAGATATACACGAAACCATGCCTTTTTTTATACTTCATTGGCCTATTGCATGTTAATTATATACACTTTAATTATGAATATCTCATTTCACAATCGGACAATTTTTTTTTTTTAATTAAATGAAAAACATTTAGATTAACATCATATTTCATTTTCATCAAATTCTTAAGGAAAGTGGATTTACGAATGAACTACCTTAAAATCACTTTTTTGTGTTGTATTTAAGATAAAATATTGAATAGAAATAAAAGGAATGAACCAAACCTTTTCTAGAGCAAAAGCGAAAAAAATTGAATTTATCGTAACGAAAACATTTTCTTTTGTATATTCTTTATTTTTCCTTCTAAACATCTTGAAGAGCATAAAATTTCGTATATTTTTGAAAAAAAGCTTCCTACGACATTTTGCCCACAAGAAAAATCCATAATAAGATTTGGAATAAAATGACCAATCCTCTTAATATTTTTAAATAAAATTTGGCACACTTTATTAATATAAAAACTATATTTTCTTATAATTTGAACCCACAGTACCGAAATGAATGGAAGCTACTACTAAAAAACCATTTTTCAACTTGCCCTAGTAAACATTTTTTTTTAGGTTATATACTTAGTATTTTTTAATGCAATCTAAGCAGTTTTTTAGGCAATTTTATGACGAGTAAAATTTTTTTTTTCTGTCGTATAAACAATGAATAGAAGCTGAGATATTCAAGAAATAGTGAGCCGAAATCCTTAAAATGTGAAAAATTCACTAAAATAGAAGAAAAGTGGTCTTGAGGTCCAAATTAGGCTGAGAAAACTCATTTACAATATGTTGGCACTGTTTCAAAGTAGTTAAATATATTTCCAAGCTGTACCTAAAAATCATGAAAATTTTACGGCATTTGCCTCCACTATAAGAATTAAACAAAAAATAAATTATCATTGCATTTATATATTTATTTGATTCTCTGTAAAGTTTTTAAAGGCACATGTTCAAAATGTTCAGTGTACACATATTGCTCATTATTACTTAAGGCAAGGCTCGGATGTTTTTCAACTTTTTCCACAGGTTTGGAAACTTTGACTTGCGAATGTGCTAATCCGTCTGAAGCTTCATCAACTCGTTTGTTAGCCTCAGCTTCGCGTTGGGCAGCTCTTAATCTAGCTTGCATTATTACAACTTGTGGATTCATCATATCGGTCTGTTCCTGAATGCAGCTTTGTAAAATATGTAGGAAAAATAAGAAAGCTAATAATGTAAGGGCGGTTAATGCAATACTTCTTTTTCCTTTTCCTTTCTTGTAATTGTAACCACTAAAAAATAATAACTTGACAAATTATTCATAAAATAATAGATTTAATTAATATCGTGAACTGAGAATTTATTTACAAGGTGTCCCCTAAAAAGTATGCTATGTAATTGATATTGAACTTGATATTTTCGCGGAGCGGTAGCTTCGATGAAAGGCTCCGTAAAAACTGAATTTTCAAAAATCGCAGTTAAGCTTTGACCTACAAAAATTCTCCTCCCACTCGGTGCGAGCGAAATCAAACAAATTTAAACTTATTTATGAGATACTCTGCAAAAATATCTACTATTCGTCTACGTTGTCTCAATATGGGTTCATGTCAATGATTATTGGAAAAAAAATAGCATTAGAGGTATCACGGCATTCCAAAACATCCTTAAATTTCTAGACACTAGCGATGCAATATCGACATCTATTTCTTACCTGTAGTGGCCATATTCACCACCGCCAGAGGACGGATGGTAGTATTGAACTCTGTCTGTTATCGCTGCCTTTGAAGCACTCCCAATAAAATCTGCCTGATGATTTTTGAACAGAAGACTGGCATTTCCGACGAGGGAATTAACATCCATGGCGATGGTAGATAGAGTAGGCATGGGTTGTATCGAAGTTTTATTTATTGCAATTATTCTTTTTTATATCAAACAACCTTCCTAAAAATGTATATATACCTTTTCTAAGAGTCATTTAAAATTACGTCACGGAGTTTTCAATTGTCTCTATTTTAGTCTTAAAAATTTTTGTAATGTTTTGAAATCGACTGTAATAACGACAAATACAGAAAAAAGAAAATATAAATTGCACTTCTTCATAACCAATATGAAAACTGACCTGTAAATGTAGGCCAGTAGCTGTAGAAAATAGACAAGTCAAAAAAAATTTACTTGAATTTTGACAATAACCTGGATTGACGCGATATTACAATACCTTAAAATATATATATATATATATATATATATATATATATATATATATATATATATATATATATATATAAAGATATATGAAAAAATTTAAAGAATTTTTCAGTTAAAATAACCGGCCAAGTGCAAGTTGGACTTGCGTAATTAGTGTTCCGTACGTTGATTGCTTTTAATTGAAAAATTTTTTATTAAGGAGATATAAAATGATCAATGACCTCACGAAACACACCCCAAAATGAGTTTGCAACAAAGATTGTTTTTCAAGAAAAAAAGGGACATTTGGCAACATTATTAGCGAGCGCACGAGAGGCCTAATAAATCGAAATAAAAATTAATAAGTGCGAATTGAAAAGAAAAAAGGAGTGAATTTTCATGTACTCAATCAAAGCTAAACTATTTTTATAACATCCAGTATATATATATATATATATATATATATATATATATATATATATATATATATATATATATATTAAAACTGGCCCAAAAAAACCAAAGTAACGTTTTTTTAGACGCACTTTTTTTTTAGGTTCCGCTATATGTCAGAAAAACGGTTTTTGTATCAGAATATCACATCTTTTTAAACATCAGAACTTAAATTCGATATAAAAAAGTTTTTTGAGCTTATGCCATATATATATATATATATATATATATATATATATATATATTATATATATATATATGTTGTTGAGGTCTCTGAACATGATTCCATAAAGTACTTCGTCCTTACTATAGTAGAGCTTGAGTAATCAACAAAAATATGTAGCGACATTTAAAAAAAAAAAGCATTTTTGACGTACTTTATCGATTAGGACGGGCTCTATAGGAAGCTGAGACTGATTTTCTTTATAAGAATTTTCTTTATAAGATACTCTCGAGGTTCCTGAACACGATGCCATTAGTGGTTTGGACGAAGCTGTAGTATAATTCGAGTTATCCACAAAAATAACCAATCTTATTCGTAAAAAATTGCACTTTTTTTACGCAATTTATCGATCAGATCGGACTGGAATGGGCTCTATAAGAATGCTGTACAAAAAGAAAAACTGTATTATAATAATTTTTATTATACATACATTCAACTTTCGATTTGAGAAAAAATATATTTTCTGGAATGCCCAATAATAAAATTATTGGATATTGAAAAACACATAATCTATAATATATATAAAATGCAACGTCTGTCTGTCTGTCTGTCCGTTAGCTGGCTTATCACTGGAGAACCACTTATCAGATTTACGTGCTTTTTTTTTTTAAACATACATATATATGTTCTCTGGCCAGGTTATAGGATATATTTTATTACGTTAGGTAACATAAGGAATAAGCAGTGATAATAATAGTGAATCAAATCAACGCGAGTGGAGCCGCGGGCACGGCTAATATTATCATATAATTTGAGGTTTGAAAATGACATTTTTATATCAAAATTATATTTAATAAAAAAAAAACTATTTTTTTCTATAACTGTATCATCTACCTAAAAATATTATTTTAGATACAGTTTAATAAACAGTACTTAAAATAATATACTATATTATCTACCTAAAAATATTATTTTAGGTACTGTACCCAAAATAATATTTTCAGCTAGATGAACCAGTTATAGAAAAAATTAATTTTTTATTAAATGTCATTTTGATATAAAAATGTCATTGTCAGATCTCAATTCATATGATAATATTAGGTATTTTTCAATATCCAATAATTTTATTATTGGGCATTTAAGAAAATATTTTTTTTCCTCGAATCGAAACTTGAATGTATGTATAATAAAACTTATTATAATAGAGTTTTTCTTGTACTTATAGAGCCCTTTCCAGGCCGATCTGATCGAAAAATTACGTAAAAAGTACATTTTTTTACGAATAAGGTTGGTTATTCTTGTTGATAACTCGAATTATACTATAGTAACGGCCAAACCACTAATGACATCGTGTTCAAGGAACTCGAAAGTATATTATCTTATGAAGAAAATCAGTCCCAACTTCTTATAGAGACCGTCCTAATCTACAAAATACGTCAAAAATGCTTTTTTTTAAAAATTCCGCTAGATATTTTTGTTAATTACCCGAGTTATACTATAGTAAGGGTCAAATACTTAATAAAATCATGTTAAGAGGCCTCAAAAACGTATATATATATATATATATATATATATATATATATATATATATATATATATATATGTATATATATATATATATATATATATAATATATATATATATATATATATATATATATATATACATATACATATATATATATATATATATATATATATATATATATATATATATATATATATATATATATATATATATATATACACATATATATATATATATATATATATATATATATATATATATATATATATATATATATATACATATATATATATATATATATATATATATATATATATATATATATATATGTATATATATATATATATATATATATATATATATATATATATATATATATATATATATATATATATATATATTTGTTTTTTTGAGTATATTGAAAGCTCAAAATACTTTTTTTTTATCGAATTTAACCTCTGTTGTATAAAAAGATGTTATCCTATATTTTTTGATAAAATTTGGAGGGCTCCTAAAATATAGAGGAACTTAAAAAAAAAGTATGTCTAAAAAACGATACTTCGTTTTTTTTTGGGCCGGTCCAATATACGTTGGCACATTTTTCTAAAATAATGTTTGTTGGAATTCATTCATCGAATATGGCAGAAGCGATTGATAGTTGACTTTATTTTTTTCTATATTAATTTTTTTATATAAAAAATACTAAATCAACGAATATACTTTCCCATTGTACTCGCATTTTTAAAAACAAGCTTTCGTCTTATGAATTTTTAACTATGTTACTACTTCTTACATGTGATCTACTCATAGAAGTACGTTATGCAGATAATTTACGTTGATTTGAGAAAATTTCAACAGAAAAAAAGTTGATTTATTAACGTATACGGCAGCCGAAAAGCACTTTTTATTTATACTCTAACAATGTATGTAATCCGATCTAACTTAGGCTGTGAGCAAAATTAAATCAGTTGAAAACTGTGCGACGTAATTGTAGATCACTATTAAATAAAGCATAGTACTTTTTTGTAAGTTTTGTCGTAAGTTATATTACAAATAGCTTACCTGAAAATTTTCAACTTATAGTAACCAGATTACGAACATATTTTTACTGCCTGCTAGGACAATATATTGTATTATCTATAAGTCAAATTAAAATATTTAAAATAAACATTGCGGTAATGTTGCAGGATGTTTAACGGTTTCCATAGACTGTTGAATTTTAGCGGAATAAAGTAAGAAAATTATTTAATAAGCATGTTTATATGATTTTTTCTTCTAATAGTTACTTTAATTAAACATGATATTCGTTTAAAAAACGTTTGTCATGATGTCCTAAACCGTTTTCGAGATATTGAAGTTTAAAGATTTTCTAAAAAAAACATGTTTTTTTTTTTTGTTGCTTTTATATCGATTTTTTTTTATTAGAGGTTCTCGAGTGCGATTTTTTGGTTATTTTTAGTTAGTCTGTATGTCAAGTATCAAAAATCATCAAAAAAATTTGAACTAGTTACTAACAGTTTCAAATGGCGGCTTGTTAATGTTTCTAAATTACGAATTTTTACCAAGTGTTTCCTACTTTAAATCAATAAAGAGAAAAAAATGTATGGAAGTTATTCTGCAAATTATTTTAAAAACTTTTACGTCTTTTTAGCTATCTAAAACGGTATAATATCTACTGGATCTATTGAAAATTCTAAGAAAATGAGATTTCAATAGGCCCAAATGTAGAGTAACATAATAATAGAATTTAGATACTACCAATTACCGGTTTACTACCTGCACCTTCAAATAATAAAAAGAGTTGGATAAGCATTTTTTTTCCGGTCGGGGTACTCTCTGTGCGAGTGACATTTTCTGTTCACTAAACATTATTGAATGGTTTTTAGTCTGCTCATGCGATTCGTCCGTGGTAGATGTGCTATACCGTGCTTTTCAAAAATATCTGTGTTTCATCTTCTGACTGTGTGAATTGGCTCGTAACTGGATTTTGATCTCTGCTTGTGAATATGGCAACGTATACCAACGAGGAATATGCTGACATCCTAATGTGTTACGGATTTTGCGAAGGAGTGTCGTCGCGTGCACGTGATGAAAACATACTGCGATATCCTACTCGTCGTGTACCTGATGTTAGCGTATTTGATGGAACTTATCGAAGACTACGAGAAACTGGTTCCGGACAAAGACGGCGGACTGACATGGGACGACCACGTATCTTTGACGAAGACGAAGAAAACGAAATACGACGTCTCTTTGAGGTGGACTCAACCACATCTACAAATGTTGTCGCACAACAGCTTGGTATTTCGAAGTGGAAGGTATGGTTTGTAATACATACTGTTGGGCAATACCCTTACCACTATACGCCCGTGCAAGTCATTGAAGAAGGGGATCCGTTGCGACGATTAGAATTCTGCAGATTTATGCTCAATACTGATGTCGAAGATGCATCTTTTTTTAAGAAAATACTATGGACTGACGAGTCGAAATTCGACAAAGACGGTCTTACAAACTACCATAATGCCCACTATTGGGCTTCTAAAGAGGAAGGCAACCCAAACAAAAAAAGGACGAAAGGATCACAAACAAGATTCAGCTTAAATGTGTGGATGGGTATAATTTCAAATTATTTGGTTGGGCCATTCTTCCTGCCAGATAATTTGAATGGCGAGGAATACGACAATTTTTTGCGGAACGATTTACCTAATTTGATGGAAGACCTACCTATTGGTTTGAGACAAAATATGTACTTTCAACACAATGGCTGCCCAGCTCACTACAGAGGAAGTGTTCGTGCATGGCTCAATGACAATTATCCCAACAAATGGATTGGAAGAGGCAGACCCATACCTTGGCCGGCGAGAAGCCCAGACCTAACACCGATGGATTTTTATGTGTGGGGTCACATGAAAAGTCTCGTATACGACCAGATGACTCCTATCGAAAATGTGGATGTCCTAAGACAAAAAATAATTGATGCGGCTGACGAAATGAGGCGGCACCTCACAACCAGCGTTGTGAAAAGTAATTGAAGAAAAAGAATGAGAATTTGTGTTAGAAATAGGGGCGACCATATAGAACATGAATTATAATTGATAAAAAATATTAAATTGCAAGGTTTTTTGTTTTATTTGTGTATTTTTCGTATTTTCACCTAGAACTAAAAATTTACATTTTCCTACCCGAGCCCGCTTTAGGTGTCATTCTGTGTACAGTTTTCCTATTAAACTCCTAGTATTATACCTTTTTTGATAGCTAAAAAGACGTAAAAGTTTTTAAAATAATTTGCAGAATAACTTCCATACATTTTTTTTGATTTAAAGTAGGAAACACTTGGTAAAAATTCGTAATTTAGAAACATTAACAAGCCACTATTTGAAACAGTTAGTAACTAGTTCAAATTTTTTTGATGATTTTTGATACTTGACATACAGACTAACTAAAAATAACCAAAAAATCGCACTCGAGAACCTCTAATAAAAAAAAAAATCGATATAAAAGTTTTTTTTTAAAAATCTTTAAACTTCAATATCTCGAAAACGGTTAAGTTTAGGACATCATGTCATAGAGTCAAATCGGTCAGAAACGACCTAAACTATAACGTCCTTAATTATCTAGGACGACTTTCCCTGTAACCCCTGTATATATATGTATATGTATATATATATATATATATATATATATATATATATATATATATATATATATATATATATATATATATATATATATATATATATATATATATATATATATATATATATATATATATATATATATATATATATATATATATATATATATATATATATATATATATATATATATATATATATATATATATATATATATATATATATTATATATATATATATATATATATATATATATATATATATATATATATATATATATATATATATGTATATATATACGTTCCCCCAAACCAGTTGACACCATTAAAATATCAAAAAAGAGGACAGAGTACCAGCTAAAAACAACAGAACTATTACAAAAGATTAAAAATAATACAATCATCGAAATAATAGATACAAAAGCTGAAGAACTAACATCTATAATTAAAGCAGCCGCCGCTGCAGTAGCCACAAAACCTGGAAAACAAGAGGACAAACTAAGTGACTACATGAAACAACTCATGGAAAGAAAAAGAAATATGAACAGAAATGATCACAAAATAGAGTGAACGGAGCTTAACAGGTTAATCAGAAAAGATATAAGAAAGCACAAGCATAAAGTGATTCTGAAAACCACTGAAAGAAATAAAGGCCCGAAAATATTAAGCAAGAAACTGAATAACGAAAGAAAAGAGATTAGTAAATTGCAAAATAGTGAGGGACAAGTAATAACGGATAGGGACAAAGTAAACTCAGAAATAAGCGCCTACTATAATGAACTCTACAGGTCCAAAACAACACCCAATAATGCACTGAAGGAAGTGAAGCATAATAAAGCAGCAGGCCCTGTTGATATTTTATCGGAAATGTTATTGGGGGTCGGAGAGGACTTAAAACAAGAACTGGTCAAACTTTGTGATATACATGAGAAGTAATACTTTTACACAAAAAGGGAGATATCAGAAAATTGGACAATTACCGCCCGATCAGCTTACTATTTCATATTTATAAACTTTTGACTAAAATCACCTCCAATAGATTAATTTTTTAATCTATCTATCTATTATGAGATTCCTACCAGCCATGCGAGCAGGCTGGTTTTAGATTCGGCTGTAGCACATGCGACCACATACAGATAATGAGCAATATCCTATAAAAGAGCAACGAATACAATTTTGGACTTTACATAGCCTTCATAGTCTATGAGAAGGTTTTTGATTCTGTCGAAATGTGGGGAATCATCAACGGCTTGAACAATTGTAGAATTGATTCTAGATACACTACCCTACTCAAAGATATATATGCAAAGATTTACGTAAAATTTAGTACAGAACAAATATGTATAGGAAGAGGCGTAAGACAGGGAGATACAATCTCTCCTAAGCTATTTATTACACCTCTAGAAGACGTATTCCGCCAACTAGATTGGACAAAGAAAGGCCTAAAGATGGTGTGTATTTGAGTCATTTAAGGTTCACCGACGATATTGTAGTCCTCAGTAGTAATCCACATGAGTTACAAGAAATGATAAACGAGTTAATTTACTCAAAGACAATTGGTCTTAAGATGAATAAAAGTAAGACAAAAATATTGACCAACTCTAATAACAACATAGTTATAAATTTGGAAGGAACAGCTCTCGAGATTGTTGGAGATTATATGTATCTGGGGCAAAAAATTGCTACGACGAGAGACAGTGTCTCGGATGAAATTTCAAGAAGGATCAGGCTTCGATGGTGCACATTCAGGAAATTAAGTTATATACCATATTCAGAGATAAGGACAATAAGTTAAAGGCCAAAGTTTACGAACAGTGCATCCTACCCGTAATAACATATGACTGAAGGATAGAAAGAGAAACAACTGGATACGTGAACAAACGAAATTAAAGGATATTATAGAACACGTAGCAGAAAATGGCAATGGGCTGGACATGTAGCACGCACGACTCCTGAACAAAATTAATGCAACAATCTGAAAATTAATTTATCTTTTTCTTATGTCAGTTTTAAAGTTTATCGACTATTTGAATAGTAGGCTATGCATATTTTGTTTCGTTGTTCATGACAGAAATCAAAACAATTCGTTTAGATTTACAGTTTTAAAGAATTTTTTAGAAGATAAAACAATTTTCTGTAATAATGCGATATAGATTTTCTTTAAAAGTAAGCTTATAAATTGTTCCCTTTTTCAAAGTAATACGTTTTTTGTGGTAGACTGTTTTATTTTTGACCCCGAAGAATTAGAAAAATGAATCTAACAAGGAATTTAACTGAACACGAAGTAGTGCGAGCCTCAGTTTTATTGGACGAGGGATATTGTCAGAGTTATGTTGCCAATTTGTTAGGCAAACATCGTTCCACAATAAGTCGTATGGTAAGACGCTTGAATGAAGTAGGAACTTATTATAGAAGGCTATGGCAAGGGCGAAAACGATGCACTAGCGACCTAGATGAACGTTTTATAAGACAATATGCTTTAAGAAACAGGACTGTCACTAGTTCTATAATAAGAAACGAACTCGAAGCTGTTCGCAATGTCACAATTTCTTCTAAAACAGTTAGAACACGGTTAAATGAAGCTGGATTAAACAGTAGGAGACCAGCCACTGCGCCCTTGCTTACTAGAGAGAACAGAGTTGCCAGGTTACGTTTTGCTCGAAATCACGAAAACTGGTCTGTGGATGATTGGAAACAAGTTTTGTTCACAGATGAAACTAGGGTTAGTCTAAAACATCCAGATGGTCGTGAGTGAGTATGGCGAAGACCAGGAGAGAGGTTTGCTCCTTGTAATATCTCTGCAAGGATTCCATTCGGCGGTGGCTCTGTTATGTTCTGGGGTGGCATCTGCTTTGATGCTCGCACAGAGTTAGTTCCTGTCTGTACGAGATCCATGAATGCTGACTACTATCTTGAGAATATTGTAATAGAACATGTGATGCCTTTCGGTTATTTTGTGAGGCCCAATTTCCTGTTTATGCAAGACAACGCTCGACCTCACGTGGCTAGGGAGGTACTCGATTATCTTAATCAAGTTGATACACCGATTATGCAATGGTCACCAAAAAGCCCGGATCTGAATCCGATAGAACATGTATGGGGTCACCTTAAAAAAAAATGTGAAAACGTCATATACCTGCACCTAGAAACCTGAGGGAACTTGAAAATGCAGTTATCACAGCAAATGAGCAAATTCCTCAAGATTTCATAAAAAATTTAATTAGAAGCATGCCTAGGCGCATAAACGCTCTCATCCGAAGTAGAGGAGGCAACACACGCTACTACTGTCCCAGTTACACCATTGATTTTGCTACTAGTGTCCTAGTTTATTTTTTTCATTATTACATAATTTCAACGATTTTGTTATTAGGTCTTAAGAATAATTTTAATTCGAATCTTATAGAGAAATTTGGTAGCTAATTCACTTTTAAAGTATCCGAGTAAGTTTTTTCTAACTTTCAGTGTAACCAATGTTCATAAAAAATTATTAAAATTAATTCATTATAGAGATTTGTATGATTTAATATATTGTTGCGTTAATTTTATCCAGGAGTGTAGTGTATATAATATATATATATATATATATATATATATATATATATATATATATATATATATATATATATATACAATTTACAGCGATTCAAGAACAACGTGAGTCGGTTTTTCCGCACCCGTATCGCTCCTTATAAATGTCTCTGGACATGTACGAAACATTAGTGATTTTGTTTTAAACGAGGCCCGAGGTTTTTTTTTTTAATTTAATCAATTCTTTTGTTATTTGTGTGTCCTTGTTTTGTAAAAGAATCCCGTTTGGGCCGTCCTGTTTACATTAAACAGTTTGAAAAATTATTCGTTTCAAATTTGACAATGGGAATTTTATTCTTATTATTGTTTTTAAGAAGTCTTAGAACCCAGATACGAAGTACTAAATATTTGCAACTTTATTTAAGTTCAGAAAACCAGTTACCTACTTATAACATACAAAGAATATAATATTTTACGAATGCCATACTACAGCTTTGTACCGACACGCAATTTTGTGTTACGATATTGAGTTTGAGCATTTCGCACGATTTTCCTCTGCTTGTAAACAATGTTTAGTACTAGATTCAAATTATTTTTAAGTAAAAAAGACAATATGAAATAAGGGGTTGGTATCTGCTTCGGAGGACGATTGATGTGTTAAGGTACACATGAGGTTAGTTTTGACTATATGACATACACGCACTGGTGAGCAAAAAAATCGACTCAAACTATTTGGCTTCATTTAACACGGATCCTATAATTTAGTATTCACATATTTTTACCGATTTTAATATTATTTGAAAGCCTATTCTATTCTCTTTCTAATGATACCAAATTCCATAGCATACCTCATGCCTTTTACTGATTAAATTGATTGAAAAGGAAAACAAGGATATAGGGGTAAGAGAAAGGAAAAATTAAACAAATTTTAAATTTAACAATTAAATTTATTGATAAAAACCGAAATCAATATTTTATATTATCCCCCCTAGCATTTATTACTGCTTCCAGCTGGTTTTTCATGAAGCGAGTGAGCTTTTTCACCACTGTCTATGGGTGTTGGGAATGTGGAATCTTTGATACAATGACCCTACTCAGCATATATCACCACTACACCAAACACTTTATTTTTGCGCTCGACGCGCGTTTCGCCAGCCATGTTAGCTTCATCAGGAGCGATGATGAAGCTAACATAGTTAGCGAAACGCGCGTCGAGTGCAAAAATAAAGTGTTTGGTGTAGTGGTGATATATGCTGAGTAGTCTCTAGGATTCTTCCCCACCCTTCCGCCATCGCAACCTTTAAGTACCTCAGCGATGCAGGGGCTGATTTTCTGGCTCGAACCCTTCTTTTGAGCTCATCCCACATGTGCTCGATTGGATTGAGGTTAGGACTCCGCGCATCACATTAAATTTAAAAATTCCCATAATACGATTGAAGCCATAGAACATTTGATCACTCCACCTCTTTTACCCCTTCCCCTGGTAAAATTGAAAGTCATAAGAAATTAACTTAATTTTTAGATTCTTCGACTCCAGACTCTCAAAAAGACCTATAACACCATATATAAAAAACACCATTAACCTTTATATATTTTACTTTACTATAAATAATAATAATAAAATAAAAAAATTGCCTGGAAACACCCCTCTTGGGGTAGGCCCACCCTTTGGGTTCTCTAGATCTAGTTTATGGGTTGATCACTCCCGTTTTCCATGTTGTTATATTTCTCTGCTTAGATGTTTCCAAAGTTTTCTGTTAGACATTTTCTCCTTCCAGTTTGTAATCCCTGCTGCCTCCATCATCATCCTTGCAGCAATCCTATTCTTGGTCTACTTCTCCTTCTACGTCCCGGTTCCCATTGAAGTATTTGCAGAGTGACCGAAACCGTATGAATGCCGACCGAAGCGTACAAAAACACATCAGCTGGAAAGGTTTTGGTAAGTATTTTTTGGGGTGCACATGGAGTAATACTGATTATATTGATCTTGAGAAGGAGCGAAGAATCATCGAAAACTATTACGTTGGTTTCTTGGACCGTCTGAATAGTGAAATCAAGAAAAAAAGGCCGCATTATGCAAAGAAGAAAGTGTTATTTCACTAAAATAATGCACCAGCTCGGTGAAATTGGACCAGTTGGGCTGTGAATTGCTTCCTCATTCACCGTATTCACCAGATCTGGCTCCCAGGTATTATTAGTTCTTTCCAAATTTGAAAAGGTGGCTTTTAGGGAAAGAGATTTGGTTCAAATGAAAAAGTCGAATGGGAAACTGAGGGTTATTTCAGAGAGCTCGACAAATCGTACTATCTGAAAGGTATCCAAATATTGGAAGATTGCTGGAATAAGTGTATCGCTCTTGAAGAAAACTATGGCGAAGAATAATATTGATTTTTGGCAGAAACATTGTTTTTTCTTTTCAAAAGTCCCGGGATAGTACAAGGTCTATAAAGCTGCAATCATACACAACTACTTTATATTTGCTATAGTGGTCGGCAAGCCGCGGCCCGCGAGCCTCTACGTGCAGCCCGCGACTGTTTTGTAAATAAAGGTCTTATCATTCTGAATTATTTTAATTTCGCGCCAAAATTGAAATCTGTCACATCCGCGAAAGCCATCCTATATCTCATTATTTTTCCATTCTATTGTCCACCAAAAAGCGTTATGCTGCAAAGTTCTTGCTTGAAAAGAAGCAATAAACATCGTGATATCCACTGTGTATCTACATCAGAAAAATGGGTTGATACATCGCCAATTTCAACAGTTTCTGTCAGATATGGAAGCAGATTATCGAGATGTAATGTATTATTCTGAAGTGAGATGGTTAAGTAGAGGTGCAGTACTGAAAAGATTTTGTGACCTCAGAAAATAAATCAACACTTTTATGATAGAAAAAGGCAAATCTGTTACAGATCGTCAGTGGTTTTTATTGTTTCGCAAGCACATTATCTGCGTACGATATGCCTGCACGGAAGCCGCATTCTTCTTCCTCTTCATAGTTTCTATATTCTGCTTCAATCAGATCTCTTAAAATTCTTCCGTATACTCTACTTATTGAGCTAGTCACTAATATACCGCGATAGTTTTTGCAGTTCAATTTGTTTCCTTTTTTATGTATGAAGGTGATATAAGCTGTTTTCGAATCTTCGGGTATGTCTTCTCCATTAATACATTTAGTGAACATATTAAGGACGTCCGAGTATTTTACAAATGAATGTGATCGATCTTCAATCTAAGGAGACTCTCAAAAACTCCTTCTATGAAATCAATGATCTTGTTAAATTTTATGGCAGTTTGCCATCTAATTTTGACGAATTGAAAAGGTTTGCTCAGCAATTAATTACAATTATTGGCAGCACTTACTTATGCGAACAAGCTTTTCTCAATTGCAGAAAAAATAAATATTGTTCTCGTTTCACAGGTGAGCATTTAAGTGCCATTCTACCAATTTCTACGACAGACATGGAAGCAAACATTCTACAAATAGCCAGTCAAATACAGTTCTCATTTAATTTGCCTGTTTTTTTCTCATTTTCTTTTTGTCCATACTTATTAATAAAATTCAAATAAAATGATGATGAATAAAATCTAAAAGTATGGCCTGTCCCAAAATATAAGATCCTAATTTTTGCCGTTTTAAGTGGGCAATATAAAAATTCTGACCTTTCGTTTATGATAGGTTGCAGAGATGGACTTAAGAATTTTATTCATTAATGCAAATAAATAAAATTAGAAGTGTTTTTGGAGGTGTTTATTTATAGATGCATGTAAAAACAAATGGATAAAAAGTACAAATATACAGTTTGATTGAATGGGGTTTACAAGAAAGGACATATTGTATAAATAAAAATATATTTTAACTTAAGCTTAATTCGGTTTCACTATTACTGTCATCAGCTGAAGTAATTATCAGTGGTTTTATATTATTTACATAAAAATACGAATCTGCAACTCTAACAACGTGCCGAATGGAATTCTTTCAGCTTTCACATGGTATATTATTTATAACTTTTCAATCAACCACTGACATGCTTAAAGTAGAAGAAACATGTTGTGTCCTTATTTTTGATTTAACTTGATGCCAAATATGTTCAATTTGATTAAACACACAACAATACGGAGAAAGCCGCAAAACAGTTGTCCCATTTTCTCAGCCATATTATCACAAACATATTTCTTTTTCAATTTATAGTCTTTCAAACTTCCAAAAGATCACTTTTTTTATAACTAAGGTCAAAATAAATGTCATTTTCTAACATAACATATATTCCTGTATTTCCGATTTGGTGTTAGCTGCATTAGGAACCTTATTTAGTAGGCGACTATGGTAACTTGCATTGTCCATAACTATAACACTCTGTTTGGGAGCATTTGGCAAAAGGGAATTTTGAAACCAATTTTGAAAAAGTTCTGCGGTCGTATCTTCGTGATAGTCCAAACTACTTTTATGTTTTTTGCAGTTAATAGTAGACAATTTGAAACCCAGCCCTTTTCAGATCCAGCATGCAAAATGGTTATTCGTTTACCTTTATTTGAAAGTGCGTTAATGCGTTAGTGCGTATCGAACCATGTTTCGTCAAGGTAAATTATTGGCCAATTCTCTGATCGATACTTTTTAATTTCTTGTAAATAAGTATGTCGCAGGATTCGTAATCTTTGTGACTCTATCACTTCTTGCCTTTTGTTCATTTTTCGGAACGTGAATTCCATTCTTAAGAGAATTCTGTGAAGGGTTGATCGGCCACAATGTATATTGGTCCCGTCCTGCACCACTCTTAATTTTATTTTGTCTAGCACCAACTGCTCTTCATAAATAGAATATATTTTTCTCCTGATGACGTCTTTTTCACAATCGTCTACATGATGCGTTTAAAAATCTTTCCGTTTTTTCCAATACGATTAATCGTAGAAATTGGGGTTTTTGTTAGTTCACTGGTTTCTTGCAAAGCACTTTATTTATTCAAATTTCTTTTTACCAAACTGTCGTAAACATTTTTCACTATTTGTTTAGCGTCAAGTAATAAATGTTTTCTCTTGCGATAGCCACTATAGCAATTTTCCCACGGACGTCACATAATTAAAATAGAACCGTTACGTTATAAGTCGTAAGTAAAACTAAAAATAAAAATAATAAAAAGTTTCTTTCGAATCTTAATGGGAACCTGTGGTCATTAGACCTGTATTATCAAATATTTAAAGGACTCCAAACTTGGTTGCCAGATAGTAAATATATAGGTAAAAATAGATCCAATATGATTGCAGGTGCAAGTGAGGGCGGTGTACAAAGCAGGTAAAATAAAAATACGTTTATCGTAATACCTGGCAACTTTGCACAAAACCTTAATAGGGTCGTTTATTGCCCCATTGAAAAAGCAAAAAGGCAGAAACTTATATCTTGGAATTTACTTTAAATATTTGTGTTTTTGAATTTTTAATATCATCGACATTAACAAAATTATGAACAATGCCTTTATTTCATTTTGCCACTATGTGGCCCTTGCCTGCTAAAAAGTTGACGACCGCTCTTCTATGGGTACCATTCATCACGCCACGAAACTGGCACAGTACATCTCCAGCAGTTTCAACCGCTGTTTCCGGGTTGGTGCTGTTTTCCTTGACATTTCCAAAGCATTCGATAAAGTCTGGCACGAAGGCTTAATCCTTAAGCTTATCCGTTTTGGCTACCCTTCTCACCTAACAACTCTGGTTCAATCATTCCTCTCCGATATGACTTTCCAAGTCCGTGTCGAACAATTTCTGTCCGAGTTAAAGAGAATAAGGGCCGGAGTCCCACAAGGCTCCGCCTTATCCCCGCACCTCTTCAATATCTTCTCGTCCGATATCCCTAAGGATCGATTCACCAACCTCCAATTGTACGCTGACGACACGGCCATTACCGCTTCTGCAGCGAGAATTGATCACATCACGGCCCGACTTCAACGTCATCTAACGCGCCTCTCCGACTGGTTTGACCGATGGAGGATTAAGGTCAATCCAGCCAAGACCCAGGCCATAATCTTTGGAAAAGGCTTCCGCATACCCACTCCTCAACTCTCACTGAAGGGAACTAGGCTCCGATGGGCCAACAACATCAAGTACCTGGGCCTTCTGTACGACAAACGGCTCGTATGGAAGGACCAAGTGCCTATGGTCGTGCGTAAGGGAAATCAGCTTCTAGGGAAGCTGTATCCGCTCCTGAATCATCGTAGTAAGTTATCAACTAACAACAAGTTGCTAATTTACAAATCGATAATCAGGGCCGGACTTACGTACGCCTGTCAGGCCTGGTGCCAGATGTCCAAAACTCATCGGACCAAAATAAGCCCTCCGTATCATAGCCGGAGCTCCCTGGTTCGTCCGCAACAATCAGTTGCACAGGGAGTTTGAAATGCCCACGATAAAAGAATTCACGCGTAATGCCCAGCTTCGCTTCCTTGAGAAAGCAGCGGTCCATCCTAACCCCGAGATAGCGAACACCTTTAGAGGCAACGTAAATGTCTGCAATCGATACTTACGACCAACGGACATTCTACCACTAGACTAACTAACACTAGATTCAACATGGACTACCCTTGATTAATTAAGGCCGTAGTTTAGTTGAGCAACTCCTTCAGTTTTAAAAAGTGTAAACAACACACACGACTAACACAATTATAACACCACACCCCCGGAAAATGGGGAACTAGGTTAAGTTTAGCATTAAGTTAGGTTAAGGTAGGTTAGATCCACATATTAGAAAATTAACCTTGGAGTTAGAATACATCAAATATCTAGACATTGACAAACCAGAATTGTAAAAGGAGTAGAGGGTTTTCCCAGCTCACAAGGAGTTTTAGTGGGTATGCCAACCCTTCAAGTCGGTGAGCCCCACATACCTGGAGCACTTTGGGGCACCCTTACGGTGACGCAGACTGCTCCAGAAATCCATAAGGCGGATTTCTCCCTATATAAAAAAAAGCTCTTCTATGGCATTAAGTTAAAAAAAAATTTTCTTCCCCTACTACTTATCGACGCCATATCGGTTCCATTCGAAAGTTGTAAAACGAAAATGAGAATACGTGTTTGGAATAATGATAATAATGAAAAAATTTAAAGAAAAAAGTAAATATCTATTTATTAAATAACAATAAATAATCTAATCCTAACCAACAAAACAAATAACTATGTTTTACAAAGTGGTAATTAATAATAATTCGAAAAAATTTTTGCGATTTTAGAAATGTAATAAACATTTAATATTTAAAGATAAAACTACTGTACACTTAACTTTATCATTCATACTATCTCTTTAATCAGTATCGCTCATTCAAAAACAATCAAGACATATCTATCACCACATACATTAAATAAATAAATAAGTTTTGAAAATAAATTAAATTATCAAATTAAAAATATTAATTATTATTTTAACAATAAAAACATCTATCCAGTCATTTTTTCTGTAGACAAAAATACTTATATGTTTATTTATCTTCTAATTATTGTGAGCTGTAGTATGACTTATAATAAATATAAAATCAAAACGGAGACATATTTTTGAATAATTTCTTCTAAAATACTAACATACCCAATTGATCTTTAGTAAAATTAATTTTAGCGAGACTTTGGTAGAATCGAAATAAATAATCTGAACAAATATACGTTTGATATGCTAAGTAAAAAAAAACAAAATTTGAAGTGCGTAACTGGGGTTTTACCCCCAGTTAGCGTTATTACAATGGTAGGAATCTCCTTTTTCTCTAAAACGGCATTGTAGTTAACGCTCAACTTGTGTAGATACTAGTGATTTGTTACCAACAACACGAAATGATTTAACTAAAACTGATAATATTAGCCTCGATATCTTAAAAAAGAAAGACAATTTTAAAAAATAACTAAACACAGGTGTTTTATTTTTTTTTCGGATCACTTTTCTTAAACTTCGTTACATTCGAGATAAGCTCGTTGGCAGTCGTCTCCAGATCTTCCTCGTCGTCCAGCTTCGTATAATAAGTCGAAGGTAGTTGTAGGTGTTGATCTGTCTAATACGAAACCAGCTGCATAGCTAAAAATAAAAAAAGGTATTTTTTTTGTAGCATGTTGATATAAATTGATTTTCAATTGTAATACCAGTCTGTGCTCGCCGAAGACGAACTTGGTACTTAAAGATTACTAAATTGGTCGTATCCTTCCTCTCTGAGTGCACTTTCCAAGTCAGAATCGATCAGGCCACCTTCGAAATCAATACCAAACGAGCTGGAGTCTCCAAAGGCTCCGTCCTTTTAGTCCACTTATTTAGTACCTTCACCGCCGATATTTCCAAGTTGGACTATACCTTCATATTCACAAATGCCGAGAGACGGCCACTACTACCATGATTACCAAAATTATCTCCAAAAGCCTCCAACGTCACTTAGACGTGTTAATCCCTTCATTCGAACATTGGAAAAACCAACTGAACTGACACACAAGCCATCATCTTTACCACACCCACCAGACCCATTCCGGCCAGCCTCACCCTCCATAGCACATACAAATGGACCAATAACAACAAGTACAACAAGTACCTGGGCCTCTCCTACGACAAGCTAATAGTATGGAAGGACAAGGTCGCACCGACTGTTATGAAGACACGCATCAAGTTGACAATTTATAACATGATCATCAGAGCACTACAGTCCGACATGGTGCCACATGTCACGTTCTTACAGATCCATCCTCCAGAGAGTGCAAAACAATATATCTATATATATATATATATATATATATATATATATATATATATATATATATATATATATATATATATATATATATATCCTGTTGCAATTGTAACGAAACTTATATTAGACAAACCAACCGATGGATATCCACAAGGAACACAAACTTAGCATCGGCGATGAACAAACTACAACTCTCTTCCAACACCAGATACCGACGGGACATAAAATCGGCTTCAGTAATTGCAATCAAATAGCCACAGAAAAACAGTACAAGATAAAGATCACTCGAGATATCATTAAGATCGAGAAATGTCTAAATAAAAGAGATGACACCCTCAATCTTCTGGCAGCATCAAAATGCGTTACGTCAACTCGGAAGAAGCGGCGCCCACTATTCAGCACTACAAACTACAGTCCAGGCAACGTATAATTACTGGACCTCTCTGATTCCTGTCGATGAGCGACCAATAATTATTAACAATGCGAAATGAGATTTTAGCGTAACCTGTGACTAACCGGTCAAGATAACAGGATATACTTCGTATTATCGTCCATTCCCCATGTTTCGTTTGCAATACCCAAATTCATAGTGACCTGCAAATACCAACAATACAGGAATTCATGAGCATCGCTCAGCTTAGATTCCTGGATAAAGCCACGCACCACATCAATCCCACAGTCAGAACTGCTTGCAGACCTCTGCCCAATGACAGGACTCGAGACCTGAAAACTATCAGATCCTCTACCCCGGGATTAGTATTAAAATTTATGAAATATCTTAACTCTCAGATATATCAGATATTTTATTTCGTTTCTATAAAAACCCAGTAAGCTAAGTTAATTAGGTTACTCAGATGTACATATCTTAAGAACTAAAATTATACCTACTCATGTTAGATTAGCTCATGTGCAAGTAGTTATAGGGCACAGCCCTACCTAATTTATTCGATAAATGATATCAGATATTGGCTACACCCTTAAAAACGATAATATAGAAATAATCATTAATCAGTTAAATTTTGAACCAGTTTACCTTTAAGTCGTGATTTGATCTGCAGATCGTTCCAAAGAAGATGCAGAACATCACGCCTGAGCAGAAGATCAATCGGAAAATCACCATGAAAGTGAGCTAGAATTCTTGAGTTGCATGATTTCACCATATGTGATCGTGAGTAGACTTTTTAGTACGACCCCGAAACAAAACGCCAAATTCGAGAGAGGCACTTCTCGTCTGAAGAAAGCGACAATGAACAAATCGAAAATCAAATGGTTTCTTTGATAGTATTTCCAGAACAAACTCTCAATGAAGCTTCCTATCGGGAAGTCCTTGAAAGGCTCAGCTGAATAACATTGTGAGAGTCAATACTATTACAAACAATGGCAACAACGTCTGTGTTGCTGTATGGTGGTCCAAGGAATTTATTTTAAAAGAAATAACTTTAACATGCTTTAAAAAAAAACTAAGTAGTTATAAATTACTTAGTCGCATTACTTGTCTCGCACATAGGTATTTAATAGTAGGCATTTTATACTGTTTCCCATTGCCACCGATGGATTTCCAGCCTCACCTGCCATAGGGCTTATACATAATTTTCGCAGTGAAGACTCAATATCTCATTATTTTGTTTACATACAAACAAGAAATTCAATCTCTTGCTCTTCCCCAATTTATTCATTACCTGTCCTAATCCTATAAGTTTAAATAAGATGTTAGATAGTAAACCGATCTAGGAAATAATGATCACTAATCATATGTTCCCAAATATGTATTGGAATTAGCGATGGTTATATAGCGCTAGAGATTCATCGATAATGTTTGATTTCAAATTTTTACCCGTATTTTCAAGTAGTAGTAGTGTTTCATATAGAAAAATGCAATTTTGAGCGGCGCAAACCATATATAGCTAGAATTTACTTTCGTTCTGAGATATAAAAAGAATTACAATTACAAAGTAAGACGAGATGCGGTGCGAAAATAATTATTTTCTCTCTAAAGCAGTTGTAGAGTAACATATACATTTTAAACATTAAATAACAATTAAACAAATATTTAAAAAAAAGTGTAGTCTCGAATTTATATATTATATTATATATATATATATATATATATATATATATATATATATATATATATATATGTATAAGCTAAACTACTACTATTAGTCCTAGTTTAGCTTATTTCATAAAAAAAAAACTTTTCGTTCTTTAAAAGAATGTATAAAATAATGTGAACACAAACAGGTAATGCACCTATAATAAACCGTTTACTTAAACAATCACGGATCACTTGGAACATATGAACCTTTAGCGGTTATTTTTTTAAAACGGAAATACCATATAAATTGGGGACCGTTAATCGTCAATCTCATCTAATACATGTAAAAAAAAAAACTCTGGAAATTGCAACGACTTACTAAACCCTAGTACATATATCTTACCTTCCGAGATGACAGAACAACGAACTCTGTCCAATATCAGTGGAGCATTCGTGATTAGCCTGACACATATATTTGGCCATACATGTGCTTTCATCAGTAGCCATCGACCTCATATAACCTTTCATCATAGCTATACCAGCTACTGCAGCGTCACTGATGGAATCTTTTCTACCTATGTTTCTGGCTGCCAACGACCGATGGGAAAATGAGGTTTTTAGGGCGTCGAGCAGGTTTGCGACGATATTAATAAACTAAAAGAAATTGAAATTAATATTTTAGTATTAATTATAAAAAGCGTTTTTTACATATATTTTCTTTCATTGCTATCGTTATTTAAATAGAAATGAAATCTACCTGTCTATTTACAGAAATTACTTTAACTAATATTAACTAAATAACTGAAGCTACGTGGGAGTTAATTAAGGAGATACTTAAAAATTATATATAATTAGTAAAGCATTTCAGATTATTCTTTAACAGCCCACTCGCCAGGGGTTTTGAGCTCTCATTAAACGCAGACTGCATTTTTGGCATACAGGTAGTTTTTTGGACGTAGAATTCGTCTAAAGTTTGATGTACGCTAAGTCCACAAAATCCAAAACAAAATCAAAAATTCGGTTTTTTCGGTAATATGTCAAAAAATAAAAAAGATATCGAAAAACTAATAGCATCACGTCAAAGAATGAGAAATTTTACAAAAAATGGTATAAAGATTTTTTTTATTAGCGTGAGAATTTATTAAAAATTCCGATAGGTGATTTAAAAAGCGTAGCGCGCCAAACAGGTTAATTTGAAAGTCTACGCGCACCGCTCGAAGATTAATCCATATTACTTGTTTTCAGAGTGTAAAAAAAATTAAAATATAGCTTTTTGAAGAGGAGACTTTCAGCATTCCGATGATACTAATAGTTTTTATTTTTGTCGCTTTGTTATCTGTAAAACGAAATTTGTGTTTGTTGATTTTAATGGGCATACAGTAAATTACAAATATATAATAAAATATAGTATTAAAAAGAAATCCTTGTGCATATATCATTATTATACCTTAAGTTTCAATGTAAGAATAATTAAAAATACTGACAGTGTCTGTGTTACTTAAAAATTGCGCCGCCGACAATTTTTACATTCAAAGTAGTAGGAAATGGTAAAAAAATGTCGGATAATTTTTTTTATTTAGTTACAATTAAAAGTATATATATAGTATGTATATATAAGAAAATCATTAATAATTTAAAAATACTTTCTCTTTTTTTGTAATTTTGCTCTTAAAAAAGTGTTCCCGATAGACGTATTTTTTGCTTATTATTAATCATACAACTTAAACTTAAGATAAATTCTAAATTACTCGAAGAAATTAAATGAATTACGTACACTTTGGCCGTCATATTGCATTGTTTGATTGCATCCAATCAAAACGGTTTTATAAAGGGAAAGTCCACCATAAGAGCCATTTATCAGGCATTGTCGAATGTTCTGGATTCACTAAATAGCGGAAAGATAACTATGGCAATGTGTATTGATCTGTCAAAAGTTTTTGATAGTGTCAATCATAAGAATTTATGCATAAAATTGGAACACCTGGGTATTAGGGGAAATGCATTAAGGTTAATCGCCTCCTACTTGAATAATCGCACTCAGCAAGTGATGGAGACTGATAATTATGGCAGGTCTTTTCTTTCAAACAGGGTCGCTGTTACGAGAGGTGTACCTCAGAGATCTATTTTAGGCCCGCTGCTTTAATAGTTTATACAAACGAATTGCCTAACATTACAGGAAAGTTTACAGTTCTATATGCGGACGACACAACCCTGATCTTTAATGGTGACACTCCAAAAGAGATAGTCGTTGATGTGGGGAGAGCCTGTGAAATTCTAGATCGTTATTTTACAACCCATGACCTTCGACTGAATGTTTTAAAAACACAGTGTCTGGTTTTTGGAAGAAGGGTTGGTCATTTTCTCACGTTTCCTTACAAGGGTAGCGAAATTCAAACATCTCAGCATCTGTCTTTGCTGGGCGTCAATATTGATGCTAAACTTGATTGGAGACAGCATGCGGAGAATGTCGCGGCTGGTATCTCCAAATATTGTTATGTACTAAGAATCTTATCAAATAATGTAGGCGTTGATGCTGCCTTGACGGCCTATTATGCTTACGTGCAGTCCAGGTTCAGGTATGGTTTGATTTTCTGGGAAAATTCTCCCCAAGTAGACAAAAAATGTATCAGAGCTACTTTTAAGATGCATTATCGTGAAAGCTGTAGGAATGTCTTTGTCAGTAAATTCCTTTTAACTTTAACTAGCATGTATATATTGGACTCCCATATATTTGTTCGTATTAACAAGGATCTCTTTGAAAATGCGCAAAACAGACATAATGAAACTAGATATAAAACAGATCTTGTAATTGAGAAGTGTAATTTTAGTTATATCCAAAGAGGTGTACAATATTGTTCCGTTAAAATATTTAATAGTTTCCCAGAGAGCGTTCGAAAATTACCGCAAGTAAGAGTCAAAACAAAGATATGAAAGTTTTTATTATCAAAAGCTTATTATACTATAGACAGTTTCTTTAGTGATTCAGACAGACTTAACTTATGAATAAAAATGTTAATTTTATTGCTACTTGTTAAGGATGCTTTTCATCTTCCGTTGACTGTCTTTAATGATGTCTTCTGAGCCTTTTGTTTTTGTCATAAACATATGTATGTGTTTTGTGAATGTCCTTTTATTTTTTTGTTCTTTGTACAATGTTCCATACCATTTTGTGTTTATAACTATTGTTATTCTTGGAACTCATAAATGATTATCGGATTCTTAATCAGCACTCCAAGAAACCCCTTAATAGCCATTTTCAAAATATTTAGCGGTATACAGAAATGTTAATTTAATCATAAATGAGTTTGAAGCACGATTTCCACTACAACAAAGGGGATGAAACCAGCCATTTTATTTTAAATTTTTTTTTTTTAAATTACTGTAAAACCAAAAAAAAAATCTATATACTATTTTTTTGTAAAATTTCCTGTTCTTTCATGTGGTGCTGTTAATTTTTCGATATCTTTTTTATTTTTCGAGATATTTGCGAAAAACCGAATTTCTCATTGTATTTTTGATCTTGTAGGCTTAGCGTGCCCTTTAGAGTAGCAACATTTTTTTATTGTATTCTACGTCCAAAAAACTACCTGTACGCGAACATGCAGCCTGTTAACATTTCATGAGAGCTTTTCGTCAAAATTTGCCTCTGACGATTGGGTTATAAGGGGACCTGAAGCAAACAAGGCCGTCGATTTTTAAATGGGGATAAGTTTTTGAAGCGGAAAACGGAAAGAAGAAAAATACGAAGATTTTCGTAGTCTACAAAAATACAATATATTAAAAAATATTAATTTTCGAACAGAAATTTGACAAGGTAGAAGCTGGGTGGGTTTCGTGTTAACTATTGTCTTCTGACAACGGCGGAGATAGAGTACACATCTACTCTTGTACGTAGAATCATCATGAGCAATACAAGAAATACAGCCATTTTCAGCCAATTGAAAAAGGTCAATTTTAAAAACATACGTGCATTAATGCACCTTAGGATTATTTAAAGGATTTGTTACCCCAAAGAACCTCCTCACTAATCTTATGGAAATTGAATTCCGGTCAAATCTGCTGAAAGTTTAGTGTGTTAGCTTCAAGCCATTCTTATCAAAAGTCTCCACGGATACAAAGTTCAAAAATGGATAGATTAGTAATTATCAAGCATGGAATTAGTAAAAAAATTGCTGAAAAAAATGCTATTTTTGCGTTTTTTTAAGGATTTATTTAGACTAGAACATGATTTTACTGCCAAATAGCGGCCATATTTATCCATTTTTGGATGATTTCCACTACTCTTTCTTAACAATTTCCTTAGAGTTATAGAAAATAAAGTACAACTTTTGTTCTAATCTAATTAAATCCAGAGAAGGGTCAAAAGTTGGCTAAAAATAAACCCTGTTGGAAAGTAACATAAAATTCCGTTAGGATTTTTCGCAAAAATATGTTCTAAAGGAATTAAATCAAAAAATACTCCAGAAATGGCCAAAATGGTCAATATTCGAAAGTAGGGGCAAAATAGGTCAAAATAATTATTATATTCATAATTAGCAACACAAAAAACATATAATTCCGTTAGTATTTTTCATAAATCATGTTTTAGTGAAAATAAGTCCTTAAAGAAGGCAAAAATAGCATTTTCTCAGCGTTTTTCTTCTAATTCCACGCTCGATAATTCCTAATCTACCCATTTTTGGACTTTGTGCCCAAGGAGACTTTTGATCAGAATGGCTTGAAGCATAACACACTACATTTTCAGCCGATTTGACCGGGATCCAATTTCCACAAGATTAGTGCTGGGAAAAAATAGTAGACCATATCGTACTTCAGCTGTTTTAATTAATTATTTAAAATCTTTTAAAATACCCTATCTCAGAAGAGCTACAAATTGTATTTTCTTTTTATATATAGTATGGTATGGTACCCAAACAATATCATAAATTGAATTCTTTGTTATTGCTTATATACTTTATGTTATAACATATAATAATATGTATAACAACATAAATAAAAACTAAAAAAAAAAAAAACTACCCAAAACACTGGATAACGTGCAAAGAGAAATGAAAAATCATCTAGGCAGTATCACTATCTCTATTTCTCTCAACTATTTTGACGAAAAAATACATGTTCAACGACACCCGATGCTTAACGCAACACACCCATGGACTAATGTAAAATTAGTCGCTTGGCATATTATCTGAAGTTTGGAACTAACGATGTGGTTAAAAATGGCGGTCATTTCCGATATACTATAAAATTAACATATGCACGCGTTCATGTTTATTCTCATATCCCCTCCATTCTCCGCTTGTGTTAGTGTGGAATGACGTTTTTTGTCCTTCCTTCGTTGCCTCTCGTAACTTGTCTCAGCATTTAGGATTATTGTTTGGGTAACGACATGTTGATTAATAATAATAATAATAATTAGAAGAAAAGACATTTATCACCGTATGATTCTTGAAGCATTTGATGCTTCTCGATTAGGAAGTTTAGCACAAAAGGCCATTGCCACTCCTTGATATTTATTTTTCAATCGTTCCTGAAAATACACTTGTCCCTTTTACTACTATAACTAAGCACATAATTAAACAAATATTATAAAATACTATTTGCTTGTCACCTTCAACAAAAAGAGATACAACAGATGACGTTGCTATTTTTCTATTGAATGAATAAGTGAGAGACAAAAAAAGAGGCATGAAAGAAGAAAAGAAGGAAAAACAAAATCACAAAACGAAGCGAAGTAACATATTAAAAATAACCAACTCGCAATACCTTTGCACATGTAAAATTTCAAATTGGGTTTTGTAAGAGTTTTTCTAGCAAAAACAGCAAACAAATAACTTATTAGAAAATTAAAAACCAAAGTAAAAAAAAAGGCTAATAAATGCTCTTTGGAAACGACCAGACCGACCGATAATATACGGACGCCATTTGGACTAATATAGACATACCATCGGCCTACTCCGTCTCTCCAATGCAGGGTACGAGGGTCAGTTGAAAAGTAAGGTAAACGAAGAATTCTCCTTTATTTTTCAATATATTCTCCATCGGGCTCGATACCTTTCATCCAACGATATTCCCATACCATTAAGTCATTTTTATAAAATGATTTCTCTGGACGTCATTTGCCATGCAGCGTACATCACTTCGTCATTTCCGTGAAAGCAATTCGAGTTCATGAATTTTGGCCATGGCAACGAGTGTCGTGTGAGTAGGTGCATTGACGTGGCGAAGCACCCATCGCGCACACAGTGTTTGCATACCCAAATGTTTATGCAAATTGTTATGCCAGCATTTACTTGAGATCCCTACAATGTTAACAACCTCCCGAACCTTTAAACGGCGGTGCTTCAAAATCATTTTGTGGATCTTTGTCACAATATCCATCACTTGGGCGTCAACTGCGATGCTTGTCATTTGTGCTTATTCGATCACGTTTAAACTTGGAAACTCAGTAGTTTACGGTCTTCAGTGAAGGCGAAGAGTTACCGTGAACATTATCAAGTTTCACTTTTATTTCGGTGGCCATTTTCTTTTTTAAAAAGTACAATTTTTTTCACAGCTTGAATCTCAGTGTTTTCCATGATGTCGGAAATCGTTTTGTACTTCGACAGAACATACAGTAACAGCACTGAGCTTTGAACTGCAACTCTGCATGTGATCTTCTAAGGCAGAGGTGTCAAACTCAATTTTGCAGAGGGCCATATATTAAATTTAGGATGTGTAGGCGGGCCAGATTTAAATAAAAAAAATGTACTGAATTATATATATATATATATATATATATATATATATATATATATATATATATATATATATATATATATATATTTATAACATTTTATTTATTTAATTATATAGTATATAATATTCTTCTTTCTGTGTGACACATTGCGATCGCGGGCCTTATTGATACGGCCCGGGGGCCGGATGCGGCCCGCGGGCCCTATCTCTGTTCTAAGGAATGAAACATGATGACACAAATGAAACAAAATAGTCCAATACTGATTTCGATTACAGGATTGCCATACGTGTGTCATTTGCCTTACTTTTCAAACGACCCTTGTACTTCTTCAGGAATGGATACGTTTGAAATACATTATTTTTCTGATACTGAACTACAACTAAATATAGAAGTGTGTTATTGTACAAATTTGAAATTAATAAAGGGTTTCCAAATGTGGGGAGGATAGGAGGGTTGAAAAGATGTTAGGATAAAAGGAAGGTTCGGGTAGTAGGTGGTAAATATAGCCGGAGGTAAAGGTAAATTTAAATGGGGGTTAACTGGTCATAATTTTTAATCAGTTCGTTTAATTTAAACAGGGTATGGAAATAAGTCAGGCAATAAAACAAAATCAATATTCGAACCCGGCATTTTCTTTAATTTAGTTGTATTTCTTCAAAGTGGATCTCGAAAAAGGTATACTGAAAAAATTTTTATATTCTAAGAATAATTTAAGAAAAAATGATGAAACATAATAAACATAAAGTTAGTGTATAATTGAAAAAATATACAATAAAAAATGTGTAAAATATGGCCTTAAAAAATGAATATATTTTTTAAGATACTTTGTATGTTAAGCACTATTTAAATTAAATTACTGAAGATGTTTGGAAAATAACGTAATTCAATGCGGTTAGTTGTTGCAACTAGTTGCAGTTACTTTTTTCACGTCTACATACCCATAACATACTCATAAAATGATGAAAATACATTTGATTGCATCCTAGCAATGATTAGTACTATATCTTTAGCAAAATGCAGCAGAAGTAATGCGTTACTAAATACTTTTAAACGTCCACAACTTATTTCAAAAAATTGCGTTAATATCCAAAGCAAGCTGATAACTTAATGACTTTGGGCTACTCGGTACTATTTTTAAATACCATCTAAAACTATACTATAAAAGGATTTTAAACTACTTTCTACCTTCACCATTTGATAAGCAATACATATTTACATACCTCACTAGCTTGTTTTGCCAGCATATTGACCTGTTGAGGATCCCTTCCTCCCATCACGGTAGACACGACTGCGGTCATAACACCCTGTGTAATTTATAAGCAACTAACTACTTGCCAAAATTTATTTATAATATTTACAAAATCACCATCTACTTATTTAATACTAGCGACCCGTTCCGGCTTCGCGCGGGAGTTGTTATGTTATATTCTTTATAATTTAGTGGAGACAAAAATAGCACGTCTAAAATATTTTTTAAGATAGTTTAAAATATTTCTTTATACACCACATTAAGTGTCTCTTCCCGAATTGCCAGAAAACACAGTCTTCGTGAAACATTCTATCCATTAGTGAAAACCGGAATAAAATCCGTTCAATAGTTACTAAGAAAATCGACAAATAGGCAGATAGACGCGGCGGGAGACTTTGTTTTATACTACGTATAGATAATTAATATTGTCGAAAAATGAAGGCCTTTATAAAAAATTATTTTTAGCATACCCGTCAATGTGATTTGCTCATCCGACCCTTCATTGTCAATATAAGGACTTTTTGGCTTACCCTTTTCTATCCTCATATAATCACTTTTTCAACATCTTTTAAATAAAAAAAAAAATACATAAGGACTTTTTGGTCCGACGATCGTACCCTCTTCTACCTTCATATAAGGCCTTTCTTAACTATTTTTTAACGAAAAACAGCCCATATTAGACCTTCTTGATAACCTTTTTTTTTAACAAGTAACACCTTATATTAGGCCTTTTTCATCAACTTTATATCAAAAAAACAACCCCACTAACTTCATTAATACCATTTTCACATCTACACACGCACACATCAATCCTCTTCTAAAGCCTTTTTAACACCCTTTTTATCAAAAAACAACCAGTAACCTTCTTCTAATGCCTTTTTGACCAACTTTTTATCAAAAAAAAACTACTGTCTTCTCTAATGCCTTTTTCACATCTAACCTACCCACATTACACACTAAAAATAACCAAGACAATTCTAACAATAAACTTCATCGTCATAACAAAGACTTTTTAACCGAGTCTTGCATACCCCTTATCTCCATAATAGGAACCTTTTGCTCAACCAACTCCTCACCGCTATTTTCATTAACGTCTGTTTGACCTACAACAATGATAAACATCTTCAGCCGAAAAAATATTACTTCACATAGAGTTCGCAACACTGTCTCATAACTGCCTTTTGACATCTAACATAACTCCATTACGTACTAACCATAGACATAGAGGATGGACTGAGCATTAACCTCATAAATTGACCACTCTCTAGAAAGAGACAAAGCAATTGTACGGCCAATACTTGTCTCTTTTCTGTAGGCCTGTAATAAACAAGGCATAGTACCCCGAGACGGAATTCAAGGCGAGGAAAGCACCATACCCGATTTTAGTTTCCAATAGAAGACTTAGAAAAATTATTTTCAAGAGCGTCCTAGCTTAGCGGCATTTTAAAAAAGCTACTGGCCACTCATTCGTTTTATTTTTCTCACACTTTTGCGTCCAGCGGAATACGGAACACTCAGTCCATCCTCTATGTCTATGCGTACTAACAAAACCCTAGACAGCCGAAAAACTACTTCTTCGGGCAGAATTGGCAACAGTGTCTCACCCCTGCGCATGTGCACATACACGGGAATGGGTCCAAAAATGGCATAAAAAATGCAAAATGCCATAAGAACGTGAGATTTTGCGGCAGAAAATCATAATTTTGGTGGATTTAAATTAGCTATATTACAAGAGCCCCTACTTTTAAAATGAGTTTATAGACGGCGCAAGTTCAGAAATACCCTTGTAAAATATAAACTATTCATTAATATGTTACAATTTAAAGACAGGTTTTATCTTCGTTAAATGTACAATACAAAATTGCATTTAATTTAATAAGGATTTATGTTTTACTACCTAAATTACTCTCTTTAGTTGAAGTATTTTAGCAAGTATATTTTTAATATCTCTACTTCGATAATTTGGGTTAACCTTTCTAGATAGACATATGGTGTCGCGGACTGTTTCGTAGAACTATTTTTTAGGTGAACAATATTGCCTAACATTGTTTTCACGTTTCTCTAACTACACGTATTTACGCAGCGTACGCGAAAATATCTCTTCAACGATTGATTTTTCCGACTTCATCCAACATTCATCGTCATGGGTCATTTAAAAAAAATAGCCACAAATTATACATCTACACCTTCCTCGTAAAACACTCCATCCATTAGTAAAAACCAAAATAAAATTAGTTGAGTAGTTACTGAGAAAATAGCCTACAGAGAGACAGACTTGCCTTTGCAAAACATATTCAAATTTTAAATGTTTTGACGGAAAACAAGTTTGAGTATAAAACGTCTAAGTATAGTTTCGTATCCTGATAATGAACTATATTTAATTAAGGCCCAAAACCTTATCAGATACAAACACGTAGTGGAAGATAAACCCATAGAACAGTTAACCTAGTGGAAATACCTTGTTGTGGACCTATCAAGTTATAACGACCCAATCAGAAACCTTAGAGGATTAATTAATAAAACAGCAGTTATCTCTCTCTCTTGAAGAGTAAGGTGGTTCATTCTATTTCACTAATAAATAACCGGTCAAGTGCAAGTTGAACTTGCGCAATTAGTGTTCCGTACGTTGATTGCTTTTAAAATAAAAAATTTTGTTACAGATGTATAAAATGATCAGTGACTTCACAAAACACACCCCAAATGAGTTTTCAACAAAGTTTGTTTCCAATCTTTACTGAAATCTGATGACCTTGAAATTTTAGTGTTTTTTTTTAAATACCAGAAAAAAATTTTTAAATAATGCACTCGTGATAATTTTCGTTCAATCTACACCCCGTGGAGAATATTCCAGAATTTTTTCAAAATTTTTTGATAAGTACTTTTCGAGATAAGGCGGGGACAGCGATTTTTCGCGATTTTTTAAAAATAATAAAAAGATAAGTGCTCGAAAGTATTACATTATATATACATTTTTTACTCGTGTTTTCACAAGCTTTCATTTGACACCACACTCGACGACCTAGTAAAAATTTTTTTTTCACTTCCGATTTCACCCCTCAAACCCTTAAGTCAAAATTTAACTCTCAAAACTACATGGCTCCGATGAGGCCATCAATTCCTATATTATTACCAAATTTCAACTTTCTATGTCAAATAGTTTCGGAGAAAATCGGGTGTGACAGACAGACAGACAGACAGACAGACACCGAAGTGATATTATAAGTGTTCCGTACGGAACACTAAAAATGATAAAGCCCCTATTCCAGATAACATGTTCTCAGAGACATTCTGTAAACTCAGTAATGATAATTTAACAAAGTTTGTAACAATCTTTAACAACATTTATGATACTAGGAAAATATCGAAGGATTGGCTGCGTTCTACATTTATTACCCTGCCAAAAACAGTCAGCTCTAAACAATATAAGGACTATCGCTTAACTAGTCTCATGAGCCATTTTCTCAAACTCTTCTTGCGCATCATTCATACGAGACATTATAAGAAATGCGAAGAAGTTAGTGGAGATAGTCAGTTCGGATTTAAAGGAGGTTTTGGGATGAGAGAAGCCATCTTCAGTCTCCAAATGCTGGTTTAGTATTGTCTGGTTCAGAAACAGGATGTATTCATGTGCTTCATAGACTATGAGAAGGTATTCGACAACGTTAAACATGACCTCCTCATGAAATATCTACAAGAACTAGGGCTAGATTCTAAACATATAAAAACCATTGCCAACTTATATTCAAATCAATCAGCAGACGTAAGACTTCAGAATGGTTATACAATGGAGGATTTTGAAATAACAAAGGGAGTTACACAGGATAGTGTTTTGTCACCCATGCTGTTTAATTTATATGTCGAAAGAGCCTTCGTTGAGGCAGTGTCGGAGAGTGATCTGGGTATCAGAGTAAACGGTGTTCCGATAAACAACATCAGATATGCAGATGACACTGCCATTCTGGCAGATAGCGCAGGTACTCTTCAAACATTATTGAAGGCTATATGCAAAGCAGGAAAAAACATTAGATTAAGAATCAGCACAAATAAAACAAAATTCATGATCAGTAGAAATCCAATTCAAGACGTCAGCGTTCATATAAATGGCGAGAATATAGAATAGGTTAATAAGTTTGAATACCTGGGCTGCCTTGTGAATGACAAATGGGATTCGGATATGGAAATTAAAGAAAGAATTAAGCAAGCAAGAGCAACTTTCATCCAGTTACACAAATTCCTTTGTACCAAAAACCTTAACCTACAACTGAAGTACCGGATAGTTAAGTGCTATGTTTGGTCCATTTTGCTATACGGTGTTGAAACATGGACATTGAAAGTACCATCTGTTAACAAACTGGAGGCATTTGAAATGTAGAAAAATGCTGAGAGTATCTTGGGTTCATAGAGTGAAAGATCGCGAATTATTCGAAAACATAAAAAGGAGGAAGATTTCATACTTGTGTCATATTATTCGTGGGGAACGTTATAACTTTTAACGCCTGGTACTGCAAGGTAAAATTTAGGGCAAAAGGGGAATGGGACGAAAAAGACTATCATGGCTGCGCAATAATCGTCACTGGACAGGGATAAGTGATTTTCGATCTCTTCAAAATGCGGCTTTAAACAGACTCATCTGATAAGAGAAGTTTGGTACAGGCTCCTACGCAGGAATCTGCACGGTAACGTAAAAAGAAAAAGTTATCTCAGGCTGTTTAAGAGATGTTGTACGCATGAATCAATACACGCGAACACTAAGTTTAAAATACACAAGCCTTCAGACTTCTACTGATCTACGGTCTAAAATCACTAGAAGACACCAATAAAACAGAAAGTATACGTACCGCCTAAGTGAAAACTCTAAGAGCAATAGTTGATAAAACAAGGACGGATAGGATACGAAACATTAATATCAGGGAACAACGTGGCCTGCAAGATGTGTTAAGGTGGAGTAGGACAAAGAAAACAGTGGCATAACCAAGTAAAAAGAATAGAGGAGCAGATTACCAAGGATCGCCCTGAACGGAAAACCAGCAGGCAAACGTCCACCCGGAAGACATAACGATGGAGAGATAGCTGACAACCCACAAGCTCGGAATTAACAGATGATCAGATCTTTAAAAGGTATAAGAAGAAGAAGAATTAAAGAGCTATTTGGAAAAAAAATATATATTATGTTCTTTTGAGGAGTAGCATAAAAAGCGACTATAGGAAATGAAGAAATTACATAAGCAGCGGGACCTTGAACTTCCCGAATGATCCTGAAAAGTGATTATAATAGGGATTTGCAGTAAAAATGATAGTCGTACCACTTGTTGCTATTATGCAGTATGATTATAAGAGATGCGAAAAACTTCACAGAGTATGAATTTGATGTTCCGCGGTGACTTTAAAATGATAAATCTCAAAGAAATAAACGTTATAAACGTTCCATAAATTTGTGAGTAGAATAAAGTGCTACTATACGAATAAAAGGACTTTATAAGTAGCATGATCTTGAACTCCTGAAATGACCTTGAAATGTCAGAAGTGTTTATAATAGGGATTTGCAGTTTTGCTACTTGCTGCTGTTATGTAGCGATGTCCTTTGATTAAAATGCCAAAAAATTATGTTATAATTTTTGGCTGAACTGTTATTGTCCAAAAAAACTATCATCACCAAAATAGCTCATAATTCAAATACCGGATTTATTGTATACATAAGAGTTAATAAGCTTAAACACTATTTTATTGATCAATTTGTGTTGCCATTTGGTAGTACGAGTAGCGTGGAGAGCATGATCTTCAACTTTGTCCTTTTGAGATTTTAAGATTATTGCGGAAGCACAAGGTCGTTCTCCTCATGAGGTTTTTCTCACCTATTGTTGTACATAGTACTTTTCATAAAATCACAAAAAATATTAAAATATGTTTTTGTGATAGATCCCTAATTGAATCACGTTGAGAAATTGCCAGAATGTATAACAACACCATGCTATTTCCAAGAGCCGAAATCCTATAGATTTGTGGTTCAGTTATTATTATTGCCTGTGATTTTTGAATGTGTGTGGACCGTTCTTAAATGTAATCTCTCACACTCACACAATTTTTAATTACGAGTATCTTGAAAGTTCTATTCAAAAATTATCAGTTCATGATTGCATGACAGCTGGTATGTTGTGCTTATATACCCTATAATAATTATTTACAAATTTACTTAGTACTTAGCTGCGAATAAAGTATAAACAAATAAATACTAACATGTAAAGGCGATCCGCCGTTATCCACCTTGTCGATACCATCACTGTGGGCTGCAGCACCACCACCCAAAATGGCGGTAAGAATTTTAAGTCCTACAGATAGAAGGTTGGCCCATGGTGAAGGCGCTATAGGACCATCGTCAAGAGGTTCAGATTTGTTGGCACCGGTAGCGGCGCCACCTCCAGGGTTGAAGATCATTTGCATCAACATTCCTAAAAATGATTGGAAGAGGAAGATAAATTAACACTATATATATATATATATATATATATATATATATATATATATATATATATATATGTATATATATATATTATATATATATATATATATATATATATATATATATATATATATATATATATATATATATATATATATATATATATATATATATATATATATATATATATATATGTATATATATTTTTAATAAATTTATGGGCTGGTATACATTAAAATTCTTGGTTCATTGGTATTATATATTTGACAGAATAACAGGCCTAAATTTTCTACGTTTCGTCTAGAGTGACTTGCCTTGGTTACCCGAAGTGGTCCCTTCGACTGTTGGTAACGCGATGTGGATTATCCATAATGGAAAGCCTCCTCATTATTAAATTGTCAAGTTTTCAAACAAATAGATAGGCCTAATTGGGTTAGTGTCTTTGCCACGAAGATAATCACTCTTCAGGTTAGTACACAAAACAGAAATTACAGAGATAATTTGAGGACTTTCCACCTTTCTTGTAGACCTGGACATTAAGCGTAAAATTCTTTGTACAACACAATGGTTAGCCCAGTCGTCAAAGGCAAATTTTGACGAGAAGCTCTCATTAAATGTTAACAGGCTGCATTTTGGCATACAGATAGTTTTTTGTACGTAGAATAGGATAAAAAAAAAAGTTTGCTGTTTTAAAGTGTACGCTAAGTCGACAAATGAAAATAAAATGAATAATTTGGTTTTTCGCAAAAACCCCGAAAAATAAAAGAGATATCGAAGAATTAATAGCACCACCTGAAAGAACGGGAAATTTAAAAAAAAAAGATTATTTTGTTTTTAGTTTTACCGTAATTTAAAAAAACTGAAGTAAAATGACTGGTTTAACCACTTCACTTGTAGTAGGAATCATGCTTCCAACCTCATTTATGATTAAATTAACGTTTCCGTATAACAACAAATATTTTGAAATTGGCAATTAAAGGGTTTCTCGGGGTGCTGATTAAGAATCTGATTACAGATTTAAAGAATTCAAAATGGCGGATCCAATATGACGGCCAGAAAGTACGTAATTCATTTAATTTCTTCGAGTAATTTAAAATTTTTGTGTTTTCAATAACTGTTTTCTTTGTACTTTGATGTTTAAATGAAATATAAATACTTTATAATTAAAGCTTAGACTTTTATCTTTCATATCCCACCTTTAAATATTTTTTTTTATTTTAAGTTGTATGATTAATAATAAGCAAAAAATTCATTTATCATGGAAACTTTTTTGAAAACAAAATTACAAAAAAAGAGAACATACTTTTAACTGTAAGTAAAAAAAAAATGCCAGGCGGCGCACTATAGCAGGCAAATTTTCATATTTTAGAACTTAATTTTTAAATAACACAGACAATGTGGTTATTTTTCATTATTCTTATATTGAAATTTAAGGTATAATAATAATATATGCACAAGAATTTTTTTTTCAATACTAGATTTTATTAAATATTCATAATTTATTCTGTTCAAATCATGCAAACAAAAATTTCGTTTTAAGTTTTA
The DNA here is from genome assembly GCA_019049505.1 of Pachyrhynchus sulphureomaculatus. Lineage (NCBI taxonomy): Eukaryota > Metazoa > Arthropoda > Insecta > Coleoptera > Curculionidae > Pachyrhynchus > Pachyrhynchus sulphureomaculatus. The sequence continues at coordinate 39,252,195 of CM032449.1, read as the reverse complement.
CAAATTATAAAGCAACTAAAATTAAAACAATTAATATTATCAGAAAGTTGAAAGTCTTCTCTTCAAAAGCTATCCTTTAATTATTTTTAACTATGAAAACAAGTAATATCGTTTAACCTTCGAGCGATGCACATAAACTTTCAAATTATCCTTTTTTGCAAGCCACACTTTTTGAATCACCTATCCGAATTTTTAATAAATCTAAAAAAAAAATACCTGGAAAAAGAAATCTATATACTCTTTTTTTGTAAAATTTCTTCACGTGGTGCTATTAGTTTTTTAATATTTTTTATTTAGTTTTCGAGATATTACCGAAAAATCAAATTTTTTATTTGATTTTCGATTTTGTAGGCTTAATAGCAAACTCCTTTTATGGCATTCAACGTCCAAAAAACTACCCGTACGCCAAAATGCAGCCTGTTAACATTTAATGTCAAAATCCCTGTCGACTGGGCTTGGTGACAGAACGAATAAATTTATTTTTATATAATTTTCATATGGGTTTTTACAATCGCTCTTTGGAGTGCTTTTTTATAGAACATATTTGACGCACTGTCTTTATTTACTGAATACTCTAGTGAGATAAAGATATTAATTCAAATTAAAAAACACCACGTGTACATTAATGAAAAACTTAAAGTGTCACAGTTTGGAAATACCCAAAAAAGTAACAAGATAGTTATAATTGAATTGAGAAAAAATCACTTATGTCTAAAAATAATTAATTAATACTCGAAAATATGTAATAATAGAGAGATATCTTAATAATGTCCTTAAAATGTTCTTCAATTTAAATCTAATAAATGTAGGGCACAGTGCAATAACGATAATAATTTATAAATTACATCTGGTGAGGATAAAAGAAACAGAATATCACATATCATAAAATGAGATCAGTATACATGGAACAGGGTGAGTCCTGCCCAAAAATTTGCAAAGCTATTTCTGCATATGGTATTACAACGAAGCAAACAAACCAGAGAGATCGGTTTTGCCAACTCCAGTTACCATCTAGGTAATGTAAACCAGACGAGACCTATAGATTGACGTAGGATCAGAACTACATGATCGGCAGATGATACTCTCAGCCCGTTATTTTATTGTCTTATTCTTTTCACTTGGCGCTAGCCACGAACCCCGACGGGGAAAATGTACATAAATTAGTTGCTTGATAAAATAAAAGGGTCTAGCCGAACTTCCAGGGCGAAACTGCCCCCTACAGGAACCTATATCGTAGTAGCTGATACAGAAGATATTACTTCTCTATCTTGATTAATCGTGATTTTCTTTCAAAGCAATATACGAGTATCTAAGTAACTTTTAAAGCAAGGGAAATAAAACTAAATGGGAATGTTATGGTATATTCTACAATTTATTTTACAACAGTTTCTGATGGGCCAAGCCTAAATAAAAATATTAGAAAAATGCAAATAAAAATTTTATCAATCGATTTCTATCAGATCTAATTAAATAACCACTTTGAAAAAAATATATACCAGGTGTACAAGTATGAAATGCGGATTTTTTTTTTCTAAAAAAACATGTTAAATTCGGAAGAATGATAAAAACTGCTTTATTCAAAGTATGGTGGATCGCTTGTTATACATTTTTTCCATCTTTCAGGAAATATTGTGAATACCACGCCAGTAAAAATCTTCCCCTTTTTCTGCGAACCATTCATCAAGCCATTTTTTCACATCTTCGTACGAACCAAAGCGCTGCTCAGCAAGTGCGTAACCCATCGATGCAAACAAGTGGTAATCGGAAGGAGCCAAGTCTGGTGAGTAAACCGCATGGGGTAGAACTTCCCAGCTGAGTGTTTCCAACGTGTGGCGAACTGGTTTTACCGTATGTGATGGAGCATTATCATGAAGAGAAATGACTTCGTGTTGCCTCTTTCGGTATTCTGGCCTTTTTTCAAGTAGCGAACGGTTCAAATCGGTCAATTGTTGTTGGTAACGTTTAGTATTAACCGTTTCCCCCCCCAGGTTTTAACAGCTCATAATAGACCACGTCCCTCTGGTCCCGCCAAACACAGAGCATCGTCTTTCTGCCAAAGCGATTCGGTCTTGCGGTTGATGTGGATGGTGCGCCTGGGTATACCCATGATTTTTTTGCGCTTGGGATTCTCAAAATAAATCCACTTTTCATCCCCTGTAACTATACCATGCAAAAACGACTTCCTTTTGTACCGAGCGAGCAAAATGTCACACGTGTTTTTGCGTTTTTCTATTTGCCTGTCGTTCAACTCATGTGGTACCCATCTACCGGCTTCTGAAACTTTCCCATCTCTCGTAGCCGATTGGAAACAGCTTGTTGACTAACACCCAATTGCTTGGCGAGTTGTTTTTGTGTTTTGCGAATCATCTTCGTCCAACAATGCTTGCAATTTCACATCTTCGTATTTTTTTGGCGGTTTTTCACGTTCCTTGTCTGCAACATCGAAGTCACCACTTTTGAAACGCCGAAACCATCGTTCACACGTATCTTGCGATGGAGCATGTTCACCATAAGCTTCTCGAAGTAATCGGTATGATTCAACAGCAGTTTTCTTCAAATGAAAACAAGAAATTAATGCTGTCCGCGAACGCTCTTTGTTCGGTATAAATTTCGACATATTGAACACAACACTCTGCACACACTTTTTCAATTTATCACTAGTGCGCGTCTGACACTAGTTGATGACACAACAAAATGGCGCAGTGTCAAATCTTTATAGCACAAACTGGGTTGGTGCACCATCTGTTGTCTGAAATTCGCATTTTATACTTGTACACCTGGTAATATTTGTGTATGTGTTTCATTAAAATCCAAGTGGTTCAACATGTTGAAAAAAAAGTAAGTGGACATGTACTCTACAACCGCTACAATAACGCATTTAACCGTAATCGTTATTATTATTTTACTAACCAATTTCACAAATATCACCGCTTAAAAATTCCTCGATACTTACGAGTATGGCGTTAGAGCCCCACGCGCCAATCAAGTTCGCACATGCATGTGATGCATGTACGTTTACATACATGATTATGATTAGCGCATAGCTGTGGTGCATTTTCGTTCTTCCCATTTACTTTGGTTCCAAATTTCTAATGAGAGACGTGTTGTTTATGTTAAAAAAATATGGTATATAATATTAAGTGAATAAAGGAATGAAAATTTTAACAAAAGCTTGTTATCGAGCCTCTATTGGTATTGTTTTGATATTAGATTTTGCGTTACACAAAACACAATATTTATGAGTCGAAACTATCCTCTGAAATGGCAGTATCATAAAGTCTTCATTGGAACTGTGACGTATATGAAAGTCCTCTTCATCATCATCATAATATTCTTGCTCGTCCGTTGATTCAAGTTGGAAGATGTCGCGTTGTTCTGTATCTATATCAATATGAGAAGGTCCTGGGCTTACGTCGTCAGTAGCTCAAAAGTTCTGTACGGGATCAATCGACATTTATTACACAGAACATCTCCAACTTTAAGTAGTTTCTTGTGAGGAACGTTGTAGGTACGAGCTTCATCTTCAGTTCGCAATCTCTACATAGTCGAATTATTTTACACCACTCCTTAATTCACTGAATATTAATATTTCTTAACATAAACAACACGTCTCTCAATTAGGAATTTGTGAAATTGAATAAATAGGAAGAGCGAGAATCCACCACAGCTATGCGCTATTCATAATCATGTACGTAAACATACAAGCATCACATGTATGTACAGACTTGATTGGCTCGTGGGGCGCTAACGCACGGGCAGCTATTCCTGAAATCATTCGTAACTAAGCGAATACGTAAGTTTTTCACACTCGTAAGTATCGGGGAATTTTTAAGCGGTGATATTTGTGAAATTGGTTAGTAAAATAATAATAACGATAACGTTTAAATGCGTTATCGTACCGGTCGTAGAGTACATTTTTACTTACTTCTTTTTTTCAATATGTTGCACCACTTGAATTTTAATGAAACTATACACGCTATTAGGTGACATATAGACAAATATTATATATTTTTTTCAAAGTGACCATTCAATTAGATCTGATAGAAATCGATTGATAAAATTCTTATTTGCATTTTTCCAATATTTTTCTTTAGGCTTGGCACATCGGAAACTATTGTAAAATAACATGTAGAGTGTACCATAACATTGCCATTTAGTTTTATTTCCCTAGCTTTAAAAGTTACTTAGACATATTGCTTTGAAAAAAAGTCATCATTGGAAACTTTTTTAAAATATCTCCACGATTAACCAAGATAGAGAAGTAATATCTTCTGTATCAACTACTATTAGCTTCCTCTACATTATAGCATAGGTTACAATATAGGTTCTTATCGGGGGCAGTTTCGCTATGGAAGTACGGCTAGACCCTTTAGGAAAAATAATGAAACAATCTTTAACCAAAGAAACTGGATACAAGGTCATCCCCTGCAGTAAATTTTCCTTAACGACGAAGTTAACCTTTTGTTAAATCAGGATCATCAGGGGAATTAACACTATGACAATAGGAACCAAAAGAAACTAATTTGTAGATGGTTCTTAAAAAAACTGATAAAATATAAGTTTTCTAGACGTTTCCCATTTATGGGTCTGATGTAATGACGCAATCACTACTTGATTTTTTAATTAGTTTGGTGATTATTGTAAAGAATTCTCTTAATCTAAGGAAATAACGTCATAAGAGACTTTGACAAACTATTTTTTAGACAAGGTAAAAAGAAATTAATTTAATTTTTAAAGGTTACGAATCTCGATTCACGATGTGTTTTATTTTTTTTTTTTTAAGTTAGCGGAATCTTTAAGGGAACAATTTGATTATATTTTGATATTTAATGGCAATCTTTTACATCATTCGACGATGTAAAAAACTTTTAAATAAATATATTTTTCAATAACAATGCGTGATATGTTCTTACTTGACGACTGTAAAAGTTTAACGCTGTAAAGAAGTATTTTCCCCATCCTTTTTAAAATATATTTTAACGAAGTATTGAAACATGGGAGGAGAATATGCCCCGGAATAGAATACCTACATGGCACAACCTTCTTGACAATTACTCAAGTCTATGAATACCTTGAATTTATGCCAAATTGATTTATAAAAGAGTACGAGAAATATATATATATATATATATATATATATATATATATATATATATATATATATATATATATATATATATATATATATATATATATATACAGGGTGCGCCATATGTATGGAATAATGATTCCACAGCATTTATTAATCAGTGCATCACAAAAATGTTTAAATAAAAGTTATAGGGTGTTATACGGCACATATGCTGACATTGACAATAACATATTTTGTACTGTCAGTTCGAAGAAATTATGCCATCTTGATTTTTTAAACGGAAAGCCCTATATATTATTTTATTTTTGAGTCCTAAAAATTCTAGATATTATTTTTCGTACATACCATATGTCTAAACTGAACTGTTTTGGAATTATTGTCATTTGAAATTCAAAATAAATAAAAGAAAAAAAACTATTAATAAATACTCTAAGTTTATTTTTAAGGTAACAATTGCTCAAAATGTCTACCGTTAACACCGAGGCAATGACCCAATTTGTCACAAACAGCCTGAACAGAGTTTTACAGAGAATCCGATGTGAACTGTGCTACTTTATATTGAATTCTTTGTTGTAAATCTTCTACACTTTCAGGTCGACTTTGGCAAACTTTGGTTTTCAAATGGCCCCATAAAAAGAAATTGAATCGCGTAAAGTCGGGACTCCTTACAGGCCATTCTACATCACCTCTTCTGTCTATCCATCGATTAGGAAAAGTAGCATCCAAATATCTACGAACACTGATTTCATAATGAGGAGGTGCTCCGTCCTGTTGATACCACATATTCCTGTTAGGGGTATCCAAATTATGTACATTGGGAAAGAGACCTGCACAACTTGGAATAACTTGCTCTTAGAGTAACTGTAAATACCGCTGTCCTGTAAGATTTCCATCGATAAATAACCGGTCCAAGTGCAAGTTGAATTTGCACATTAGTGTTCCGTAAGTTGATTGCTTTTAAAATAAAAAAAATTGTTACGGTGGTATAAAATGATCAGTGACTTCGCAAAACACACCCTAAATGAGTTTTCAACAAAGTTTGTTTCCAGTCTTTACTGAAAACTGATGACCTTGAAATTTTTGTTTTTTTTATATACCAGATAAATTATTAAAGGTAATGCACTCGTGATAATTATCGTTCAATCTATACCCGTGGAGAATATTCCAGAGTTTTTTTCAAAATTTTTTGATCAATACTTTTCGAGATAAGGTGTGGGGACAGCGATTTTTCGCTGCAATAATGCAAGGAAAAGTGTGCGCAAGTATTACATTTTATTATATATATATATATATATATATATATATATATATATATATATATATATATATATATATATATATGGTATTTTCTCAAGCTTTCATTTGACACCACACTTCGATGACCTAGAAAAAAAATTTTTTTTTCTCACTTCCGAGTTTGACACCACCCCCCAAAATTAATTTTTTTTCTATAAAAAAAACCCCTTAAGTAAAATTTAACTTTCAAAACTACACGGCTCTGATGAGGCCATCAATTCTTATATTATTACCAAATTTCAACTTTCTATGGCGAATAGTTTTGAAGAAAATCGGGTGTGACAGACAGACGGACAGACAGACAGACAGACACCGAAGTCCTCTCATAAGTGGTCCGTACGGAACACTAAAAAGGGACTAATGATATGATGTCCATAAATCCCTGCCTACACGTTTATCTTTTGTGGTCTTTGAGAATAATTGTCGATTATCCAGTGGGGATTCTCAGTAGACCAGTACCGGCGGTTATGCCTGTTAACTCTTCCGTTGAGATAAAATGTGGCCTCATCAGAAAAAAACAATATTATGAATTAGGTTAGGATCATTATTGATTCCTTCCATCTTGACCTCGCAAAATTCAACGCGTTTATCGTAGTAGTCATCTAGATAATTCTTGTAATAGAATGGGTTTTTATGGATGCAATTTTTCTTCATTCAGTATACGACTTAAGGTACATTTACTTATGTTGTGGTCTAGGCAAAGCTGACGAGTGGCTGTATGGGGATATTCTGTAATTTCCAATAAAATATCTAACTCTTTATTATCGTTTGTTTTAACTTTTGGAGGTCCAGATTTAGAACAATCCTTAACATGACCTGATTGTTTAAATAGTTTTAATGTTTTGCTAACTACGGATTGGGTAATAGGTTCGATTCTGCGTTAAAAAGATTACACACCTCCTGTTGTGTTTTCCTACGGTCTCCGTAACCAACCATCATTAAGAAAGTGATTCTTTCAGTTTCTGTTAAATGTACCTTTATAATATTACGTTCAAATTGCAGTTTCACAAAATGTAGCAATAAACGTTTTCGTGAATAAATCATTTTTTGACGCGTTAAGTCGTTACCTGACAGTAAATATTTGACACAAGCCAACTTAAAATTTTTTTAAAATTTGATCTCCTTAATTTCAAATACCAATAATTCCAAAACAATTCAATTTAGACATATGGTATGTTATACAAATAATATCTAGAATGTTTAGTAGGACTCAAAAATAAAATAACATACAGGGATTTCTGTTTAAAAACATTTAAGATGGCGTAATTTCTTCGAACTGATAGTTTAAAACATTTTATTGTCAATGTCAGCATGTGCCTCGTATAACACACTATAACTTTTATTTAAACATTTTTGTGATACACTGTTTAATAAATGCTGTGGAATCATTATTCCATATATATGGGGCACCCTATATATATATATATATATATATATATATATATATATATATATATATATATATATATATATATATATATATATATATATATATATATATATATATACATATATACATGGACACATATGTTTATAGGCAGAGATGGAGGAAAACTACAATGTAAAGAAGGAAACAAATATAAGTATGCATAGAAATCCTAAGTTCCTTAGGAGCAAAAATCGCACCAGACGGACGAACAGACGGAGAATGAAAGAAAAGATAGTGAAGAATAGGGAAATAATCAGTGCTCTCACTTTATCAAAAACTATATCAAGGGGACAGACAAAGAGCAGAATGGCAGACTAAAAGCCACTAGACGGAAGAAATCCAAAAAGTTATGTCTGAACGGAACCTGAGATCTGGCGCCTTGGAAGACAGGTTTGGTTGAAGATTGCGAATGGTACAGCACAGGATATTACAAACCGTATATATATTGAGAACTATTCATAATAACTTATTAATTACTTGTAATAATCACAAACTAATTAGAAAAACAAAATGGTGAATGCGTTACTACACCAGAGGCTTAAAACATAGACTTACCTGTAATGGACGGTATAAGATTAGACGTACCTAACAAATTCGACCAAGAAAACCCTCCTCCTGCGCCATTGGATTGCGATATTTCATTGGTCTGAATATCGTCCAAATCGTCTAATGCTACTTTCTTAATTGCGTTTGATTTTTCGGCAAATTTACGTTCGACTCTTGTTTGTTGTTGAACAGATGGTTGTTGTACGCCACTGACTTGCCTATATCCTGGAGGTGGTTGAGTATTGGGATATGCCAATGTACTGATTAAACAACTACTGACTAAGAGAGCAAAGTATGCCCAACCTGTTGCTTGTCTGTACATTTCTGAAAAAAAAGAACATTTTAATATTAATAAAAAAATACCGAAATTCTTTTTCGGCTTCGGCTATCAGCATATTGATTACTATTATGTTAGTTATACCTGATGTTTTATGTTAGGGCCAATAGAGTGATCTACTACTGCGGTCAGAATACGATTTTGAGATTAAATTAAAAAAAAAAAAAAAAATACTCATCTTGTGTTCGTTAAGGAAAAAATATTGCGACCTCTGAAAAATTGGGGCAACACCCGCAAAAATGGGAAAATTGGTCCGTTTCTGGATTTTCTAGCGTATTTTTGCAATTTTATCATAAATTTATAGAAGATATACTAAAAATTCTGACAGATTTTGATTGTAGATAAAAAAAAAAAAAAAAATTTAGGGGGCAATGGATGTCATTTCAACCTTCTGGTAGAGACAAATTGCCGTTTTTGTTTTTTTGTCAGTTTTTATGATTCAATAGGTGTACTTGCAAACTGTAAGCTAATTTTTTTTAGTTAACTCTAAAAATATGTTCCATGGACGTTACTTTAATTGATACATACATAATTTTAGCCGTTTTTTATATATATTAGATATGTTTTTCACTCCTCATAATATTGATAAATTTTACCGATTCACGTTTTTTCTTCTGATGAATTTTTCAAACAATTTTTTTTCATTTCAGCTACTTAAGAACAATTTAGGAACAAGAAATTGACCATTTTATTCTCAATTTTTTTTTTAATGCAAGTTTGCGATTTCTTTTTAAAAAACTTGGTGGTCCAAATTGGACACTTTTAAAGGTAAACCCCTTTATCTAAAGGAGATAGACGAAAACTTATGTCGGTATCTGATTTTTATGATAAACTCAATGGTGAAAACCGCATATCGATATCTAGTACCATTTCAGAGATACAGGGTGTTTTTCAAAAATCTGCATTTTGGAAAAATGTTTGCAATTCTTTTCCTATTGAAAATTTTTGATTTCTGTAAAATCATTCTCAAAGCACTTTTTCACGTGGATTTCAACAGTGTGAGTTACATTTTTTACGACTAATATTTTAATAATTATTAACCCAAAAATATATTTTTTAAATTACATTTTTTTTTCCTTATCCGAATAGAGCTTTAAATTGCCATTCTAAAACTATAACTTTATATTTTGCTTAAATCTACTTCAAAATATAAAGGTTTTCAGTTTTTACGAGAGTTTTAAATGCACATTTTGTGAAATAGGCTTTGGACGGAGCGGCCATATGGTTTCATTCGGAAAATAAATTGTTTTATTGTTGTTTTGTTTTATTTTCTACATAGTTTAGAGTACTATAGCATTTAGTAAATTTCATTGTAGTTATGACTCTTAGTTACTTCTGGGAATTTTTTTTACAACTTGACTGCTATCGGTAAACAATTGATATTGTCGCTCCATCCAAGGCCAAAGCATTATAAAGTGTGCTATATTTTTAGAATGGTAATTTAAAGCTCTATTCGGATAAGGAACAATATATAGGGTATCCCATTTAAAAAAATATATTTTTGCGTTAATAACTATTAAAATATTAGTTGTAAAAAAATATAACTTACACTGTTGAAATCCACGTGAAAAAGTGCTTTAAGAATGTTTTTACAGAAATCAAAAATTTTTCAATGGGAAAAGAATTACAAACATTTTTTCCAAAATACAGATTTTTGAAAAACACGCTGTATATCTGAAATGATATTAGATATCGATATAAGGTTTTCACCATTAAGTTTATCATAAAAATTGAGCCTCAAACATCGACATCAGTTTTCGTCTATCTCCTTTAGATAAAGGGATTTACCTTCAAAAGTGTCCAATTTGGACCACCCTGTATATGTTGAGTGGCTGAGTAAAAGTGTTAAATTGGTGATACAAATCCTGATTCCTCCCCTTGTTAGTATAAATCTCAATAAGTAATTTGAACCTTTACGAGGAGGTAAACCATAATTTATTACCGATCTATGGGCATAGATTCATTTTTAATTATTGCTAAATAATTTCTTTTACAATTTGTAAATTAATGGCTGTTTGAATCAATTAAAATAATGTCCATGGATTATATTTCCAGAGTTAACTAAAAATGATAGCTTACAGTTTGCAAGTAAACCTATTCAAAATGACAAGAAAAATGATAAAAACAGAAAATTTCTCCCGGCTTGCAGGTTCCAAAGACTTTAATAGTCCCTTACATTTTTGTTTTTTATTTAGAATCAAAATCTGTCAGAACTTTTAATTTAACTTCCATAAATTTTTGATAAAATTGCACAAATACGCTAAAAAAAAACCCAATTTTTAATGTACTTTAAAGTAGCAGTATCCCACGATTTCTGTTCTTGGCCTGTTTTGGTCGTATTCTGACTGGACTACTATATGAGCCGCGATAATTTAATTTATGGAATGCACATTAAAAAATATGTATGTAGATTTGACCTTCAAAGTTCTTAATAACGTACAAATATTTTTTCATTAAATTCGATATCAAATAATCAGCTATTTGATTTTTTTAACAATCGATTCTAAATTGGTTTGCTTAGAGTCAAATATTTCTTATTTACTAATTTCCGCTCTGACTGTTACATATGTAATAAGTAAACTTTGATCCTTGTTAAGTTGTATTATAAGATAAACAAATTATACGTAGTATTTTAATGACATTATTGTTATTTACTTATAATTAGCGGTCATCATCTTCATCTGCAGTCTACTCTACTAATACCAGTTTTCTGTAGAGTTTTTAACCTATCCTACAGAAAGGGAATATTTCCTTACCGCTGGAAATACACCACAGTTCAGCTGATACCCAAAAAAGGCAAGAAGACCTTGCTACACAACCACTGAGCAGTCGCACTGCTTTCAATGATATCAACAGTCATGGAAAAGCCTATCAATCAACATCCTCTAAAATGTCTTATAGGGTTATTAGCGACGATCAATATGACTTCTTAAAAATCAATAAGTAAAACTTATGTAACACATATTTGGAACAACGGATTTGGACACTGGATATACCCAAGGTATTCGACTGTGTTTGGCTCAGTGGATTGTTGGATAAATTACGCGCTTATGGTATGTCTGAAAAGCTTTATTTATGGCTCTCATGTTTCTCTAGAGAAGGTAGTCGACGGCTTTCTTTCTAACACCTTCACTATCAACTAGATCTTTTCAAACAACTTTCAGGAACAAGTAAGGGTATAAATATAGGAAGAGAGCAACTCAATCATTTGCGATTCGCAAATGATATTGTGCTTATATCTAACAACAAAGAAGAATTGGAAGAAATATTGAACGAACTTAACAAGTCCATAAAGGTTGGTCTAAAAATAAAGATCGCCAAAATCATGTCCATGACAAATAACGACTGTGATAAAGAAGCAGAACTGAACATTGAAAACGCGAAAATCGCAAGAACAGATTCATACGTATATTTTGGACAAAAACTAGTAATATCCAAGGAAAACTGGCTTGGTCAGCATTTGGCAGATTGCGGAACATCTTCCTTTCCAATATCCCAAATACACTAAAAGCGAAACACATTTGATCAAAACGTGGGCTTTGAATCAAGACATTATAAATCGCCTACAAGTAGCTCAACGAGCGATGGAAAGAAGAATATTGGGAATATCGTTGAGGGATAGGCTGACTAATGAAGAAATTCGAGGAAGGTCCAAGATAAGTGATGTAGCTGAGAGGGTCAGCAGGTTGAAGTGAAGATGGGCGAGTTATATCGCAAGACTCTCTGATAATCGATGGACCCATAAGGTAATCAACTGGAGGCCCTGGAATGAGAATAGAAGTAGAGGAAGCCTGCAAACCCGATGGTCTGAGGACATCAAAAGACTAGTGGGATATAACTGGATAAACAAGGCCCAAAATCGAAGAAGATGGACGTATTTAGAGGAGGCTTATGTCCGACGATGGACTGCAGAGCTGATGATGATGATGATGATGATGATGACTGATGGATGTGAGTGCTGGACCCTTGACTCTAGCTCAGAGAAAAAACGACTGGAATCTTTTGAAATGTACGTTTATAGACGACTTTTTCGCATCTCCTGGGTATAGAAAATAAAAAACACTAAAGTATTGAAAAGAATGAAGCATTACTAACAACTATAAAAAATAAGAAAAACTCAATACTTCGGACATATAATGAGGGGCCCAAAGTACCAATTGCTACGTCTAATTATTGAAGGCAAAATTCTTGGCTCAAGGACTTGAGAAGGTAATCTGGATGTGCTTCGAGTGATATTTTTCGAGCAAAAGTTTCTAAAGTTCGTTTATCTATATGTATCGCCAACCTTCGTGAGGAGACGACGTCGTAAGAAGAAGTGATGGAATAAAAAAGGACTGAGACTGTCTTTTTGTCTAGTTCTTCCAGGGATTGGTACACTTCCTGTAGTGTTCTCGCTCATTTTAATTTTCGTCTCGGTTATGTTCAAGTTCTTTATGACTTTTACAACGTTTGCCTATATCTTTTTCGCCATCAACCTCTGTATTACGTCATTCAATCTGACTTAGCCGAAGGCTTTAGTTAAGTCTATGAAGCAGAGTGTTGTGCTCTATTCCTTTTTTGTTTAATTTGTTTCATAATTATTATTACGTCGATGGTAGATCTATCTTTCCGGTACCCCTATTGTTCTTATTCTTTATTATTTCCATAAAATAATTTTATAAGAGCCTAGTTTGATACACTATAATGGTTGTTTGTTTATTTATCATTTTTTGATTTTAATATAACCATTTTATAAAGAAATTTTTAACGAGACACCTTGTATTTTTTAGAAATAAAAAGTGTTCCTGAAGATGAGTTTTGACCTACCTGAGATTTAAAAAAGAAGAAAAAAATTACCTTAATCAAATTCTTAAACGGTTAACTGAGTGTTCATTCCACCATGAAGTTATATGACATTCTTCACTTTTTTAAAATATTTATATTAGAAAGTTGAAGCGACCTATTCTGGTAGGAAACCATGATAGGAAGTGTCAAAACATGTATAAACAATAGCTTTTTATATTCGCCTAACTAAGCTTATCTTTCTGCATTGTTATTGTTAAATTTAATATAAAATATGTCCTTAATAGTTATGATTATTTCATTATATCTTAGTATTAGAACAATGGTACTTGCGTAAAATGACAACTAAACTATCTAGTTACCATGTTAATGTAATACGATAATAAGAATGATACTTTAATAATAGATTTGTTAGTTATGTTGTTATTTAATAGGAATTAGCTCAAATTTGGTTTCACACTATATTTACTTCTTCCTGTTCTTCATCAGCTTTTTGTATCCATCGTCGAATAAGTCTCCTTTCACTGCTGTCACTGTTCTTTATCGTAGGTTCTCCTCATCCAGTCATGGCCAATTAATCTTTTTATGTCATCTGACCACCTAATTTATGGTTTTCCCCTGCTTCTTTTATTTGCTCTGGGTCTCCATTTTATAATTTTTCGTGCCAACCGGTTGTCCTTCATCCTTTCAATATGCTCAATATGCCCAAAATGTAGGCCCAGTTTCTCTTTAATATACATACCCTTGGGATAACATCTGTTACCATGAATCTTCGTCTTATTTCAATGTTTGGTATGCGATCATTACGTTTAACGTTTCAAATTCTTCTCTCCATGGCTCGTTGCGTCACATGTAGTTTATGGATTATATTTTTATTTAATCCCCATGTTTCTGTTCTATAGGTAGAGACTGGAAGAACATACTGGTCGAAAACCTATTCTTTAACTGTGTTGAGCACATCGAATTTAAATATTCCTTGTAGTATTCTACACGCTGACCAGGGCATGGATACTTTTCTTTGCAGATCGGTTGTTAAGTTGTTTTTTGATAATTCAAATTTGTGTATTTTCTAATAATATTATATCTTAGTTTTGTTCTGTGTCGTTAATTAAGTATTTGGTTTTGTTGATATTTATTTTCAGGCCTACCTCTTTTGTTTTTTCATTCAATTCTTCCAGCGTTCTTTGTAGTTCTTGTTTGTTTCTGGCTATCAAGATCATATCATCGTCAAATGTGAGATGTATTAGTTTTTCGTCATCTATAGTTAGTCCTCTATTATCCCAGTCGCAAAAGGTTTATAAGAGTAGCACATGCGGGAAAGTAGCGATTCACGATGGCTTTAAAGAGGTGTAGGTTGTACTCGGTGGGAAACGTAGTCCTGGGCAGTTAATTCGAACGGATATTATTTTTCTTAAAAAAAGAGTTCTTGAAAATGATGAAACGAGATGTAAAAAGCTAATCCATATGATGTATCTTTTTATTGTTTCCACCTTTATAGAGATTTACTCTTTTAACTATATATTTTTATGAATGAGGAATGTCCTGATATCTTTCAGCGTTGTCTAGGTGCCAAAACATACATTTGGATTTCACGGTAATTTAACACAACACAGTAGTGTTACAACGGGTGTTATTATATTTCTACAGTAACTACTACTTAAATACATATACAACATCCAACTACCGACCGGAATCGAACCACCAGCAATCTTGTTACTAGACTGAGGTATTAACGCAATATGTATTGCAAGCAGACACAGTTCTTGGAGGAGTTAAGCGGACTACATTCACTAAATACATCTTCTAAAAGTATTTAAAGACTAGTCTCAAGTTCTTAACTTGGTATCGATGTTTGCAGAATCAAGGTTTTGAGTTCCGCCGCCAATAAGACGATGGAATTCAAAAACTGCAGAGTATGTTGGTCTTGAGCCATAACCACCTGATCATCCACTTGCAGCTGCTGTTTAATAATGGCAGTAACTTGGTCGTAAATCTTTTGAACTATACAGAACAAGTGCGTATCATATGCAACTTCTAGCAGTACAGTCAGAGTTTATTTCTGGGTACAGTCATTAAATCGATGACTGGTATATGCAATTGCTTTTCCATAAAATTAAGATAATAATAAAAAATAAGTTTGTCAATACAAGGGTGTCCTGGCATGAAACGGCTTTGATCCTCAACAATCTAGTCACCTATATCCTTTTTTAACCGAATTCAGATGTTCTCCATTTGAGTAAATAACAAAACTATCATCTACATATCTAACACGTAAGCTGAAGATTTTTTGGTCTGACACATAGATGTCGCCCTTTTTAAAAAAATCATATGATTTTTAGGAAGTACCAACCTTCAAACGATACGCGTCAAAATTTCATGACATTTCGGCAATTAGTTTACAAGTTACACTGGTTTCAGTGACGCTACTTTTGATATTTTCAAGACAATGGAAAAAATCGAATTTCGTGTGTACAGACACAAATGCTGCTGAACGCTCTGGACGCCCAAATGAGGCGGTTACACCGGAAAACATAAAACAAAGTCCACAAAATTGTTTTGGATGACCGTAGAGTGAAATTGCGTGAAATAGCTGACACCCTAAAGATATCAAAATAACGCGTTGTCATATTTTGCATGAACATTTGGGCATGAGAAAGCTCTATTCGAAATGGGTACTCCGTTTGCTCACAGTGGACCAAAAACAACAACGTGTTGATGATTCTGAAGCTGTTTAGACCTGTTTAAGCGTAATAAAAAGAATTTTTTCATGCGATATCTGACAATGGATGAAAACATGGATCTACCACTATACACTGGAATCAAATCGGCAGTTAGCTGAGTGGACAGCATCCGGTGAAAGCCGCCCGAAGCCACCAAGGTTTTGGTCTCTATATTTCTGAATGCACATGGAATAATTTTCATCGATTATGCTGAGAGGGGAAAAACCATCAATAGCGATTATTATGTAAAGTTATTTGTGCGTTTGAAGGCAGAAATCGCAAAAAAAATGGCCCCAAATGAACAAGAAAGAAGTGCTGTTTCATGAAGACAATGTACCGTGTCACAAGTTAATGGTGCATGTCAAAATTGCATGAATTGAAGTTCAAATTGCTTCCTCATTCACCGTATTCTCTAGATTTAGCTCCCCGCGACAATTATCTATTCGCAAACCTCAAAAAAATACTTGCGGGAAAGAAATTTTGCTCCAATGAAGAAGTTATCGCCGAAAGTGAGGCCTATTTTGAGGGCAAAGACAAATGCTTCTACAAGAATGGTATAGAAATGTTAGAAAAGCGTTGGACTGATTGTATCGCTCTTGAAAGAGACTATGTTGATGAATAAAGTCGAATTTCACAAAAGAAAAAATGTTTTAAGTACTTAGACCAAAAAACTCTCCAGCCTGCGTGTTATATCCGAATTTTAATTTTCGGAGGGCGGAAACTGAGGCTTTTTTCGGAGGTTACTCTAGAAATCTACATTACTGCATTAGATAGCGGCGAACTCAGCACCACTTCAGAAGGTTGTTTATAGCATTCGCCTTGAAAGATGGAGTATGTAGAAGACAGATATATTCCTAGTAAGTCCACGAAAGGTAAGTTGTATAGCCAAAACAGAACGTTGGTATTTGACTTCAACTTTACACAGTTTAAATTAAAAAATTATTATTCACCTAAAAAAATAAATGATTTTTTTGTCTAAAAATCTCTAGTTACGCCACTGCAATTCCGTGAAAGAAGAAATTTCTTTTCTTCTCGGGACCGTTTCTTCTATCATCGTCCAATAGAATTCTATGCGGTGATGCTAAATTAAAATGTAAATACGCCACAAACTCGCTAATTAAAGACTGTTAGATTCGTTTCGTTAATATATTATTAATTCCTCAACAGTTTTCGGTTTTTATAGCGGAACGATGACCAGCAGAAGAATGCGAAGAATGTTGTTTCTATCTACCTCTTACTATCACGTTTCGCTATCTTCCGTTCCTTTTGCACAGGTTGTTGTACTTTGAATCGGTCTTCAATTGATTATAAGTGATGACTATGACCTAGTAAGATAAACACAATGACCCACTTTTGAATTTTTACCGTAGACTTGATGGAAAGGTTGGTTTTTAGTGGTTGCGTATGGGTATGTGTTTAAGCCGGAAATGGGGTGTAGAGTGATTGCTAAAAGAGATAAGTTTTTTTAGCTTGATCTAAGTGTTTAAGTATTTAATTCGATAAGGTTTAATTTTTTTATGTTTTTAAAACATTGTCTGAATATACATATATAAAACTTAACGTTTGTCAGTAAATGAATAATCCAATTTTCATGCAGTTTTCTTTCACGTATATTTATATCGTCTGGTCAGATTTCCCACTACAGTTTTTTGTTAGATTTTTTTATAGAAACGTTTCTCTTGTCACTTTTTCATCAAATATAACAATATAGAAAACAAAAGTCTTTGTTCTAAAAGTAGTGGCAAAGTAGTATTACAATAAGATTACTTATTATTTACTTTGTTAACTGACACTAAATATTTTTTTTGTAAAGATTTACAAATGTGTAATCTCAATTTTGTAGTACAACTACATTTTCAAACGCTTAACTCAGACTAAAACAGATTTTTTTGTATTTATTTTTATATAATGAAAGGATGTGGGTATCTTAAGTGCTATAAAAGTTGGTAAAGGACGGAATTTCCGACGTCTACTTGACTATTTAGTAAATTTATATTATGGTTCTTTGAATGTCTGGTAACTTTCTATTGATTCTAAGTTTTGACACTTTAGGTGCCGTATCGAGTATTGATAAACAATTAATATTAGGAAATGGATGGTCAGTTTCTAAAAAATGCCTAGCAAAGTCTGATTTTTTAACCTGGACTAACCTGAACTAACCTTCTATGATAGATTTATCAATATCTGCAGTACAAATTTCATAGAGAATGAGAAAAAACTGTTGGGGAAAGAACCAAAATATAATCTTAACTTTAATGTAAAAAGTATTACCGAAACACGAATATCCGAAATTGAATCAGCCACAAAAAACATAGGTGACTTAAATATCAAAAAAGAAAAAATAAAACATATAATGATAAACACAAAAATCACTACCTGCAGTAATAAAGAACAACTAACACACCCTAAATGAGTTTTCAACAATGTTTATTTTCCAATCTTTACTGAAAATTGATGATCCTTGAAATTTCTGTTTTTTTTATATACCAGATAAATTATTACAGATAATGCACTCGTGATAATTTTCATTCAATCTACACCCCGTGTAGAATATTCCAGAATTTTTTCAAAATTTTTTGATAAGTACTTTTCGAGATAAGGCGGGTGGACAGCGATTTTTCGCGATTTTTTAAAAATAATACAAAGAAAAATGCGCGCAAGTATTACATTATATATATATATATATATATATATATATATATATATATATATATATATATATATATATATATATATTTATATATTTTTACTCGTGTTTTCACAAGCTTTCATTTGACACCACACTCGATTACCTAGTAAAAGAATTTTTTTTTCACTTCCGATTTCACCCCCCAAAACTAACACATTAAGTCAAAATTTAACGTTCAAAACTACATGGCTCTGATGAGGCCATCAATTTATATATTTGTGCCAAATTTTCAACTTTCTATGACAAATAGTTTCGGAGAAAATCGGGTGTGACAGACGGACAGACAGACAGACAGATAGACAGACAGACAGACAGACGGACGGACAGACACCGAAGTGATCTTATAAGTGTTCCGTACGGAACACTAAAAAATGACCTAATAATAACAAAAGCCAACAAAGGCAACTCCATTATAGTCGTTGATAAAACTAATACATTCAAAAAGTAAGTGATTTTTTGGAAAAAGAAAATTCAATAAAACTAAAAAATATCCAATTGATAAAATTCAAAAACAACTCAACATCCTGTTAAATAAACGCCTGAGCATTGTGATTGAAAGAGAAAAGTTTAAAATAATAAACCAAAATACTTCATCACCAAAGTTTTACGGCTTCATTAAAATACATAAAGAAAATTCGTCAATAAAACCAGTAGCATCGTATAGCAACATCCCCTTAAAAAACCTAGCAACACATCTCAACACCATCTTTAGAGAAATAACGCCATTCAGTCCAAAACACAACACAAAGAATTCTATTGACCTCAGAAATAAACTTAAAAATATGTCCATGTAACAAACATGTTCTCCAATATCCCAAATAAAAATTGTTTAGAAATTATTGACACTATGTTACAAAAAAAACATCAATATAACAATACAACACGATATATTGAAACTTTTCGAATTTTTGCCTTGTTGGAAACTATTTCTAATTTAATAATCAATTTTTCAAACAAAGATACGATCTTGCCATCGCATCGGTTCTCCACTTAGTCCTTTGCTAGCAGAAATTGGAAAAAAAATGTCCTAAAAACTCAACACGCAAAAAATATTTTCTTTTAGTTTAGATATCCCGACGACATCTTAGTATGTTTCCATAGAAATGATAGTGAACTAAGTACTACTTTAAATCATCTGAGTAACGTACACCTCAACAAAAAATTCACGTTGGAAAAGGAAACGGATAATAAAATAAATTTTTTAGATATTACAATTTCAAAGAATGGAAATAGATTTTAATTCGATATTTTCCATAAACAGGCAGCTTATAGATCTATGATCCATAGAGCCTTCAACATTCCTCTTAGTAAAAACAATTAAAAAAAAGAACTGCACACAATCAAAAATATAGCACTCAATAACGGCTTCCAACCTAAAATAATTAAAACCCTAATAAGCCGTAAACAAAAGCAAATCACCTTCAACTTAATCTATCCCATAAAAGAATACCAAGAGAGAAATGTACTCATATCTTTGACACATTTTGGTCCCATCTCGGATAAAATATCTCAAGTCTCACAGCCGAAAAAACAAAAATAGCTTTAAAACCCGCTCAAAAATTATCCAATATGTTTTTCAATGCCAAAGATAAAATCAATAAACATAATAAATCAGGAGTTTATAAACTTAAGTGTCAAGAGGGCAATAGTTGTTATGTAGGCCAAACAGGACGGAATTTTACAAGATTCGCAAAACATAATGCTTCTTATATGTTAAAAAATGAAAAATTACACTTTACTATGCATTTTTTAGAAACTGACCATCCATTTTCTAATATTAATTGTCTATCAATACTCCATATGACACCTAAAGGGTCAAAACTTAATTTCATAGAATCAATAGAAATTTACAGACATTCAAAGAACCATAATATTTTACTAAATGGTCAAGTAGACTTCGGAAATTTGGTCCTTTACCAACATTTATAGCACCTAAGATACCTACATTCTTACATTATATAAAAATAAATACAAAAAATCTGTTTTAGTCTTAGTTAAGCGTTTGAAAATGTAGTTGTACTACGAAATCGTGATAACACATTTGTAAATTTTTACAAAAATATATTTAGTGTCAGTTAACAAAGTAATTAAGTAACCGATCAATCAATCAACTCTTCAAAGTAGTATTTTATTAAGTAGTAATTATTTATATATGTTACTAGTTTTTACCACCTATATTTAATTAAGGCCTGGAATAGATGCAAACAAAGAGACACACAATCAAAAATTTGAAAACAAACTTCTTACCTCGTCCAATAATTCCACTAAAAATTTTACTAAATCCCTTATATCACTACTTACACGGCCAGACGATGCTACTGCAATAACATCTTTTGAGAAAGTTAACATAGTAGCTGAACTATTTCCTTCACACTCTACTGTTAATGCCGGATATTATCTTCAGACACCGTGTCATAAAACTTATTTTAATGAAGCTATACCAGAAAAGCTTCTGGCGCTTCAATGCTCGAGCAAACTAGCACTAGTTTGTTATATACTTTTCAACTTCTACAGAAAAGAAATATTTTCTTCCTGCTGGCAATGCTCTAGAGTTGCCATTGACATTGACGTTGCCAGTCATGTCAAATAACTATCAACCATTGCTTTTAGTAATATGTCAAGTTATGTAAATTATTCAGTATCTTTTAACATATCTGGCAGGATTCCATGTTAATAGCAACCATCAATATGGCTTTCGTAAGCAAAGATCAACAGGAAGTCTTATATCACATACACTTAGAACAACACAATTGATCATTGCACCATGTTTGGTATAACAAATTTTTGCTTAAACTTCGTTCTCATGGTATGTGCCAACGTTTTTTTTTGTCGCTCTCGTGTTTCCTAAGAGGACGTTCTTTATGAGGGGCAGTTGACTGGTTTCTTTCTAATAATTTCATTATCAATGCCTACCTATTCAAATATCCCCAGACAACAAGAAATTATTCAACCGGAAGAAATTCTATCTTGAGGTGACAGTAACCAAGTAAAATTTAAGGCCATATCAAAAATTTATAAATAAATCTGTAAAAATTGACTAAAAACGGCCTTTTATTATATACTCAAAGTTATACTGTATAATTGCAGTCTTCTTTTTTTTCAGGTGCCATCTCTGCTGCGGAGCTTGGCAATCATTATGACTATTCGTATTTTTGAAGCTGCTGCTCTAAACAATTGAGTAGATGTACACACAAACCACTCTCTCAGGTTGCGAAGCCAAGAGATACGCCGTCGTCCGATACTTCTTCTGTCCTGAACCTTTTCCTGCATGATCACCTGCAATAGTTGGCATTTTTGCTTTCTCATCGTATAACTCAGACATTCGACTTTTCGCCATTTCGTGGTAATTATAATTTACCGATCTTTGTTCATTCTTTGTAACACGTCAACATTCGTGACTTTATTCACCCAAGGTATTCTGAGTATCCTTCAGTACACCCATATTTCGAATGCTTTCAGTTTATTGATGTTATTTTTGTTCAGCGTCCATGCGTCTACCTCGTAGCACAGGAGAGAGAAAATATAGCATTTAACTAACCTCATTTTTATGGTAGTTTTAAGTTTATATCGTGGAGGGAGAAGAGGTTTTTCATTTTCACAAACGTAGCCCGTGCTTTTCCAATTCTCGTTTGAATTTCTTCTAAGATGTCGTTAGTTGTCCCCAAGTAATAATATTTATGTACCCATGCAACGGAATCAAGATGTATAAGAAGTCTTCCATTTACTTTTTGATTTTTTGATAGTATCATAAATTTGGTCTCCTTTATATTAAGTATCAATTTTCTTTCTTTACTGCTTTCAACTACCCTGTTTAAAATAATTTGCAAATCCTCCAGAGTTTCCGCCATTACTACAGTAGAAGACTTAATTTGTTAGTTACTGTTTAACTGATCATCAGTTGTAAGTTTTTGCGAAAAACATATGTAAAAAATTTAAAATCTGTGTTTGGTAAATTAATAACAATGGTCCTAATCCTCAGTTAAATCTGAATTCTTCACTCAACAGGTTATTTAGAAGAACATTACAGTCTGCCAAATAAAAACATGACCTCTCGTATTCTTGAAAAAATATGTTTCGAGATCATTTTTTGCCATCAATGTATTCTTTGGTGTGCTAATAACAGAGCAGTTACGTTAGTAAGTTGTTCAATCACCTTCTGCATCAATAATCGCCTGGCATCTTGTGCGTCGACGAGATTTTCTGCATACTCGCGCGGCAATGATCTCCAAATTTTTCGAATCTCGCGAGACAACTGCGTCAAAGTCCTCAGAATCGTTCCTCTGAGCTTTTTCTTTACAAGGGACAAAACGTTTCCAATAAGGTTGATGTTCGGCGATTGTGAGGGCCACTCTAGTTTCTCATCGTGGGCACAAGCGAGCCGCTTCGCGACGTGATTTTCTGCCAGCAAAGGTTCCTTCAACGTGCTTCGGAATCTGACATCATGAGCACGAAGATGTTGTCGAATGGTCTTATGGGACACATTCAAACCCATTTTTTGCTGCTCCTTGACACAGCGTCAATTTCGAGTCTCGTTAAAGCAAAGACGCGATTCGTTTTTCGACTTTCAGAATGACTTTGCCTAACGAGCCACAATTTGGTAAGTCGTCGACATTTTTCGTCTCGTTAAAACAATTTCCTTACTTCTTCACAAACGACACTGACTTTTTAATATATTTAGCGGCCGGGGAATGTGTCATTTGGGATGGGAACAAAGAAAGACTGTCTCGAACCGATGCGCAAACAAGTGACTCATTTTGGATTTTACGTGATTTCGACGAAAGATCGGAATCGACTGATACTTTTACTAAAATGAGCCGTAGACAAAGGTTCCCTCTACCGATTTTTTGTTGAATCTATAGAATCATATCTATTAAAAATGAATTATCGCGGACAAGTTCTTACTTGATAGATTGTATAAAAACAGTTAAAAAAAAATATCTGTAAAGTAACTGGTAAAGATCCCAGTGGTTTTAGGTATTTATGATAATTCTAATTAATGGTGATATCATATGTCGATCTAGTAAAAGTCTATAATAGCGTGCGAAGAAAAAAACTTTGTGAGGCATTTATAGAAGCTGAGTGTGGTACGCATTTCATCTGTATAATTCAAGAACTTTGTGACCAAAAATTGCTATTATTAAATAACATAACAACCCGTCAAAGTCAATACAAGCAACTAAAGGCCGAGATTGTTGTCGAGACTCAGCGTTATTTAATTTATATAGAATGAATTTTAAGAGTTAGAAGCTAATCAGTTGTAGGTTTCAAAATCATTATTTATTCATCATGATCTTTGTCGATAATCAGATAGTCTTGACTTGCTAGCCTGCCAAGTTAGAATTAATGTTAACAGACTTGTATAAGTAACATGGTGTTAGTTTATTTCTTTTCTATGATTGGGTCTAAGTTAGGTCTGATAGTTCAGAATAACGTTCAAAATATTATCATTAAATAGTCACCTATGTACCTGAAAAATCTTCTTCATCAATTTTCGGGGCACATTACAATAATAATAATAATAAAAAATTATTAAATTTAAATTAAAGTAATTTTGTCCTATACAGATATCTAGAATTTTGATTGTCTATAACAAAATTACTTTAAACTTAACAGTAAAACATATAAACAAAACAGCGGCCTACTAATGGGAAGCCCTCTGAGCCCCCTTCTAGCGGAAGCATTCAAGGCTAATTATGAAAAAAACCTTTTCTCAAATGAAAACTATAGACATGTCCACTTTTGGGCAAGATATGTTGACGATATTCTCTGTATTTGGAAATGAACCGATAGACAATTGTCACAGTTCTTATTAACTTTAAATAAAATCACTTAGTTTTTTAGAATTAAAAATTTCAAATGTATAGAACAAAATAGAGTTTGATATTTTCCGTAAGTCAACTACAACAGGCACTAATATACATGCTAAATCAAATCAATACTGGCAGATCAAAATGTCAAACTTCCGCAGTCTCATACACAAATTAACTAACATTCCACTAAGTACGGACAATTATCTATCTTCAAAAGAATAACCAAAAACAACGGATATAATCCAATTATTATAGATAAACTGGAAATAAACAAAAAATATAAAAATATACTTAAACAATTTTAAGTACCAGACGTAAAACACGAAAGCAGAAAATGGTTTGCCATCAACTATGTCAGTGGTATTAGTAACAGAATCAACAATAGCTTGAACAAGTTAGAAATAAACTGTATAAGTGTTAATAAAAACAATATAACCCAATATCTAGTTAATAACACAGAAAGATCTAACAAATATGGAAAATGGGGTATATATGAACTTAATTGTGATGACTGTGACGCTATCTATGTGTGACAAACGGGACGGCGCCTACAACAAAGATTAAAAGAGCACAGGCACTCTATTTTAAATAAACAAAAATTAACAGGCTTTGCTGAACACTGCACAGACCTTCACCTTTTTAATCACGAGAGGGTGAAGTTGCTATACGGTGCTCAAAAAGGAAAACATATGGATTATTTAGAAATTCTTAGTATAAGAGAGATAAAAATAATATAAAAATAACGAACACCCAAATAGAATTTGGAAATACTCACATATTAGACGCCGTGTTAAGATAGACTACCTGTAATTACCCAATTTTATTACTTCTTAAATTTAGTAGCAATTAACCATCCAAATGTAATATCTTTTAGAACTTAGGTTTAGTCTTATTGTAAACATTTTTGAAAATGGTCGCGAGACCAAAACACGTGTCAGAGTGATCTGAATAAATTCAGTGAAACAGTTATACTGTATTTTTCTTCAAAAGTGTAAATATTAAGACGTTTCACCTAGAGCCGACCGCAAACTCCATAAATTTTATTTCCTTCTACATACCCTTTCCATTAAAATTAATATAATTAAGGAAAAAGGAGTCAATGAAAAAATAATACGTATCTTCAGAAGTTAAACACCAACAACACAACAAAAAGAAAAGTGAATAAAGAATTATCAGAAGAAATATCTCATGAAGCATAAGACAAGGTGACAGTCTGAATCCTAGACTCTTTAGTATAATAATGGACAACTTAATAGACCTAATAAAAGACGACAGTCATGGATACCGCTTAGGAAAGAAGTTAGTAGGGTATGTTATGCCAACGATGTAGCGCTGATTGATGAATCCGAAGACAACTTTCAAAGGCAGTTGTAAAGTTTCAGAAGAGTCACAGAAATATGCAACATGTAGATCTCCGTAAAAAAGACAAAATGCCTTACAATCTCTAGAGAACCGACTTGATGTAAGTTAATAATAGACAACCAGCCAATAGAACAAGTAATGCTGTTTAATTACCTAGGAGGGACGATCTCAAGCTTTGGAAACCTAACAACAGAGGTAAGAGATCAAGTAACAAAAGCAAATCTAATATCCGGATGCTTACGAGATATTGTGTAGAAAAACAAAAACATGATAACAAAAAGTAAATCACGCATCTACAAAACCTGCATTAGACCTATACTCACTTACACAGCTGAAACTGGACTCGACACCACAAAGACAAAAAGTACACTACGAACCAGTGAAATGAGAATTTTAAGAACTATATGTGGAAAAACACTACTGGACAGGATACGGAATGAAACAATAAAAACAGAATGCGCAACAGAAGACATTGTAAGATGGACAAGAAAAAGTCGCATGATATGGAACGAACATATAAACCGAATGACAGATGATAGACTGGTCAAGTTTGCACGGAAAAACCGGAGACCAGAAGACCACCAGGCAGACCACCAAAATGATAGAGAGATAGCTCACAAGAAAACGGTTGAATAATAGACGATACCAAAAAAAAGGTCTTAGACCTAAAAATAAGTCGAAGGAGAAGAAGAAGAATACTAAAAAACATTTAATACTATGAATACAAAGCAACTTTTGTAAATCCCTCCCATCTCATTAACTTTTTTTTTAAATGATTAACTGAAGTGTCCGTTACTACTACGAAACCGCGGTCACGACCCAGAAAGTTTTAATACAGTGATTTGTTTAACAAAGTAAATAGGCTTTTTCATTTACATTTTTTTTTATGTTCGATGAGAAATAAATTTAAAAAAAAAATGAAAAATAACACAATTTAAAGACTTCTCGATCCTAGAAATTCTGAAAATGACATTAATACGACATAAACGCAAACCGTCTCTAATCCTTCCTCCACTTCATTAACCTCCTATATCTTTGACAATAAATAACTAAAAATATTGAAAAAATTACACAATTTAAAAGTTTTACGGTTCAAGAAACCATGGAAAGCCCTATAACACAATATACAGGAAGCAATTTATAGACGATTTGACTCAGGAAACTAATATATTTTAATCATGTAGTTGTCGTATGGTGTATATTTTGATATGATACCAACATCGTGAATGAATGTTCTTAAATAAAACTTAAACAGATTAGCGCAACATGATATTAACCTGAATATACGAAAACTAAAGGGTGGTAAGTAATTTAGCCAATATTCCCGACTAAAAATAACTGCACTTAAAATTTTCCCACTATCTTATCCAAAAACCCGGAATAACCAACATGTTAAAGAATATACTGAATTTCTGAACTCTCACTCCTTTTATCCTCTTTCCCTTTAACAATATTGCTCATAGGTTCCATTCCTACTTTTAATGTTATATATTTACCAAATTTAAAATGATATATTATTTTTCGGGCAAGACATCATGCCAACATACAGACAGATGAACTAAAGAAAAAGCAGGTCTATGTTTTTCGTAATCAAGTGATCCTAAAACATGAAGAAAAATGCAAAGATTTCGGAGAGTGATTTTTTCGCTAATTTCATTTAGCAAGACAAGCAAAAATGTTTGAAACCATTGTGGAATCAATCAATTTTTATTGATAGTCATACAAGTGTAGAAAAGTCTTTCTTGAAAAATGTGGTCAAACGTTCATTTATAAGTATACAGTAGACGAATTGAATTCATTATGAAGGTAGGAAAAAAATTATAAAACTTTCTCATATATTTTAAAAACGTTATTGAACGGAAAGAGATATATATATATATATATATATATATATATATATATATATATATATATATATATATATATATATATATATATATATATATAATATTGAAAATATGTACTGGAATACCTCAACAACAATTTATCTCTATGTATATTTTAGAAATAATATAATTTCAAAATTAAAAAAATATGTTTTCAATGATTAGTTGCTAATCTGATAAACTTCACCAGAAACATGGGCTAGGAGGGGGGAAGACCTATCACCATCTCTGAAATAAGAATTTTGACAAAATATTGTATTGATTTGGGAGTAATTAAGTTGGGTTAAATTTCCGCTCTAGAAAACAACAATTAGATACTTGGATAACATTTTGGAAATAAGATAATACTAGAATTTGAGAATATTTTATTCCTATTCTCTCATAAGTAAAAACAATTTTGACAAAGCCTTGTTTAACGGTTCTAGAAACAATATAATATAACACTTCTAGAATTGGAAAACATAACTTTAATTATATATCCGCTCTCTCACTACAGTGTCGTACCTAGTGGAATGAAATCGGCTAAAAAATTTTAATTCCTAAGAAATAATTATTAAACTTTCTCCTATATTTTAAAGATGATGATGAAAGAAAATAAATTTTTTATCATATAGTAACAACAGTAAGTAAACTTTTTTACTAAGTATTTTAGAAATAACAAAATTATAAATATAAATTATTAATCTAATGTCCATTTGTAGTATTGTAGCTAGCTAGCTTTTAGCTCCTCCTCAAATAAAAAAAAGATATTTTGACAAAGAGTATTATTGTTAATTATTCTAGAAACAATACAATATAATAATTTTATAACTGGAAAATAAAATTCCAAATCGTTTATCCGTTTTCCCAGCGATAATTATTAGATTCACGTAAAATTACACAGGTAGGTATACAAAAAAAAATTCTCTCTTTTAAGTGAAACACGTATTTTCTTATTGTAAATCCAAAAAATAACATAATAAACCATAAAAAAAAGACATCCACATTGAGGTTTTTTCAGAAAACACACTTAAAGTTGCCAGAAAACTATTAAATTGAAAAAAATACATTTTAATAAATAATGTAAAATTGTATATTCATTAAAATTTCGGAATAAAACTATTATTTCGGACATCTTTAAATGTTCTGATTCTACATTTATCATAAAAACTTAAAAATATTAGGTTTTAGTGTTCATGTTTAACAAAAAACACGCATACACCACCTTTAACTAAGCTACGTAGCAAAATGTTGTTTAAAATAAATATGTGCAACAGCTAAATTAAAAAATTGTTTTTACTTTTTATTAATATTGAATAAAACTACTATTTCATTGCATTTACTTACTTAAAAAAGCATTTTGCCAACCACATAGTACCCTTGAAAGTGTTAAAAGCGAGTTTTTTGTTGAAACTGAATATAAAACTTTATTTTTTGATGTCAAGTCAGGATTAAGAACTTCAAAAAACATTGGAAATAATAGTTTTGCTCAATATTAATCAAAAGTAAAAATAATTTTTTTAATTTATCGGCTGCATATTTATTTTAAACAACAGTTTGCTACGTAGCTTAGTTAAAGGTGGTGTATGCGTGTTTTTTGTTAAACATGAACACTAAAACCTAATATTTTTAAGTTTTTATGATAAATATAGAATCAGATCATTTAAAAATGTCCGAAATATTAGTTTTATGTCATAATTTTAATGATTATACAGTTTTACATTATTTATTAAATTGTATTTTTATCAATTTAATAATTTTTTGGTAACTTTAAGTATAAAACAATAAAACTACTTAATTACTTTGTTAACTGTCATTAAATATTAGTGACAGTTAACAAAGTAATTAAGTAGTTTTATATATAAAAAAAGTCACAAAGTAAAGGACCAATCAATCAACTTTAAGTATGTTTTCTAAAAAAACCTCAACGTAGATGTCCTTTTTTATCATTTTTTTGGATTCAGCATAATTTTTTTTTTAAGAAAATACGTGTCTCATTTAGAAGACAGAGTTTTTTTTTGTATACCTGTGTTATTAATCCCTGAGAAATAATCCTACTACACATGATGATGAATATCCTTCTTTTAAAATATAGTTACATGCGCACACATGCCGCTACTGGAGTGCTTTCCTCCAGCACGTGTGCTAGACCCATAAAAAAAATGAGCCATGTTCCCCAAAAAAGTATAAAAATGGTAGAAATATATAAACTTTAAAACAATATTACGAATTGTTGTTAATGCCGTCACCCCTTCGTAAATAAAAAAAAGATACGATATTCTCCAGTGTTTATGGAAATAACAAAAAATTATGGAATTGGGAATTTAATTTTAAATCATATATTTGCTTTCCAACTTCAATGGTGTATGTAGTAATAAATAGAAAAATCAGTAAAGTAATTTACCCAGTACCCCTTCCAACTTTTAGCTAGGCACTATTGCCTGTTTTCTTTGCTCGCTGATCTATATATCGTGACTTTCTAGGACGTCTCATTGATCTTCGACGACTTGTCTCTTGCTATCCGTACTATCCTGTTGTTTGTCATTCTTCCTATATGTTGATTTCATTCCACTTTTGTTCCTCTTATCCACTGGTTGATATTTTCTATATTACATATGCGTCTTATGTCTTCACTTCTGGTTCTATGCTTGTACATCTCCTCTATGTTATACTTGTATCGGGTCTTGTTCGAGATGTATAAGTCATTACTGGTCATATTATGTTCTTGTATATTCTTGTTTTGGTCTCAACAGAGAGGAATTTATTTCTAAATATTATATCATTGACGCATCCCGCTATCCTATTAGCCTTGTTGGCTTAATGTTTTACTTCTTCCTCGATTTTTCGGATACTAGATATTTTGATACTCAGGTAATCGACCTCTATCATATGTTCTATTGGTTTATCTTGCACTACCAAGTTGTACCTGATAAGCCCTTTTGCTATTACTTTTGTCTTGGTTTTTTCAGTTGAGATTGACAAATTATATTGTTTTGCTGCTATATAATCGTATAGTAGCCTTTTCAGATCGTTTTCGGTCTCAGCCATGTTTATCGCGTCATCTGTATAACTTATAATTTGAAGTTCTTTGTTACCCATTCTATATCCATTCTTTCTTTTGACACTCTTTATAATTTCATCCAAGAGAATATTAAATAGAGACTTAAAGAGTCTCCCTGCCTGATTGCAGATTCATAGTTGATTGGTTCTGCTAATCTTGCGACTACTTTATTATCTTTGTATATATTTTCGAAAGTTTTGATTAGGTCTAATGGGATTTTCCTGTTATATAATAGACGAATAACGTCTTCTATTTATACATTTTCGAAAGCTTTTTTTAAGTCTATCAGGCATAAGTACGCTGGAATTTTGTATTCTATAGATTTTTCTTTTATCTATCTCACAATGAATACGGCATCGGTGCATGCGCGTACACTTCTGAATTGCTGCTGTTCTCCTCCAGTCCATATACTTCAAAAATAAATACTAAAGTTGATTTTTTCACATTCAAGAACAATTTATTCTTCTTCATGCTCTCAGCGTCTCCTCGGGAGGTGGCTGATCAGCATGGCGATTTTGACTTTGGATATGGCTGTGACGAGTAACTGATGTTAGTCCAAACCAGTTCCACAAATTCCGCAATCACGAAATTCTGCGCCGTCCGATGCTTCTTTTGCCAACAATTTTCTCTTGCATAATTAGTTACAATATTTCATACTTGAAACTGCGAGAGATAGGTCTATAATTAATTGTTCAAGGTTGTTGTTTCTTTTGGATACTACTAGCATTTTGGATTCATTTATATTTATGTTAAGCCAGTATTTCCTACTCTCCTTAATTTATTACAACTAGACATTTTAAATGATAGGTGATTAAAGGCCTTTGAAGAAATTTTTAAATAAAGCCTGGCATTTCCCTCTATATACTACTTCCATTAAAATTGAAAAAATGAAAATATAACATAATTTTCACTTTCCAGAGAATACTAACCTCGAAAGAGGCGTACAATACGATAAATTTGAAGCAATCCTTTTAACCTGCTCCTTCACTCTTTAAACCCCTTATATGTTGAACTATAAATAATTAAGCTTAATATTTGATATCTATACCAACCTGAAGAAAAGAAAAAAAATTATAATATTAGTGGAATTGCAAAAATCTCGAAGGTTAATTTTTTTCACGGATGCAACACATCTGACATGGAAAGCCAAAAAACATTTAAAAATGTTTAATAAGAGGCGTACTGTAATCGTATTCACGATTCAGGCCCCTAGATATACTTGTGAGCTTGATAATTCTCGAATGAAATAATATATTAATTTTACATATGGTATACATATAATATTTGAAGCAGAAATGGAATCTATAGTTTTTGAGCAACATCATCCTAGAGGAAGGGGTGAAGAGGTGTTGGTCGATAAATTGTTTATAGTTTTAATAGTATTATACAAATTTTTCTTAGTTATTGTTACAGTTAACGAAGAAACTGTAAGCAATATTATTACTAGTGAAACGTACACAGCGATAAATGCTGTGGCGTAGCCAAAAGGAGGCTTATTCCCTATAATGTAGGAAATGACATCCCCTGAGATTTTTTTTATTGGGAGAGTTTATAAAGTTCCATACAATCTTCATCCCCCCGATAGCGATTTTTGAACTAAGCTTAAATTTGTAAAATTCCATTACATAAAAGGTTTTTTTTTATGAAAGATCTCTCTCTCCTGATAATCGATTTTTAACTTGGGCGAACGTGTTTAAGGTTTCATTGTAAAAAAGGTTTCTTGGTAAAAAATCTCCACCTTCCTGTCGCCGAATTTTGAACTGAGCTAAAACTTTTGAAGTTTCATTACATGAAAGGACTTTTATGCAAAAAAAATATCCTCATTATGGTCAATAATTAATGTTTAATTATTAATTAAAAATCTGTAGTGGAATCAATCAGTGGAAGTTAAAATTGGACTGGAAAAATCCGAAAGGTGTAAGACAAGGGCGCATTCTTTCACCACTTTTGTTCAACCTTTATTGTGATGCTGAGTTTAATGAGTCCATCCATAAATCCATTGAAGGAATAACAGTTAATGGGAGTGCACTGAACAACATACGGTTTGATGTTGATACTGTTATTAGCAAATAATATCAAAGATCTCTAGCAACTGATCAATCGAGTCGTTACAGCCAGCTAATGATTTGGATTAACTATTAATATAAGAAAAACCAAGTAGGTGGTAATAACTGCTGATTCTTCATTCAAAGTATTTTGTAAATTCGAAAGTATTTAAATGTGGCAATCTATTCCAAGATATCAGGTTTTTTGTTTTTATTATTGGAAATAACAAAAAGCGTCTTTTATGATCGATCCGCTTTATTTTGTGTTGTCGGGAAGACTTTTTGTCCAAGGGTCAAACTCCAGCCGCTTTAAATCCGTTCATTAAGCGTAGCAGCTCTTTGTTAAGCTTCTGTAAATCAACTTGCAACTTGATATTGTGTTACTTCACGCCCTGGAATTATCCTTAACCATTTTTCTGTTGCTTGAAAATAGTAAAAGCTCATAGGTTTAAAAAAAAGACACGTCCCACCACTAAAAAATCTACCACCAGAATTCCTCGAAATCAGGGACAATACCGTAGAACAGGTCTCCACATTTAAATATTTAGGAACCAATGTAAATGATAAGTGGGACTCTATAAAGGAAATATATTCTCAAATTGAACAGGTCCAAGTAACACACATGAATATGAATAACTTTTTCCGTCACGCCAGTCTCAGTCTCCAACTCCGAATGAGAATGGTGAACGCGTATGTATTCTCCATGCTATTGTATGGATGTGAGTACTGGATTTTTGACCCTAGTTCAGGGAAACGATTGGAATCGTTTGAATGTACATTTATAGACACCTTCCTCACATCTCCACAAAAAAATGAAGGAATTTTAGTAATTCCTTCATTTTGTTCATTCTTTCCAACCATAAAAATAAGAATAGCTCCATACTTCGGATATATAATGAGAAGCCCAAAGTACGAATTGCTACATCTAATTATTGAAGGCAAAATAAAGGAAAAACGATCGATAGGAAGACGATAGAATTCTTAGTTGAAGGACATAAAAGGTGGTTTGGATGTGCTTCCAGTGATATTTTTCGAGCAGCAGTTTCTAAAGTTCGTTTAGCTATTTGGATCGCCAACCTTCATGAGGAGACGGCGTGGTAAGAAGAAGAAGGAGATCATTAATTTCTAAATTGGATTTAAGCTTTTAAAATTCGACTCTATGAAAGGGTTATTTTTTGTGAATAACTTCTCACCACTGGGTTATTGATTTTCAGTTTACTGTGTAAGGGAAGTTTTAAGCTTAAGAATTTCAGTGGTAGAGGGTCTTTTTGTCATTAAGGTGCTCCACCTCCCCGGTTAGTACTTTCGCTGTTAGTGTTTCCTTTTTTTTTCTTTAAAGAAACTCCGTTTATATCCATAAACTTTCCCCGCCCCTTGAACCAGCCTGATTACTAGTTGAAGGAGTAAGGAAGAGGGTGAGAGTGGTTGCTTTAAATTTTAGAATATTATCTTTTTTTATTTTCAGTCTTAATAGAAATAGTATGTAAACGGATGTGGCTATAGAGTAACCTTAAAAAATATATTGACTTTACAACCTACGTTTGCAATGGAACTGGTAGGTAAATAATTTTTAACTATTTTTTGTTTACTCTTCTTCTTTACAGCCATGAAAGAGTAGAAAAGAGTTTCCTTGACACATAAAGGCACAAAAATACTCTTCGATTTAATTAATTCCTGTCCATGTATCTTGGTACCACACAATAACTAAATTTATAATCTACTAATGTTAATTTTAAAGTTAAAAAAAAAAGGACCAAGAGCAAGTCAGACTTGGACAATTAGTGTTTCGTGCGTGGATTGATTTTAAAATAAAAATTTTTGTTAAGGAGATATACCATCACAAAACACACCCGAAATGAGTTATCAAAAAAGTTTTTTTTATATATCCGATAAATTATTAAAGGTAATACACTCGTGATAACTTTTGTTCAATCTACATCCTGGAGAGAATATCCCAGAATTTTTTTACAATTTTTCGATCAGTACTTTTCGAGACAAGGGAGGGCAGCGATTTTTCGCAATTTTTTAAAAATAATACAAAGAAAAGTGTATGCAAGTATAACATTATTCATATTTTTTAACTCGTGTTTTTACAAGCTTTCATTTGACACTCCTCCTGATGACCGGGTAATTTCTTTTTTCGCTTCCGATTTCACCCCCCAAAACTAACCCCTTAAGTCAAAATTCAACTTTCAAAACTACACGGCTTTGACGAGGCCATCAATTCCTATATTATTGCCAAAATTCAACTTTCCATGCCAAATAATTTCGGAGAAAATCGGGTGGGACAGACGGACAGACTGACATCGAAGTGATCTTGTAACTATTCCATACGGACCACTAAAAATTACCTTTAAAACCATAAATAAGTTAAAAATAAAAATCAAATAGTCATAAATGTTATCTCCGAAGAATGTAAATTAGGAATGTTCCTGTTAATGCTCATTATAAATTAAAAATTAAACCTAGATGTATATTGCAAAAAATCACGATATCGTCGTTAACATGACACGAAAGACAACATTACTGGAACATCAAAAAAATCCCGTTACAGTGCTACTTACCCACATACTTCTATAAATACCATATACATATTTCTGTACGCAAATTTTTCATATATTTTCCACTTAATTTTGCCAGAAATTTTTATAAACACTTTAAAACTAGGCATGGCATTTCAAATTTTCCGATGCACCAATTAGGCACTACTTACCTAATTATATATTTTTTCACTAAAATCACAGACGATTAATCGAGCTACACGGAACTGCTTAGACTTGCACACGATGATAACCAACGCAAATGGTTCTTCAGGTACCTTGAACTTCACTATATATATGGTGACCCACTTACCTTTGATGGTTAACAGAATCGGACGCACCAGTCTCTAAAACTGGATGGTACAATCTAGTCCGCTAACATTGGCGGCGCGAATTTATCAAAGTGTAAATGAAAGAGATTTTTGTGATTATTTTTTGGCTATAAATATAGTAAGATGATGATGAGCATTTTGCATCGTAACACTTTATTTTCGCTTACTGACCTGAAATGGTTCATATAATTTTTAACTGTTTTTTTAAAGTACTAAACAGCAGTGTAAACAAATATAAACAGGGTCGTGTCATGATCTAATATTAAGGTACTACTGTAAATTCACCCACAAGATATCTACTTTTTTATTATTGTCTATTCAATTTTTTTGTTTTGTATTAGTATGTTATACGAGGGTGCTTTTCTAAATTATTATCGTCGAATGAAAAGCCCAAGACTTTCCATGAAATGACAGCACAAACAAAAAACCATATGATTTTTAGTTAGTGGCAACTCTCAAAAGATTCGCGTAAAATTAGCATAACATTTTTGTTTATTAATTTGCGAGTTAGAGCTGTTTGAGTTACGTTACTTTTGATTTTTACAAAACGATGGAACAAGAAGAATTTCGTGTGTTGATTAAACGTTGCTTTTTGCTGGGAAAAATACTACCAGAAACAAAGAATCATCATATTATAGCACATTTCGTCACAACTCTGTCGAAAGCAACATATGTCGATTGTTTAGTGAACGTAAATGTAATCGTACAAGCACCGATGATCCAAATGAGGCAGACCCTTCAAAAAAACATAAAAAAATCCACCATGTTGTTCTGAATGACCGAAATATGAAAGTGAGAGAGATATCTGACATCGTGAAGATATTAACAGGACGCATGAGGCATATTTCGCATAAATATCTGCATATGAAAAAGCTATTTGCCCGACGGGTGTCGCGTACTCTCACTATGGATCAAAAACAGCAACATGTCAAAGATTCAGAGCGCTGTTTGACACTTCTCCGGCATAACAATGGACGAAACATGAATCCACCACTCCATGAGGAAGTCTGCAGAGTGCTGAAAGCCGACTGAAGCGTCCAAAAACACAAACATCAGCTGGAAATGTTTTAGTAGGTATTTTTTGGAATGTACATGGAATAACACTAAAGAGGGCGAACAATCACCGGAGACTATTACGATTGAAGCGATATTTTCTAACCGAGCAGGCCAGCGTACCGTTGGCTTTGAAGTTTTGCCTCAAACTGAAAAGATATTATACCCATTATAGTCAGCTCTTCTTTTACCTGCTTTCTTAGAATCATAAAAGTAGCAGCAGATATTCGACGCAGGTAGAGCAAAATGTTTGTAAACGGGCGAAAGGTAAGTTTACACGCCGCGCGGTCGATTTGGCCTGCCTTACACTTGGCGCTATAATCGTCTATAACTTCGAACGTATTTGAAGTTTTCCTCTAAAACTTTCAGAGAATATTATTAAAAAAGTGTGGTTCTTGTCCTAAAAGTTACATAGATCAGACAGGTCGTTCTTTTGAAGTTTGGATTTCAGAGTATAAAAGAAATTATGGATGGTGAAATAAAAAAAAGACGAAGTAAGAAGCGTTATTTTATAATATATATATATATATATATATATATATATATATATATATATATATATATATATATATATATATATATATATATATATATACATATCAGGTGTACAAGTATGAAATGCAGATTTTTTTTCTAAAAAAACATGTTAAATTCGGAAGAATGATAATAAGTGCTTTATTCAAAGTATGCTCCATCATTTGTTATACATTTTTGCCATCTTTCGGGCAATTTGTGAATACCGCGCCAGTAAAAATCTTCCCCTTTTGCTGCGATCCATTCATTGAGCCATTTTTTCATATCTTCGTATGAACCAAAGCGCTGCTCAGCAAGTGCGTGACCCATCGATGCTAACAAGTGATAATCGCAAGGAGCCAAGTCTGGTGAGTAAGCTGCATGGGGTAAAACTTCCCAGCTGAGTGCTTCCAACGTATCGCGAACTGGTTTTTGCCGTATGTGATGGAGCATTGTCATGAAGAAAAATGACTTTGTGTTGCCTCTTTCGGTATTCTGGCCTTTTTTAAAAACGGTCAATTGTTGTTGGTAACGTTTAGTATTAACCGTTTCCCCAGGTTTTAACAGCTCATAATAGACCACGCCCCTCTGGTCCCACCAAACATAGAACATCGTCTTTCTGCCAAAGCGATTCGGTCTTGCGGTCGATGTGGATGGTACGCCTGGGTCTACCCGTGATTTTTTGCGCTTGGGAATCTCAAAATAAATACACTTTTTATCCCCTGTAATTATACGACGCAAAAACGACTTCCTTTTGTACCGAGCGAGCAAAATGTCACAAGCGTTTTTGCGTTTTTCCATTTGCCTGTCGTTCAACTCATGTGGTACCCATCACCGGTCTTCTGAATCTTTCTCATCTCTCGTTACCGATTGGAAACAACTTTTTGACTAACGCCCAATTGCTTGGCGAGTTGTTTTTGTGTTTGCGTTTCTTGTCTGCAACATCGAAGTCACCACTTTTGAAACGCCGAAACCATCGTTCACATATGGAGCATGTTCACCATAAGCTTCTCGAAGTAATCGGTATGATTCAACAGCAGTTTTCTTCAAATGAAAACAAAAAATTAATGCTGTCCGCGGATGCCCTTTGTTCGGTATTTCATATTCAACACAACACTATGCACACACTTTTCCAATTTATCACTCGTGCGTGTGTGACACTTGTTGATGACACAACAAAATGACGCAGTGGCAAATCTTTATAGCACAAACTGCATTGGTGTACCATCTGTCTGAAATCCGCATTTCATACTTGTACACCTGGTATATATATTAATATATAAATAAGTATACCTGGATACAGCCGAAAAAATAACTACGCTCAATCATTGACTATCTGATTTAAAAATAAACTTCAAGGTTAAAAACAAATGACGTAAGGGTTGAAGAATTGAATTGCAGGATGAAGACATAGAAAAACAAAATGGCTTTACAGCGGGAAGATCATACATAGGCAAAGCCTCTTCAGCAAATATTAGAAAAACAGAAAGCTCGAAACCTGCTCCCTGTTCACAGACCTGGAAAAATCCTACGATTCAGTACCATTGAAGAAACTATTTAATGTATTAACAGAGGTTGGCCTTAGTAGTACATATGTGCGAGCAATATATAACATTTACAAGAATCCACAAAGTGTGATAAAGTCTGGAAACTAAATATCTTCACTGTTTAAAGGAACTAAAGGTTTAAAACAGGGATGGGTCTGTCACCTACTTTTTTTAAAATGTATTTACAGGAATCACTAGAAGTATGGAGAAGGAAATGTGCAAGAATGGGGATAGAGATTAAAAACTAGTTCCTAACAACTCTCTTCTTTGCAGATGACCAGGTGCTCGCAGCAAATCACCATGAAGACCTTGATTATATGACGAGAAAGCTGAAAGAAGAATGTGAAACGCGAGGTTTGGACATAAATACGTAGAACACAGAATATCTTAGAATTGAAGTTGAGGGCAATAACCAGATGCGAGAAGTTTAAGTACTTGGGAAGTGTAATTTCCAACAAAGGATCATCACAGACAGACACAATATACTGGACTCAACAGGGTAAAAAATGCGTAGGGATCTTAAATTCTTTACTTTGGTCAAACCGGATAAAAATGAAAACAAAACTGATAACCTACAGGGTGATTGTAGAGCCGATATTGACGTATGGATCAGAATGCTGAGAAATGACAAAAAAAAATAAGCAAAGGATAGACGCTGTAGAAATGGATTGTTTAATAAGAACATGTAGAATATCTAGACAGGAGCACGT
Source organism: Pachyrhynchus sulphureomaculatus (assembly GCA_019049505.1). Taxonomy (NCBI): domain Eukaryota; kingdom Metazoa; phylum Arthropoda; class Insecta; order Coleoptera; family Curculionidae; genus Pachyrhynchus; species Pachyrhynchus sulphureomaculatus. The sequence goes on along the minus strand of CM032449.1, from coordinate 39,212,466 downwards.
CCAAAATGAAGAAATCGGAACTTTTCACCCTTTGTAGTAACATATATATATGATGTGTCGGTTTGAAAACGTATCTAGGCTAACATACATCACTCTTATATTTGAACTATTATATACATACAGTACGCATTGAATTGAGAATCTCCTTTCTTAAATTTGGTTAAAAATGAACACTAATGAATTTTTCTTAAGTTTATATTTATATTTAATCCGGTACCTTGTAGATGTCGTTTAATTATTCATATTTTACAGACTAAAATTGAGTTGAATGCATGCGGCAGTAACTTATTTTTAAATACGGATTAGCAAGCACAACGCTCTGAATTGCATCCGTGTGATTCGTTCTAAATGTACCGACGGATCATTAAATGGTTAAACCTAGGATGGGCAAAGAATTATGAGTTTAAATCCGATTTAGCTTTACTAATGTCTTGGTAATTGTCGAAAAGAAAAAACTATTAAGGCCGAGGAAGAGTCTGAGCTCATACTCACTTGATATTCTTTTTTCAAAATGACAAGAATACATAATGTGTGTACCTAGTGTTTTATAATGTTAGTAGAAACCAATTAAACAATATCTCACATAATAATAAAAATGAAAAAATATTACCAAAGAGCATTAGATGGCTAGAGTGTGTGACCATTCGAAAGAATTTGTAATTTTTTTTTTTACTCGATGGGAAACCCAGTCCCGGGTAAAAGAAGTGAAGTTCCCCATATGAAAGATTACTTGAAAAGGATTGTACGAGGAGTGGCAAGCTGAACCTTATACGGATGTGAAGTATTAGCGCGATAAGAGGAATTAAGCAGGCTATATCCATCAGGAATTCTACACAAAATTCTATTTCTCGACTATACCAAATCCAAGTCATTAACAAAAACATATTCTGAACGTTAGCTCGGAAGAAATTCCTGTGGTAAGTGAATTGGAATCTGCTTTAAAACAAAAGAAGAATAAGAAATCTCCAGTTGAAGATAAAATAACTTCTGAAATATTGAAAAAGGGGAGAAAATATATTGAAGTACTACGGATATTACTCAACAAATGTATTGAAGAGCAAAGAAAACCTGTCTGTACATTGGCAAAACAGTACGGTTATACTTTTAATCAAGAAAGGCGATCACGAAAACCTTAAAAACTATCGTGCCATCAGCTTCTTATCGCATCTTCTTACTAAAATTGTCACAAACCGTCTAACAAATAAGTTCGATGATTACCAACGAGTCGAACAGGCGAGCTTTTGCAAGGAATTTGGAACAACAGATCATATCCAGCCTTTTAATAGAGAAAGTGAACGAATATAATATTAAGATGCACCTAACTTTCGCCGATTATAAGAAGGCTTTCAACGCGCTGGAACATTGGGCAATTATGCAGTCCTTAGCTCATGACAGATAGACTCAAGATATACCGAACTCCTAAAATTGATTTAAGAAAAATGCGACATTAACAGTTAAATTAGATGAAGATCAAAAAAACAGAACCTATAAAGATAAATAAAGGTCTTAGGTAGGCCCACACAGTTTCACCAAAATTGTTTACCTTGGCCTTGGAGGATGTATTTAAAAGTCTTGAGTGGAAAGAGAAGGGAAATAAAATCGATGACATATATTTAAATCACTTGCGATTCGTACCGATTAGAGAAGATTTAAAAGAACTCAAAATCATGATAGAAGAACTTAATCGAACTTCACAGAAAGTTGGACATCAAGAAAACAAAACTTCTAAGCCCACAAAACACAAAATTAAGATCAGCACGGAAGAGATAGAGAGAGTGGAAGAGTATATATACTTGGGACATAAGATTAGATTGGATAAGGATAATTGAACAGCGGAAATACCAAGGCGAATTGGTTTCAGCTGGACTGCATTTCAAAAACTAGGAGTCATTCTAAAAACCAGAAATATCCCCATGACCTGGGATGGAAACCATGACCTTTACAAAAGATAGTCCTTGTCCACTCCGACGTACTCAACGGATCATCGAATTAGGAGATAGTTTACTAGAACATATTAGAAGCGAGGATATCAGACGAATAACAAGAATTACAGATATCAGTGAAAGAGTGGAAAAATTAAGGTAGCAATGGGCGGGGCATGTGGCTAGAATGAATGATGATAGATGGACAACAAAATTACTTAAATGGAGACCTTGGGAGAGCAGCCGAAGTGTCACAAGACCAATGAAAAGATGATATCAGGTTGATAGCAGGCAATAAATCTCTCCATCTTGCACAGGATAGAGAACATTGGAAGAAACTTGAAGAGGCCTACCTCCTGTAGTGAAGAAGTAATGGCTTATAAAGAAGAGGAAGAAGATATCCATCGAACATATTACAATGAACTACTTGTAGGATAGACTCAAGTCGTTAACTGTTCTTCGATGTTCCAAAGTATCCTGATTCTTGGTCTCCAATCAGGCGAACAGCTCTCTTCTGAATGGAATCCAACAAATGCAGTGTATGTTTGGGACCAGAGCCCAAAGCATGGGATTAGTATTCCATCGTCGGTCGACAGCTTTTGAGAAGCTCTCTTTGCTATGCATGCTACAAGTTCATACCAAGACATATTTGCTCATAAATTAACACCCAGCAAATTGACTGTCTCTGTTAAGTTGAACGTTGAAATAAATTTAAAAAACCGGTCAAGTGCAAGTCGGACTTGCGCAATTAGTGTTCAGTACGTTGATTACTTTTAAAATAAAATTTTTTGTTACGGAGGTATAAAATGATCAATAACTTCACAAACCACACCCCAAATGAGTTTTTTCCGATATTTACTAAGAACCGATGACCTTGAAATTTTTGTTTTTTTTTATATACCAGGTAAATTATTAAAGGTAATACGCTCATGATAATTTTCATTCAATCTACATCCTGTGGAATATATTCCAGAATTTTTTCAAAATTTTTTGGTCAGTACTTTTCGAGATAAGGAAGGGAGGACAGCGATTTTACATTTTATATATTTTTGACCTCGTGTTTTTGCAAGTTTTCATTTGACACCCCACTCGATGACCTGGTAATTTTTTTTTTTCATTTCCAATTTCACCCCCCAAAACTAACCCCTTAAGTCAAAATTTAACTTTCAAAACTACCCGGCTATGTTGAGGCCATCAATTCCTATATTGGTGCCAAATTTAAACTGTCTATGTCAGATAGTTTCAAAATAAATCGGGTGTGACAGACGAACAGACAAATGCCGAAGTGGTCTTACAAGTGTTCTATACGGAATACTAAAAATAAAATGACATAAATCAAAAATATTTCAACGCAGTTTGAAATGCAACCTACATTTGAGTGTACAATAAGTAATTTAAAAAAAAAATATCCTTTAAACAACATAAAACCAAATAGAAACAGCATGAAAATAAAGTAAAGTTGGTAAGAAAATTTTCAATTTTCCCACTAGAAAACGCAGTCAAAATGGCTATACTTTTTGGAAAAGGTGGTTCATATTACGGATAAGGTGTTTTGGTACTACAGACATTTAATAATTTAATTTTACATTCTTGTACTGTTGTCTATTCAATTGAAAGAGAGATAAAAAAAAAGATACATTCTTATTAATGGTTACTGGTAGCTAGTAGTTAACCAATGTTCAAATGAAAAACATTTTTTGAAATTACTTCAGATAAAAACACATCTATTAATCGTTATTTTGCATATTAACAGGTTATCTTCACTTACTAACCTAAAAACACTGAAATAATTTTAGTATAACTGTAGTATGAATGACTAAACAGTAATGTAAATACAATATAGCATGGCAGATACTTAAAAAAAATTAATGAGACTTTTTTGTGATAGAAATACAACAGTATGTTACTTTATAAAATTAATTGATACTTTGCGTGTTTATTTTCACTTAATGACATAGAAACATAAAAATGATTCTATTTTCAATTGTATTTTGAAAGTACAAGTAGAAACAGCCATGTTCAAACAAGACATATCTAAATGTTATTATTATTATTACATATACCTTAAAATAAGCTTTCACATGTTAGAGATGCAACTTGTTGCATCTTACTGCGATGTTACGCTAGTACTGCAATAAGTACTTCGAGTTTTGTTCTCTCATTTGCCGATTCTAGCTCGGCTGATGAGCTTTGATAAGGCGAGACGCCCTCCGAGATGGATTGATAGATGAGTGGTGATATATATATATATATATATATATATATATATATATATATATATGTATGTATGTATGTATATATATATATAATAGTCGCTTTTTAGGTGGCTATGAAAGTAAGAAAATTGGAGGAGTCGGTCTACTTATACATAAAAGAATAGCAGAAGATGTTGTAGACATACAAATGAAGAGAAGATGCAAATGTAAGATCATTCAGGTATATACACCGACATCAGACAGCGAGAAAGAAGAAATTTACCAATTCTACCAAGATATAAACAAAGCATTGCTACACCATAAAACAAGATATATCATAATAATCGGCGACTGCAATGCCAAAATAGATAAACCAGCGAATAGAAATCAGAAGAGTATTTAGAAGTTTGGTTTGGGTACGAGGAACAGAAGAGGAGAAATGTTATCAAATTTTGTCAACGAAAATAACTTATACGTTATGAATACATTTTTCCAAAATTCAGAACATAGACGATACACACGGCAAAGTTCAGATGGTATAACAAGGAACGAAATTGATTATGTGTTATCAAATGACAAGAATATTGTATCGACTCGACAGTCCTGAACACGATAAGCATTGATAGTGACCATCGGATACTCAAAACAAAAACAAGTATAAATCTGAAGCAGGAGAGACTGATAACGCATAAAAAGATAAAGACCCCAACAGAAATAATCAAATAAAACACAGACGAATTTTGACAAGCACTTGGAAATCATTTAAAACACATCAACTATCAAAGAGAACTTGATGAACAAAACGTATAAATAATCAACAGCTTACTCATGACTACAAAACAAATAACAACATCGAAAAAAGAAAAAGCACAAAAATTTAGAGACATAAAATCACATGAGACCGAGAAGACTATTAAGAAATGATCCTACAAATGGCAAATTAGAATTGGCAGAAATGAACAAAAAAAAGATCAGAGAAGACGTCAGATAATACAGAAACTCGAAAATAGAAGAAACTCTGAAAGAGAAAAAGTTTGAAACACCTAAACAAACAAATGAACGTGACTTTAATAAAACTTATAAATAAATATAGCTAGGAGAGAGGCCAATAGCCAGAGAATCACCAATAATATATAAAAAGCGAGACATATTTGTAGTAAAAGTTTAAAACAAATAATTACTACCTTAATATTTGTTTAATTATAAATAAATAAAATAAAATTATTTTCTCTCGGTACCTATCGGTTAGTCACTAGTAATTATGGAAATTTAGTTTATCTGTGATTTACCAAATGCTTAATGCCGTAATGTACTGAAAAGTATATGAATATGTTACTGATTGCACAGGATACGAAATGTGTAAGTATTGATATTTCACAGCTGTCAGTCCCGGTTAAGTTCACAACCTTCCAAGAAAAAAATCCCCACCATATTGTCTAACAAAATATATTTTTTTATACCGGATAAATTATCAAAGGTAATGCACTCGTGATAACTTTCGCTCAATCTACACCTTATGGAGAACATTCCAGAATTTTATTCAAAATTTTTTGATTAGTACTCTTAAAGATAGACAGCGATTTTTGACAAATTTTTAAAAATAACATAAAGAAAAGTTTGCGTGTGTTACATCATATATATTTTTGAACCCATGTTTTCATAAGCTTTCATTTGACTCCTATACTTGTGACAAATTTCAACTTTATACGTCAAATAATTTCGAAGAAAATCAAATGTTATAGACAGACAGACACCGAAGGGATAAGTGGACAACACTAAAAAGAATTTTCTATATGCTTCATTAATTTACTATTTACCTTGTTAATTTAAACTCATTCCAAAATTAGACTAATTTTAAAGTTAAACCTTTTTCACCAAATGAGGCAGTTAATGTTTATCATCTTAAAATATAAAATTAAATTATGCGATACATTCAATTTACGTTATTAAATAATTATAAAAAAGTTTATTAGTACCTACATCTAATTGGAAGCGTAAAAGTGAAAATATGGCGACTTAACAATCACGGTCGACAGCCGAGAAATTAGAAAATTAGATAAATACCCTGGAGAGTTTCGTATAAAAAATTTAGGTTTGAAATATGAAAAAGGATGATACCAAAAACCGATATGTTTTAGTGTATGTGTGTATTTTTCGACGCTGAATTCGAATCCGTAGTTAAAAAAAGATTTATCGTGTCATTTTTCTTTGGCCAAAAACATCCCTTGAAATGGGCGTAATAATATAATGACTCCTAATGAAGTGTGAAAAATGGTAAATATTTTATCATCTAGAAAAATGAATATGCATTCAAACCACAGTACGCAATTTCTATTAATTAAACCAAAATCCACCCTTATAGGTGGTGGAAAGTACCTCTAAAACTCAAATAACGTAAGTGAGTTTAAATAACATGTACATAGGACAAATTCTTGTAGCTCTTAGGACAAAATATCTGAATCTAGTGTGACAACCAGACCAATGTAAAAACAGTTAAAATGACCCCAAAAAAATTTTTCTAATGGCATCGAAAAACTGGCGTTGAACCTAGGTCTAGGCAGTTAAGATGGTGAAAAATGCCCCCAGCGCTTTTGAAAAACAAAAAATATCCTCATGTAGAACACAAAAAAATATGACTTTCCTGAAATTTTCAGCCCTCTAGACCTTCCCATAACCTCAAAAATCTATAAAACGTGATTTTTGGTTTTTTGGCGATATCTCCGGTTCTATTCATCGTAGAAACCTCTTTTTTTTTCAAATTGTAGAATTTTATAGCATATTGTAGGCAATACAATATGCTATTTTTTAAAAAAATTTTTGGCGCGAAATTCAAATTGTTTTCAGCGTTTTAAATTTTTAAAATTGAATTTAAAAAAAACTAGAACTTACTCAGGCCAAAAAAAAATATATATTGTGTATTTTATGTCAAACTATGCCTGTGAATTTTTTTCAGATTTTTAGAGGTGGGAGAAAATGGTTACAAACGCGAAAAAACCGCTTTTTTCGTCGTTTTTCCGCATTTTTACCTACTTTTGGGGCACAGAATTTTGTTGTAGATCCTCAGTTGCTTCAAAATTATATATATATATATATATATATATATATATATATATATATATATATATATATATATATATATGTATATATATATATATATATATATATATATATATATATATATATATATATATATATATATATATATATATTATCGAAATACTATTGATTCATTTTATGTAATATAAAGACCATATTGCGCCATTTTTCCCTTTAAAATCACGATTAAGACAAGATTAAGGCAAGTTTAAGACAAGATTAAGGCAAGATTAACACATTTTTAAGTTATTTTTTTTGTTTTGAGTAATTAGTCATACTTCATAATTCATCCAAATATATAATTTTATAGAAATTAAAACATTTCTGTTTATAAAAACATCATATAGAAAAAAGATTTTCTATGTTTAATTGAATTAGCGTTAACTTGGTAAAAATCCATATTCAACAAATTAAATACACATGTAAGTGTGATTTTTACTTAAAATTATTAATATAAAGTAAAAAAAACTATTTATATTATAAAGTAAAAATCACACTTACAAGTGTATTTAATTTGTTGAATATGGATTTTTACCAAGTTAACGCTAATTCAATTAAATATAGAAAAAATTTTTTCTATATGATGTTTTTATAAACAGAAATGTTTTAATTTCTATAAAATTATATATTTGGATGAATTATGAAGTATGACTAATTACTCAAAACAAAAAAAAATTACTTAAAAATGTGTTAATCTTGCCTTAATCTTGTCTTAATCGTGATTTTAAAGGGAAAAATGGCGCAATATGGTCTTTATATTACATAAAATGATTCAATAGTATTTCGATAATATATATATATATATATATATATATATATATATATATATATAATTTTGAAGCAATTGAGGATATACAACGAAATTCTGTGCCCCAAAAGTAGGTAAAAATGCGGAAAAACGACGAAAAAAAAGCGGTATTTCGCGTTTGTAACCATTTTCCCCCACATCTAAAAATCTGAAAAAATTCACAGGCACAGTTTGACATAAAATACACAATATATATTTTTTTTGGGCCTGAGTAAGTCCTAGTTTTATTTTAATTCAATTTTAAAAATTTAAAACGCTCAAAACAATTTGAATTTCGCGCCAAAATTTTTTTTAAAAAATAGGATGTTGTAGGCAATAAAAAATCCTACAATTTGAAAAAAAAAAGAGGTTTCTACGATGAATAGAATCGCCAAAAAACCGAAAATCACGTTTTATAGATTTTTGAGGTTATGAGAAGGTCTAGAGGGCTGAAAATTTCAAGAAAGTCATATTTTTTTATGTTCTACATGAGGATATTTTTTGTTTTTCAAACGCGCTGGGGACATTTTTTACCATCTTAACCGCCTAGACCCTTTTAGAAAAAAAAAATTCCATTTTGGACCTAATTTTAAATAACAAATTCAATTGTGCTCACTGGGTTCAATATTTTAGCACCAAAATTTCAGGGTATTTTTGCTATATTAAAAGGCACATTTTCTGAAAGTTTCAAGCCAATCGGTTCACTTAGTCAACCTATACAATAAAATGAAAAAAAAAAACCGGTCAAGTGCAAGTTGAACTTGCGCAATTAGTGTTCCATACGTTGATTGCTTTTAAAATAAAAAAAATTGTTACGGAGGTATAAAATGATCAGTGACTTCACAAAGCACACCCCAAATGAATTTTCAACAAAGTTTGTTGTCAATCTTTACTGATAACTGATGACCTTGAAATTATTAAAGGTAATGCACTCGTGATAATTTTCGTTCAATCTACACCCCGTGGAGAATATTTTCAAAATTTTTTGATAAGTACTTTTCGAGATAAGGCGGGTGGACAGCGATTTTCGCGATTTTTAAAAAAATAATACAAAGAAAAGTGTGCGCAAGTATTACATCATCTATACGAGGCTGGTTTGAAAAGTCCGTGCAAAGTCCGAGAGATAGCACCACAGGCGCGTATCGAGGTCATGTTTAGTTAGTAGCATCTCTTGAATGAACGCACACCAAATTTCAGCCATATTGGTCTATTTCTTTGTGTTTGGCATTCGTGTGAATCAAGGAAGTCGAGTGATTTTCAAGAAATGGACGAAAAAGTATTTCGTGTGGTGATTAAACATTACTTTATGAAAGGCAAAACGCCTCAGAAGACTAAAGAGAAGCTTAATAAACATTATGGTGACTCTGCACCTTCGATTAGAACAGTTTATAAGTGGTTTCAAAATTTTCGTACTGGCCATATGGGCACAAGTGACGCTGAACGTTCTGGACGGCCTGTGGAGGTTACGACTCCAGAAATCATTGATCAAATCCATGATATGGTGATGGATGACAGAAGAGTTAAGGTGCGTGAGATTGCTAGTGTTGTGGGCATCTCGACTGAACGTGTACATAATATTTTGCATAAACATTTGGACATGAGAAAGTTATCCGCAAGATGGGTGCCGCGATTGCTCACGCTTGACCAAAAACGGAATCGTGTGAAGTGTTGCAAGGATGGTTTGCAGCTGTTCCAGAAGAATCCGGAGGACTTTAAGCGTCGTTTCGTCACTGTGGATGAAACATGGATACATTACTATACTCCTGAGACCAAACAACAATCTAAACAATGGGTTACCAAGGGGGAATCTGCACCAAAAAAGGCGAAGACCGTTCCTTCGGCCGGAAAGGTTATGGCGACTGTCTTTTGGGATTCGCAAGGGATAATCCTCATCGACTATCTGGAAAAGGGTAAAACTATTACAGGTGAATATTATTCATCGTTATTGGGCCGTTTGAAAACCGAGCTGCAAGAAAAAACGCCCGCGATTGGCCCACAAGAAAGTCCTTTTCCATCACGACAAGGCACCAGCACACACCTCAGCAGTTGTGGTCGCAAAATTACTGGAAATATGATTCCAACTCGTTTCACATCCCCCCTATTCTCCAGACTTGGCTCCCTCGGACTACTATTTGTTCCCCAATTTGAAGAAATGGCTGGCGGGACAAAGATTTTATTCAAACGAGGAGTTGATTGCAGACACTAATGGATATTTTGCAGAATTGGACAAATCCTATTATTCGGAAGGGATCAACCAACTAGAACATCGTTGGAAGAAGTGTATAAGCCTAAAAGGAGACTATGTCGAAAAATAAAAAAGGTTTACCCCAAACACATAAATAGTTTTTATTTTTGCACGGACTTTTCAAACCAGCCTCGTATATGTTTTACTCGTGTTTTCACAAGGTTTCATTTGACACCACACTCGATGACCTAGTAAAAAATTTTTTTTTTCTCTTCCGATTTCACCCCCCAAAACTAACCCCACACTTGAGCGACTCAAAATCAGTGAGGTTTTGTTGGAAATGTCATTACGAAGAGTTTCATTTTTGACTCGATCGGACTTATATAACCAGAGTTATTCACAATTTAAGCTCAAAAAACGCGTTTTGAAAACTTAAATTGTATATGAACAAAAGAGCACAAGTTTTTCGAGATTCAAAACTCAGGGCAATACTGATGGTAATATCCCAGGTAGGATAAAATCATAATATTGCTGTATCTTGACTGTGCACTTTCAAATGCTTTTTTTACCTCAGTATTATTCATACCTAAGTTTTTAAGAACTCTTATATAAGATAACCTTATCTCTTTGAAATGATTTCCCCAGGACTGTGTTTCCCAAGGAGTCTAATTTGCAGTGATTTAAGACCAACATGAGGACACTTCGATAATAATTAATCTGTAAATTATTGATGGTGTTTGCTAGAGAAGAGTAAATTGTTCTAAAGTTAGTATCACTTGGTGATCGATAGAGGCAGCAGATAAACCTTGCGGTTTGTTGAGTCGTTATTTAACCACAAAATATCAAACTTTCGGCGATTTAGAGTTTCCTCTCGTTGGCAAGAGAGATCGCTTCTGATGAAAAGACAGATTCTAAAGTTACGCCAAACCGTGAATAGAAGTGATACCCAGGATAGAGAAAGTTGACTGTGCTGGCCAATGAACTGATCTTGGTTTCACAAAGAGCGAGTACAGGAGGTTTATTTGATAGCAGGTGTTGGTGAACTAAATTTATGTTCGAGTTTAAATCTCGTATGTTACAACGATCTATTTTAAAATTGTGATCTCTGCATGTTGACGCCCCCGAACCAACTTCCACCCGGAGATCCGAACGGGATCTATTTTACCTCCGGATTTTTTTAATCCTGGGAACTACATCATGCCATTTGGGCCCACTGTTTGGAAACATCCGTACAGACACGAAACGTTAAGCAGCTTCACGTAGCCTAAGCCGATGTGATGGTATCACACCGAATGATGCCTGATGGGAGTTGGGCATCTACCATCTAAGTTGTTATTTTAGTCGCCTTTTACGACAGGCACAACGTACAGGGAGTGATATTATGTCTCGCACCTCCACGGACGATAAGTACAAGTAAATTTTTCAATTGTATCAACTGAATAATGTTTGTTATCCTAAATGGCAGATGTGTAGGTCTTTTTTTAAAAGTTCTTAATTCACTGTAACCAGGTTAATGCATGGAAAGAAATAATTTTATTTTTTTTAAAAAAAGGATTATGGTCCAACCGATTTGGACCTTCTTAACCCAATTTCGATTTGTCGATTCATTTTTAAAACAAACAAAAGAAGCAAATCCTAATAATAACACAAAAACAAAATTAAAAAAAAAAAAAAGTTATATTCACTTCTCCACTTCGTTAATACAGAGACACACATTAAGGTATGCTTATTTTAAGAGCTGCAAAAGCTTCTTTACGTGCAATTTCTTCGCGTTTGCGCATGCTTTTAATAACGATAACTATAAAGGCATTATCGAAATAAGCTTTGCAAAATCTCTCTATTCCATACCCAAATATTTGTGATGTTGCAGAAGTTCGCACAGCATTCGATGACAAGTGGAATTTCTAGAAAAACTTTGAAAATCCGAGGCTTTGTTTCCTACAAGCATACCTAGTGTTGGTAGTAGTAGTAGTAGTAAAATGAGTGGGTGATATCTTGAGACCCTGCTGTCACCTAGATCTAAAAGTTTTTTGGGTTCACAGAATAGTTGATCCCAGTATCTATATCTCTTGACCATTAATGCAGGACATTCGCACAGAATGTGTATACTGTCCTCTCTTTCTCCCTCGCACAGCCGACATGTTTTCCGCTCAGCCAGTTTGAGGTTATATAGATGTGTCTGTAGTGTCACATGTTCCGTAAGGAGTCCTATACTCAGACGTAACCTTTGTTTTGACATCGATAAGAGTTCCTTTGTTCTGCCTGTCGTAGTTTGTTTCATAAGGAGTTTGGTTTGACGACACCCCGCTCCTGTAGTCCAAGAGAGTTGGTGTTCTTCATCCAACCATTCCCTAATTTTGTTTTTTTTCCGAAAACGAATGGAACTCCCACAACCTGTTCAGGTGGGTCCTCCAAGGTGCCTCTTTTGGCGAGTTCATCCACTATTTCATTTCCAGAAATGCCTTTGTGGCCTGGTACCTACATTAGGGTAACTTCGTTGGTACCTCCTAATGTATTTAGTTCTTGTACACATTCCCTGATTAGCAAGCTGTCCGTGGTGGATTCGGCAAGAGCTTGTATAGCTGCTTTACTGTCGCAGCAGATTAAAATTTTCATATTGTTTGTCCCTTTCGAGATTTGTACTTTCACACATCTGAGGATGGTTAACACCTCAGCTTGAAAAACCATAGCCATATTGCCCTTGGGAATACTTTCCTTGTGGTTTAATTTATGGCAAAAGATTCCCGCCTCAAAGCGGCCATTAGCTCCCGAACCGTCAATATACCAAATGTCGGTATTCGGCTTGTTCAGGAGCTTTTGTAAATCCTTCCTCTCAAGGATATGGACAGCAAAAGATTTAATCACTTGTTTTGTTTTCGTGATTTTATCTTGTTTTAAGACGAATGGGAGTTCATGGAGGAATTTCAGACCTAAGTGTCCTCGGTCCCCATTCCTCCATTCGCCTTGACATTTCAGTCTGTTAATCTCGCCGTGTAGCTGATGAACTGGTTCAGTGGTGGACACAGAGTGCTACTTTTAACGCCTCCGTTGATGTCGTTCTCATATCCCCCACTACCACCCTAAGGTAGTTCCTCTGTAGGCTGCGCAGTAGGTTTTTTGACTCCACCGTGCCCACTCTGGGCCACCAAATTACTGCTACGTACGTTAATCTAGGCAATAGCACCACCCTGTATATCCACAATGCGACCTTGGGTTGCATACCCCAAGTTTTGCCCAGAGCATTCCTACAGGCCCAAAGGGAGGTGTAGAATTTGTTCCTCTTTTCGTTGAGGTGTTGTTTCCAGTTTAGTATTGGATCCAGACAAACTCCAAGGTATTTCACCGAGCTCGTGTAAACCAATTCACTGCTCCAGAAGTGGTGCAATTTCTTGGGGTTTACATTTCCTGGTAAAGATCATGGCATTGGTTTTTGATGGATTGACAGTTAGCCCCTTTACCATGCACCATCTTTGAGTAATTCTCAGGGCCCTCTGCATGATCTCTTTGAGAGGTTGTAGGAAGTTGCTTCTAACCACTATTGCCACATCATCGACGTAGCCATAAGTGGAGATGCCTTCTTCCTGTAGGGTTCTTAGTAGGTCATTTACCACCATGCACCACAGTAGGGGTGACAAAACCCCTCCCTGCGGGCATCCCCTGGCGGGGTACCCCCTAATATCTGTTTCAGCATAGTTAACTGTCAGAATCCTGCTGTTTAGCATGCTTCCTACCCAATCTACCACTGCACTGGGTGAACCGTGATTGGTCATTGAGTCCCTGATGACTGAGTATGAGGTGCTATCAAAAGCTCCCTCTATTTCAAGGAAGACGCCTAGAGCGTATCCCTTATTCGCCAATTGTGCCTCTACGCCGCCCACCAGATGGTGCAGTGCCGTTTCAGTCGACCTGCCCTCCTTGTAGGCGTATTGATTAGAGGCTATAGGGTGTTCAATCAAGGGACCTGACTTTAGATACCCATCAACCAATCTCTCCAAAGTCTTCATCAGAAAGGAGCCGAGGCTGATCGGCCTGAAGTCCTTCGCCAAGATGTGTCCGTTTCTTCCTGGCTTGGGAACAAAAATCACTCTCGTTTCCCCCCAAGTTATAGGAACATATCTTAGGGCTATACTCGCCCTATAAATGTTAATTAGGGGTTTTTTTAGCCCGTCTATTTCCTCCTGCAGAACAGCCGGATATATGCCATATACCATGACTTGTAGGGTTCGAAGGACTTTATTGCCCATTCCAACCCTTCAATGTATACTACTTTCGCAGCAAGTGCCCAGTTTTTGGGCTTGTAAATCCCGTTACATCTGTTCGGGGCTCTAATGTCCTCACTGAAGCCTGGAAAACAAATCTCCATAAGATGCTTCAGAGTATCATCTATACATTCAGTGTAGCTGCCGTCTGTGCGTTTAAGACTGCCCAGGTGTGAACATCCTTCTGAACTTAATATTTTGTTAAGCCTTGATGCATCTTTTGCACTCTCTACGCGTTCACAAAACAGTTTCCAGCTTTTACGTTTGACTTTTGTTATAGCCTTGCTGTACTCTTTCTGAGAGCTTCTGAAAGCTTCCCAGAGATTTTGTGTTCCATGTCTTTGTGCCCTATTGAAGTTACACCTCACTTCAGACCTAGGCTTTTCTAGCTCTTTGTTCCACCATGGGACCTTGGTCGAGTGACATTTGTGTACCTAATGTTACACTACAATAAAGATTTTTTTTTATTTATTAATTTGTTTTTTAATATAAATATCAAATATCACATCGTTAATCAATAAAGCTCTCATAGAAACAAGAGATTGTGATTGCTAACGTTAATTAGATTACTTGTGATTTAATTTTTTACGTTATCACTTTAACATACTTACATAACAACCAACACAATGCATGTTGGCGTATTATGTTCGTGTTTATGTATTCTAAATAATTCAGACCTTAAGTGAAATTTCGATTGCCGGATTAAGAAGAGGATGACTTATAACTTTCTTTCTTAAAACAGTTGATGCCGGACTTGAGTCAGGAAAACAATATTCTTTAAGAATGTCGCTTTCGTATGACGTGTCTTCTGGTATTATTATAACACTATGTACGAATGCCTCGAACGTAAGCAGATTCAAGCAAAATATAAATAACGAAAGATGGGTATATGAAAAAAAAAACTGATAAACTAATTTTTCTCAGTAGTGACGTCCCAAAAGTTGTCATAGTAACTTGCTTGTGGTGCAGAAGGTCTCGGGTTCCAATCCTGGCAGGTCGGTATACTTTATTTATTAATTTATTTAAGTAAATTTGGCTTGGCCACATATATAGGTAGTAGTTCTTTGCAAAAATGCAATAACGTCCGTGGGAGCACTACCGCGTTGTCTAAAAGGTGCTGTGAAATACAAAAATGTATGTTTCGGCATTTGGACAACATTGACGAGTATTCCGACATCCCCACCGATATCCTCGGGATATAAAAAAGGGGTTAAATCCCTATTCAGGCGGGATGGTGGACAATAAAAAAAATACTGGCCAGAGACGAATGGGCTGTCGAGACAGTGGGTGAGAGCAGGTGCAAGTACGTCCAAGTAAACAAAAACGGTTCCATTTGCAGAATAAGTCATGGCTACAGTTTTTTTGGATTCTTATGGTGTTGTACTCATAGAGTAGCTAGAGAAAAGTAGAATCATCACCGGGAAGTATTATGCTTTACTACTGGGTCAATTGGAGGGTACTAATCAAGCGAAAACTTGCAAAAAAGAAATTGCTCTTTCAGGACGGTAATGCTTTCACACACGTTCCGGATTGTTGGTGGAAAACTACATGACTTTCTTTTTAGGAGAACTGAGGTTTAGGTACTTGCTTCAATTTATTTACAAACCGGAGAAGTCTATGTCATGTTTGTGTGATACAGTGTATGTACCAGAAACTAGAAGGTCAATATCAGAATTAAGGAATATCTGAGTTGTATTATAGAAATAAACAAATGTTACAATCAGCAATACTTCAGCAAACAATCCGCTTATTCACATATCGACCATTGCAATGGTAAAAGTGAACAAGCTGGGCTTCGAAATAGTTCAGGTTGAATGGAGATTATGTTGAGAAATAAATTTTTGTTTTCCAAAAAAATGTTCTTTACCTTGTTTATACCCTCGTATAAACAAAAAACTCAGATTAAATGATGTTTAAGCAAAACTTTTTTAAGCCAAAAACTTCTTAATACCCACGAATTAAATCATTCTTGTTTTTTTTTTAAGGATTTCTATATTTGCAATTCCGAGTAGGTAAATATTTTATTCGATATAGATTTCCAATATGCAATTTTCAGGGGCGTATAATAGTAGACGCATATCTAAGTTAGCTTATAATAACATACTATTTAAAACGTGATATAATATTTCTTGAGATACGCCTCATTTATTAAAACAGTCACTACGAGAATGTGCTCTTCCCATACTTAAAATAATTTATAGTTAGCTTTATATATATATATATATATATATATATATATATATATATATATATATATATATATATATATATATATCCTCATGCACGTTTGCACAGCCTTCTTTAAATGCTCTAACACATTTTCTTACCATTCCATCGCTCATAACGTTTTCACCATACATTCATTAATCTACCGATGAATTTCGGCCGCTTTCCAATCTCTTGCATTTAAGAAACGAATTACAGCGCGTATTTCACAATTCGAGGAATTTTCAATGGTCTGAGGCATTTTAACGGACGGAGAGACGTTGCATTTTATATATATTATATCCCTTACTACATGATATTGTTCAATAATCAATAGTTTAGGCAGTGTATTGTAAGAGAACGCGCCAGCGGCAAACATTTTTCCAACTTGTTTCACTATTATCGTCACTGCTTATTTCTTATATTACCTAACATAATAAAATATATTCTATAATCTGGCAGGGAACATATGTATGTTTAAAAAAAGCACGTAAATCGGAATAAGCGGACAGACAGATAGACAGACAAAGAGACGTTACATTATATATATATATATATATATATATATATATATATATATATATATATATATATATATTACAGGAGATTATAGATAATCTGGACAGAGAACAAATGTATATGAATTTAAAAAATATATATACACGTATAAATCGGATAAGTGGATCTCAATTCCTAAGCGCACAAACGGACAGACAGACAGAGAGATGGTGCATTTTATATATATTATATTCTTTGCTACATAATATTGTTCCAGATTTAATGGTTTAAGCAGTGAACCGTAAGAGAACGCGCTACCGGCAAACTTTTTTCCGACTTGATTTACTATTATCGTCACTGCTT
>CM032449.1:39149956-39192456 GCA_019049505.1 Pachyrhynchus sulphureomaculatus | reverse complement strand
GTTGAATCTGCTTTCATATCTTTATACTTTTTATATATCATACATTTTATTGGAAGTGAAGAAGTATCGAATGTTTAAATAAAATATTGAGATTGTATCAATATGATAGATTTATATTTTATTATCTATATATATATATATATATATATATATATATATATATATATATATATATATATATATATATATATATATATATATATATATATATTTATATTAGAAATTAAAACAAGGAGTAAAACAGCTAATGAAGCAAAGGAGAGAAATGGTAGATAAGATTACAGATGGATACAGAACTATAAATAGAGAGATATCGAGGGAAATTATATACCTTATAAGATAAAAGAACAGAAATCAACATACCAAAAGTTCTGGATCAGGGGTCGGAGGTTATCCCAGACATCCCAGAAAAAGAAATCACATGAGCTTTGAAGGACATGAAAAATAACAACGCTTCGGGTGAAGCTTTGTTATTTTTCATATCCTGGTATAGGACGAGATAACCGAACACATGAAATTCAGAGAAGAATAGGTCTATCCTGGACTACATATGGCAAACTGGCCTATGGATTCAAATCTAATCTTCCCATGTGTTTAAAAAAAAAGTATTTGACCGATGCATACTACCCGTTCTTACGTACGGAGCCTCTCACAATGACGAAGAAAAACGTCAATAAAATATGTGTCATGCAACGAGAGATTGGAGAGGTCATTGTTAGACGTTCCTCTTAGAGATCACATCCCAAATTAGATTATCAGGAAGAGAACGGGAGTACAAGACGCAATCAAATTCATTCTACATCTTAAATGAAACTGGTCTGGACATTTTGCTAGGTTTAGGGATGGACAAAGAGAATTATCTGAAGCCTGTCGGAGTAGAGGTAGACCACCAAGTCGGTGGACTAATGATTTGAAAAGAGTGGCTGGAAATTAGGTACAAGCGATCCAGAACAGAAAAAAGTGGCAAGACTTGAGGGAGGCTATCGTCCAATAGTGGATAGTATAAACTGATGATGATGAATATATATATATATATATATATATATATATATATATATATATATATATATATATATATATATTGTAACATTCATTTTTTCCTAGATTTTAAGAGTATGAAATGTTACTGATTTTTGGTTTTATAATGTACTTCTTTTCTTTTTTGTATCGAGCAGTGTATTACGCTGGAATGTCTAGCCGCTCATGGTACAGTGTGCAGTGCGGGTTTCCGACCGAATCTATCGAATTCGTGGTACGCCGCGATAGGTCAGATATTTGTTTCCGATGTTTGTTTCCCGGAAGCCGGCCATTTTAGAGACGTAGTTCTCACGGATTATTTAAGGGTCCGGAGAACGCAGATCGAGGCTTTTTACATCTAGCCGCCGAGAAGGCTTTTTTCCATCGAGCCGCAGACCAGGCTTTTCCCCATGAAGCCGCCGCCGAAGTTATTTCCAACATGTAGCGGCAGAAGGCTGTTCTGCAATCAGTAGCCGTAGTTGGCTTTTTCTCCGATCAAGCCGCAGCCAGGCTTTGTCCATCCAGCCGCAGTGGAGGCTTTTTCAATTTTATCGAGAGCCAAGTCGAGTACGAGTTTAAATCATTAAGCCGTAGTGGGCTTTGTTTTTTTAACATGAAGTAGCCGTTGTAGGCTCTTCTCGTCATGAAGCAGTACCGATAAACTAGTGATGGAATGTGTGAAAGCGGTTTTAAGTGTTCAATTTAAGGCCCAGAAGCCCGTAGGAAAACCGTAAGTCACCAAAATATTCATCAGTAGACCTATTTCCCGCATATAAGTGATTTAGCATCGAATTGAACTGATAAATCGAGAAGTGAACGTCACGAACTTTCAATATCGGGTGTAGCAAAATTTTAAAAGTAAAATGTCTGATTTCAGAACTCTATTTAGTAATAACTACCTTTAAGGCTAGAGTTTTTGTAATTACTAAACTGCTAGAGTTAGAACTTTTAATTTAAATCATTAATAAACCTTTTTTTGTTGATTAAAGCTAGTGTCTCACTGAATACCTATCTTACTTTTCAGGATGAAAGGGTTGTACCAGAAAAATTCTTTTAATTAACAACTGCATAACACTTGAGTATTTTTTCATTTTTTTAGCTGAAAGTAGATCCTTTCTATTTTAAAATGAATGGTGCCCAAAAATTTAGTACAACCGAAATTTTTTTTTAACAACGAGAAACTAATTCCAAAAAGACGTACAACAATTATCTCTTACCCATATAACTCTACCAAGAAAAACTGAGCTAGTGTATGTTTAATTTCTTTAGTTCCTTTAAAATCAGTATTCACTCAATCCATTCTCAGAAATTAAAACGGGGCTGTAAAAGGTGCGAGCGAAGTGAAAATTGACATCCCACAAATTGACGCTGTCAATTCGGGGCGAAGTGCACACGTTACAAAATTGCGCCCAAGCGTGGGACAATCCATTTCACAGGTTACAAAAATAGCGCCTCAAAGAGAGGGCAAGTAAACATGTTACAAAATGCGCCCAAGTATGGGGAAACCAATTTACACACCTTACAATATATATATATATATATATATATATATATATATATATATATATATATATATATATATATATATATGTATATATATATATATATATATATATATATATATATATATATATATATATATATATATATATATATATATTATATTAAAACGCTTAAGATACCACGTGCAATCGCAGCTTAAATTTCAGAAAGTTTCTCCAAATTAACACGGCCTAATCCCAAGAACCACGATATTTCATCTAACTAAGGCCATGAAAACTTTCGTTCCATGGTTAAATAACTTATCGTCGCGTTTTTGGCTGGATTTTTAGCAAGAATACCGACATCTAAACAATACTTTATTTTAATTTTTGATATTCTTTGTACCCAGAAAATAAAATATCTTTATTTGTTAAACAATATATGAATTGAATATTCACAGTAGGTTAATATTTAATTCGGAGTAGAAATCCAATATACAATTTCAAGGTACATATAATACATATGTCAAATAACTCATAATAACATATTATTTAAAACTTGATGTTGATGTAATATTTCTTGAGAAACATCTATTACAACTGTTACTAAGAGAATGCGCATTAGAAATAATGAAACAATGTTTCGTTAAAGACCTTCATTTTATGACCTTACAAAACTAAGCATACACAGTAACAGTTTTTCCAAATTATTTATTTAAAGTTTATTTATAATTTCAAAAATATGAAGCCTCGGCTTCAAGTTACAGAAGAAATACAAGAATTCAAAAAGAACAAAAATTTACCAGAATTAAATGATGGAAAAATGGGTCTGACATACACACCAACGTTTTCTAAATTAGGAGGCATGTGGCCAGCAGATTTAATGAATTTTAAGTCACCGATAAAAAAAAAAATTTATTCAATATATCGATATTTTATTTTCACTAATTACATAATATTTAATCTATTGCAAATTATAGAATTTATTCGGCTAGTTCTGCAAGATAAATCATTTAAAAGAATTATCACTACCTTAATAATATTAATATCTCTTCTAATTGTTAATCTGAAAGCAATAATTTACACTAAAAATAAAGTTCCGCAGAGGACTTTGGCATTTATTGAGTTTGAAGGTAATGTTTGGAAATCTGATGACAAAATAAAAAAAGTATATAAGTTAATGCTACAATATTACCGGTTCCTTATTATATCTGTTATGGCTATAACCTTTCCTGCAATTACGTTCTTCTATACTATGTTCTTTATTGGAAGTGATGGAGTATTGAATGCTGGAATAAAATATTATAAATTCGATAACAGGGCTTTTTTGTATGAGCTCTATTTTCCCTTTAATAAAAATAAAAATATGAATTTTTTTATTTTATTTGGTTATAATATACTTATGTCAAGTTCAGCTATAGTTTTGAATACTGCCTGTCTATCTCTGTTTTATTCTAATTTAATCTTTGCTTTATCTCGTTTAAAATTTTTACAAATACAGATGAAAGAATTACACGAAGGAAATAATTGTATTACTATTATTAAAGAGTTAATCAAGGAACATCAAGACATAATCAGGTATTATGATTTAAAAGCAAAATAGTACAACATATTGTTCAAAAATATTTTGTAGGTTTATCAACACTTTCAATGAATCTACGAAATATGCGTTACTTTTAGATTATCTACTAAATGCTTTTAAAATGGGTGTTTATTTGTACGAAGCTCAAATGGTAAGTTAATGATATTATAATCTAGAAAATGAATTATAACATGAAAATAAAGTTTTGCAACGCTGACTATATTTTATAAATTCCAGTTGGACTATAAGTCAATGTCGTTGTTAACTATTGTTACTTTTTTACTAAATGGAATTATTATATGAACATATAAAATAACTCCAAACAAACCTAAACCCAAAATAAAGAGCCAAGAAAATATATACCAAAACGGTTTAAGAAAAAAATATTATATATATATATATATATATATATATATATATATATATATATATATATATATATATATATATATATATATATATATATACAGGGTGTCCCAGTATTCCGTGTACATAGAGTTACTGTGGATTTCTGGGATGAAAATGTGACCGTTTATTCCAACTTACCTTAGTCCAAAAATTCGTAATTTTTGAGATACAGGGTGTCAAAGTTATACTTTTATTTTAGTTTTTCTTAAGTAGCTTTCTTAATAATTGTACTATTTGTACAAGATTCGGTACTAAGGGGTTTTCTGAGATGAGAAATCGAAATCAGCTCACAGTTTTGTTGTAAATTGTAGGGACGCCACTTTGCTCTGTGTACACTTCTACATTGTCATATTTTGCTAAAAATTTTGCCTGAAACATTTTTGCAAGTTACCTTCCTGTCGAGTTTTTTTAGGTGTGTCAAATTTTTTCCAACAAAGCGCTTCATTTTCGCTGTCTTTGTCCAATATTACTCATATACCATAACATTTTCTAAAAGATCTATGCAATATCTATGATTTTGCATCATAAAACTTTACCTACAATGCTTCCCGTAACTTTTGCGGAACTTTTTTGAAAGGAAAACGCATTTTTGCATCCCTAATATGCACTTAACGTGAGCATTGCGGAAAACTGAAGGACTTTAGGGGGAAGCGGCTCTTGGAAACGGATTCAACATCAAAAAATGTACAAGAAAACACCTTTATAATCCTTAAATTCAAATCAGAGGTCTAATGGGAGGCTGTTGAAGGGGAAAAAACGTTTGAGAAAAAAAATATTTTCAATCGATGGATGCGACCTCTAAATATTAATAATTTTTTCTAAAAATGTAGGTGCTTTATTTTTTCATAGGATTGAGCATTTTGCGGAGAAAATCAAAAAAAAAAATTTGACTCGTCACCCTAATATATACATATATATATATATATATATATATATATATATATATATATATATATATATATATATATATATATATATATATATATATATATATATATATATATATATATATATATATATATATATATATATATATATATATATATATATATATATATATATATATCCTATATATATATATATATATATATATATATATATATATATATATATACATATATATATATATCATCTAAAAGCAAAAGATTGCCGTATCTACCAAAATTCTTAAAATACAATCTTAGTTGAGGAACTCGGCAAAAAAGGGGGCGTGATAAGAGATCACACAATTTTCATTAAGCCAATATTTCGGTCCTGGATTGGAACCTTCTTCAGGGCAGAACTGAAAAGAAGAACAAAGCGTATTCACTGATCGTGTTTGGGACAAATTTAAATTATTGATGTTATCATTAAGTTGTTATAATAAATAAAATTAGTGTAGAACAAGAATAAGATATTAGTCATAATAAATTTAAAAAAAACTCACATGAGAAGTGCAAAAATTTCGTTAGCCTGAATGGCCGTAGGTAGCTTATACATAAAAAAGTTGTTACATACAAAAGTTGGTTAATCCATAAAATATATAAAATACACACTAAAACACTGTAGACAAAATTATAAAAACCAAATTTAAAACATGGATGTAATTGGAACCTTGGATGTTGAGAACATTGTTAATGTTAAACCCGTGACCACCACACATGGCCACCGCCATATAGGAAAGATGACAAGGATGACAGGAGACAGCTGACCGACAGAGATAAGGGGCTTAGTCAAGAAAACTCAGTTAACCAGAATACGGGGTCAACACCCGGAAGGAACCGATCAAAATTGGGAAGTGCATGTATTGGACCTTTAAGTGAGAAAGAGATAGCCAATTGAGCGACCAAAATCCGCTATGGATACATATATATATATATATATATATATATATATATATATATATATATATATATATATATATATATATATATATATATATATATATATATAAAGTCCTTCAAGTTAAGTGGTTTGTTTGTAGAAAGTAAAAATGTGTTTTTGACAGTGATTTAAAATTAACACCCTACACAATGAACTACTTTCCAAGGTAAGGCCCTCATTAATGTATACAGTTAAGTATCTTAAATTAAAAACTACGAAAAGCTACAAATATTTTAATCCCGAAATACATGACAAAATATTAATTACTTATCTATACTTAATTCTTCTAATGTCATCTTTTAGAGCAAATTTTGAAGAAGACCTCTTCCGAAGGTCGAAACGTCAATAAATATTTAACAGATCCAAGAATAGTTTTAATGATCTAATTCCAAGAACACGTAAATTATAATATATATATATATATATATATATATATATATATATATATATATATATATATATATATATATATATATATTTATATAATATACAGTGTTAAATGATAGATGCCTTAGTTCACAAACTAAGAAAATTAATAAGATCTATACAACCATTTTTTTATTTATAACTTTTAAAAAATGAACGTTTAAGCAACAATTACAGATAAAACAGAAATGTATATAAAAATAGGCAAAAATATTTTTTTCTGGTTATTATTATCTACAATATACAACATTAGTTGTACAACAACGAAATGAACCGTTATAATTTGAAGTTTCCTGAAATGAATGGGACGTTTTAACTCAAATATATATATATATATATATATAGATATATATATGTAAAAATGAAGTATTCCTTTATTTTTATAAATAAATATATATATATATATATAATGGGACATCGGAGTTTTATATATATTTTACTTGTTATTATTATATATATATATATATATATATATATATATATATATATATATATATATATATATATATATATATATATATATATATATACAGAATGTTATGAAATTTACTGCATACGTGCATACATTGAAACGGGTGACCCGTGGGGCCATGTAGAAGCACATTCTATACCTTTTTCAAATTCGAAAATTTTTAAAAGCTGCTGAAAAAGGGTAAAATTGGATTTTTCTACTAAACCAACCCGCACCTGAAAGCTGTGTTGCCAAACAAACGATTTTCTTCAAGAATTGATTTTCATAAATTTTCAAATTTTAGGTACAATTAATCTAAAAAATGAACATAATAATAGATATTATACTACACACCTAGTAGAAATAATATTTAACCATAATTAAGAAATTTTTTTATCTATTACTTGAAAAGAAATAATTTTTTGGTTATGCCTGATTTTGACTGTTATGTTAACAGCTGTTTGAGTTTGGGCAAAAAAAATAGATTTTTCTCTTAACTTTTCTAACATTAATACCGAAATGGTACACGATTTTTTTTAGTGCTAAAGTGAAAAAACAAAGTAAATACTTAATATTTTTATGTACCTTAAATGTGTAGTCGATCTCTACATAAAATATCCTAGGTTGTATGTGACATATTTATAACTAAACTAACTGTACTGAACGATACGCACTATTACACTTGCTGCTGTATTCTACAAATTATACAAATTTCTTAATTATCACCACTATATTAGTCTATGGATATTTTTAAAAAACCTGCAACAGCATTGAATATTTACATCACTTTACCCACGACATATTGCAAAATGTTGCTGTTCGCTGCAAATAAACAAACTAAACGGAATTTGACGTTTTCGTAGAGAGCGTTGTCACTTGGCCACCGCTAAGCAGAGAGAGAGCCACTAAAACGCTACAGACAAAGTCACCGACGCCGAAAACAAATCCTTTGTTATCAGCTTCAGAAGCCGACAGCAAATCCCTTGTCTGTTTTAGAATAAAGTAAGGCACAATATTGTGGACTTGTATGGTTTACTAGTTGCGGCATGAAAAATATATTCAAATCATAATTTTTTTAAGGGGCGATTTTTTCCTTTATTACAACTTATTATTTTCTGCAATGGGGTTTGCTACAAGAAGGCGTCAGCTCCAATATATGCAATGAATTCCATAACACCCTATATATATATATATATATATATATATATATATATATATATATATATATACATATATATACATATATATATATATATATATATATATATATATATATATATATATATATATATATATATATACATATATATATACATATATATATATATATATATATATATATATATATATATATATATATATATATATATATATATATATATATATAAATATATATATATAGATATATATATATATATATATATATATATATATATATATATATATATATATATATATATATATATATATATTTATATGTATATATAAATATATATATATATATATATATATATATATATATATATATATATATATATATATATATATATATATTTATATGTATATATAAATATATATATATATATATATATATATATATATATATATATATATATATATATATATATATATATATATATATATGAAGTCGCGATGTTCGTCATGTCATCCGCATTTGCGATCGCAATGGATGTTACGATTTATGGCGCTAGGTTTTTTACGCCATTTGTCGGTAGGCAAGTTGTATAGAAGCAACAAGGAGATGTAAGCTTCCCTAGGTTCTTTCTATTTAGCAGATTCGTAGTGCCAAATTTTTCGTGGTCTCGACGCTCCTCGGTCACCGATTGGTGTTGAAAGTAGTTTATGATCGGAATAACTCTGGTACAATGAATCAGTAAAATTACCTAATTACTTTGTTAACTGACACTAAATATATTTTTTGTGAAGATTTACAAATGCGTTATCGCAATTTCGTAGTACAACTACATTTTCAAACACTTGAAGTTGTACTACGAAATCGCGATAACCTAAATCTTTACAAAAAATATATTTAGTGTCAGTTAACAAAGTAATTAAGTGAATTTATTGTTAAAATGTACTGTCACTAAGTAACGAATCAATCAATCAACTCTTTAGAATGAATCTATTTGGAAGGATCTAAGAGGAGATTTACTGTGACAGTGTAAATCTCTTGATTGGTGGTTAACAACAGGTGAATTCCATAACACCCTATATATATATATATATATATATATATATATATATATATATATATATATATATATATATATATAAATATATATATAAATATATATATATATATATATATATATATATATATATATATATATATATATATATATATATATATATATATATATATATATATATATATATATATATATATATATATATATATATATATATATATATATATATATATATATATATATATATATATATATATATATATATATATATATATATATATATATATATATATATATATATATATATATATATATATATATATATATATATATATATATATATATATATATATATATATATATATATATATATATATATATATATATATATATATATAATATATCTCATGCTGGGCAAGTTAACGTTGCTGAACCCGATATAGTTATGTCGGGGCACTCCATTCCTCTAACATCGTCACTCAATTTGTTGGGCGTTAATTTAGGAGCAAATATGTCCTGGCATGAAAGGTGAGAATATTATTTCTAACTAGAAAACTTCATACTCCACAACAACCATTAATTCTGTACAAAACTCAAATTCGATGAACAACGCTTCCGTGCTTAGGCCTCTGCTTCCAAGCATGCACTACATTTGTTGGATTCTATTCAGAAGGAACCTGTTCGGGTTGGAGACCAAGAATTAACCAGAAACTTTGATATCTTGGAACATAAAAAAATGGTTGGCTACCTGAGACTATTCTAAAAGTATTTTCATCTAAAGTGCGGTGCTTGTTAGGAATACACGTCGCGCTAATACATCACATCCGTTAGTGGTTCATCTTGTCAGTCATTGTACAACTCTTTTCAAGCATTCTTTTATATGCAGAACATCATCTCTTTAGAATGATTTGCCCAAGACTATATTTCCCACCGAGTAAAATTTACAGCGATTCAAGATCAATCTAAATCGCTTTTTCTACACACGCGTCGCTCGTGTAGCGCTTTAGAGATATCCCTGGCGCACGTGTGCTATGCTCATATATATATATATATATATATATATATATATATATATATATATATATATATATATATATATATACATGTATTTGTGAATAAATCATCCTTCCAAATTTTTATGTTTCTTTACGTTTTATTTAAACCCATTTTTGCTTATCCTATTGTAATGATAATTTTTTAATTTTGTAATTATGACAGGGTCATTTAGAGCATAAGAATCTAAAATTATATAAAAGGAAAAAGAGAGGTATTTTACTTGTACAAAATTATGAATGTTTGTGGTTTGTAATTTTACATTTCGGGTTAATTTCTTGTAAAGTGTTATGGCCTAAAACTAACGATTGATTTTAAATCAGAACAAAACTCACATAAAATATTACGATGCATATGATATACTATATGTACGGAAAACTGGTGTTTCAGCGTTCAAGATACCATCGCTTCGTCATAGGCTGCTTGAAGTTGCTCTTACGAGCTAACGCTTCATGGCTCTTCAAATGTCTCCAGGCTCCGCTGTAGGGGAGCTAACCGGGTGGGAGCTGTTTTTGGGGCGTCACAACGCTTAATGTAGATTGCAACATACCAGATTTTAACTCGAACATAAATTCAGTACTCCAACACATGTTATCAAATTAACCCACTGTACTTGCTCTCTGCGAAACTAAGACTGACATTTTACAGTAGCTTTTAGCCATATTCGAGGTTTAAACTCATATACATAAATTCAAGTCACTAATACGTACAAGCAAATAAAGCTCCCATATTTGCTCTCTGCGAAACTAAGGTCAGTTAGTTCATCGACCAGCACAGTAAACTTTTCCTATCCAGTACATAGGAGTTCTCTTCCCGATTTAGGCGTACCTTTCAAATCTGTCTTTTTGTCAGAAGTGATCTTGCGAATTAGAGGAGGTTCTAAAGCCTCGAAACTTTGATGATATATAATTAAAAATAACAACTTGACAAACCACAAGGTTCATCTGCGAAGTTTTTCAGACATCATCAATTATTTACAAATTAATTATCTCAGTGATGAAATGTGTTTCTTCTTCTTCTTCTCAACCCATGTTTGTTCACTTCTGGACGTAGTAGATCTCTTCTAATCTCTTTCCTGATTCCCTCTCTCTTGTCACCTTTAACCACTGCCTGACCGCTACTACTCTTATATCATCGACCCATTGTTCCTGTGAACGTACCGCGTCTTTTTCTATTTTATGGTCTCCATTTTGGGATCTTGAATATCCATCTATCTCAGGATGATCTAACTACATGACTCGCTCATCACTTCATCCTTGCCACCTCCAGAGTTATGTAACTGACTTTGGTTCGTCTTCTTATCTGCTTGTTATAATTTCCATGCTTAAAGGAGACACCAAGCTTGCCTCTCTCCATAGCTCTCTGTAAAGTTGAAAGTTTCTTAACAAATGCTTTAGTGAGGCATATCCCACCCTTACTGATACCATATTCATCTGGTTCCTATGGCTCATTGGTGATGTTAGCTATCACGACTATGTCGTATGTAAACCTAAGACGATTCGGTCTAATACCGTCGATGTTGATGCCCTTTTCATCTCAATTTAACTCCTTAAAGATGTCTTCAAGGGTTATCGTAAACAGTTTAAGGGAGATAGCACGCCTTTTTTTATGGTATGTTGTTAGTGACAGTTGTTTCGTCAATTTTAATATGTATAGATGCTTCCTTATAGATAATACCACTGCCAAGCAAAGCCGTGAAGCTGAATCATTCTCAATCAGATCTGACTTTACTCAGCTTAACGATAAACCAACACGGATTCCTAACTACGATGGAAAGTTCACCAGAGATTAGTTAGTTAGATAGTTATCACTGTAAATCCGCCGTTAAAACCCTTCCGACTAGAAATTGGTTCCGACATTAAGGACAGAAGGACAGAGGGTCGCCTAAACTGCGCAAGATATGGCACAAAAAAATTAAAATTTACTTATTAAACTTGTAATCCCGTATAGTACTAACAAAAATATTAAAATATGAAAACTGAGAGTTAGAATTAAAACATACTATTTATACAATTAAACTATTTTTAATTGTATTAAAAAAAAAAAAAAAAACGTTTTCAGATTCTTAAGATATTATGGGCCTAGACTGGTAGGATGAAGTCTTGGTGATAGACTTTCAAAAAAGGCTTATAGAGAAATCGGAAAAATAGGAAACTGGTAGCAAAATATATTGGAAACCTGTTGATAGAAAAAACTGTGGCCAAAACAGCAGTAAGACCCTGATCGACTCTGCAGCATGTGGCTAAAAGAATCTAGGAGGAATGGGATCTGCTTGTCATAGGACAGTTTTCTAACAAAAAAACAATTGAGAAATTTCGATTTTTGGATGGAGTGTCTTAAAAAGACCTATGACTCGGCGCTGTTTACTGAAATCTGATCTCGGCTACCGCCGACCTGTAGAAAAACCCATCGTGCTGGTTCCAACGTGTACAAGGATATATCGTAAAAATTGCAACCTAACAGATGTACTGACTTTATAGTAGACTACAAAAACGAAATATTACGTAGTATTATTTATATATGGAAACTCTAAAAAAATACCTTACCCTTTCACATAGAAAGATTTCTCTGAAAATTGATTGAAAGTGAGATGGCGAAGCCAATACCAAACTTTTATGATATCCTGGTAGAACCCGTAAGGTAATGTGAAGAAACAAAAACTGTAAAAAAATAATTCACGGCAATTGTATTTCGAAAAGTTGCGCAGTAGAAAACCAATTCATTTTTCATGGCGCTGTATTTTGGTCTGCATTTTAAAGTTTAACATATGTATAGTTGTCGTTTAGTCATAGTCAATTAGCATTTATGCAATTAAAAAAATATCAATTTTAGGGAAGATCAATGTCGGAATTCATGTTTAATATGTTGTGTGTATTGATGGTAGCTCTCGATGTGTTCTTTATTGGATGGATATCTAATGAAGTAAAGATACAGGTATTAACATAAAGATTTGAAATAAAAAAAACTTATTGTTAAAAAGGAAAACATGAAAATCTAATAATCTATTAAATAATTACGAATATATTTGTGTGTACTTCTACTATTTATGACATAAAAAACGTTTTTTTTGTTTATAATATCAGAGTTATTTTCTTTTTTTTAGAGTCTGGCCGTTGCTGATGCTGCCTACAAGACCTTATGGTATGAACAAAATAAAGAGGCGCAGCTTCTTTTGAAAATGATGATAATGAGAGCACAAGATCCTTTGACAATGACAATTGGTCCATTTCAACCAATGACAACTGACACCATAGTGACAGTTAGTAATAATATTTACACTTTTTCTATTTTGTTTTTATTTATAGGTGGATCCTGCATCACTTGAAACTCAAAAAATGATTTTGCAGTGTCGATGCTGTTTTTGACCAATAAAAATATACAAGGAAATTTTCAAATTTCGTATAGTTGTAGCTTCTACTTGATGGGAATTCATTGTAAATATGTATATAATAAAAGACTGTTTTAGTCAGTTTCTACTGGTTATATACACAGGGTGCCCTAGTATTCCGTGTAAATAAAGTTACTGTGGATTTTTGGGATTAAAATATGACCATTTAACCCAACTTACCTTAGTTCAAAAATTCGTAATTTTTGAGACATAGAGTGTCAAAGTAATGGTTTAGTTTTTCTCAAGTAGCTTTCTTAATAATTGTAATATTTGTTCAAGATTAGGTGCTAAGAGGTTTCCTGAGAAGAGAAATCTAAATCTGCTCACAGTTTTGTTGTAAATTGTAGGGGGCGCCATTTATTGCACTGTGAATACTTTTAAATTGTCATAACTTTTTTATACCATTCTGTCGGGCATTTTTAATTAAGTGTTCGTATACTTCTGAGATAATGGGATGTTTGTTTCCATTTTTTAATTCCATTGTCAAATTCGCACCTCACACTTCATCCAGGCTTAGGACAGGTTCAAAAGAACCATCTTTGAAATTTGGAGCACGCTTAAAGGAAAACAGGCTAACAACAATAATAAATTTAAAGACCAACGGGCCATCAATAGTAAGAATGTAAAAACCAACTGGCTAAGAGCATAAAAGATTACCCACAAATTGATAAATTCGAAAAAAGTTATATCGCGCAACTGAGAAGGTATTAGTTTTACAATATATGTTCAATATGGCCATCACCTTCGTTAATACATAAATTAATATGTCGCAGGAAGTTTAAATGTACTCTTCTTAAAATGTCTTCATCGTAAGCGTTAGCAGCATTTGAATCCTATTCCACAATTTTTTTTTTTTTTATTGGTCTAGCACACGTGCTGCAGGGAAGTCCCTAAAGCGCTCCAGGAGCGGCACGAGTGCGGAAAAAGCGATTCACGTTGTTCTTGAATCGCTGTAAATTGTACTCGGTGGGAAACACAGCGCTGGGCAAATTATTCCAAAGGGATGACGTTCTCCATATAAAAGATTGCTTGAAAAGCGTCGTACGCGGAGTGACAAGCTGAACCTCATACGGATGCGAAGCACCAGCGCGACGTGTATTTCTAACATGCACCGCTTTGGGAGGAATTAAGCGGGCTACATCCTTCGAACACTTTCCATGAAAATACTTGTAGAACAGACTCAAGTCGCCAACCGTTCTTCGATGTTCCAGCGAATCAAGGCCGCTGGTCAATTCCGGGTCCCCAATCAGTCGGACCGCTCTTCTCTGAACAGAATCCAACAAATGCAGTGTATGTTTGGGAGCGGAGCCCCAAACGTGGGAGCAGTATTCCATAGTTGGTCGAATTTGGGCTTTGTAAAGAATTAACAGTTGCTGTGGGGTGTAAAGCTTTCTGGTTCTAAATAATATTCCCAATTTTTGCGAAGCTCTCCTTGCTATGCCTGCAACATGTTCATGCCAAGACATATTTGCTCCTAAACTAACGCCCAACAAACTGAGCGACGATGCTAGGGGAATGGAGTGCCCCGACATAACTATGTCGGGTTCAGCAACGTTAACTTTTTTAGAAAAAACTGCCGCTTGGGTTTTTGTAGCGTTAAATTCCACTTGGTTACTGTTACCCCAAGAGAGAATTTCTTCCAGGTCTTTGTTAAGTTGAACGACCTCCTGCTGTCTGCGGATATTCGCCTGAGCAGCCGATGTCCGAGCGTTCAAGGTGAATGAAGAGACAAGCGTACTGTCATCTGCAAAGCTATAGATTGGATTCCCGGTCTTTTCCAGCAGATCGTTAATGTAAATGAGAAAGAGAGTAGGAGACAGTATGGAGCCCTGGGGCACACCGGCGTTGATAGTGAGGGTGTTAGAAAGAAATCCGTCGACCGCCACTCGTAAAGAACGCTCTCTGAGGAAACATGAGAGCCACAAACAGAACCTTTCAGACATACCATAAGAGCGCAACTTAGCCAACAGTCCATCGTGCCAAACACGGTCGAATGCCTTGGATATGTCAAGAGCAACCGCTCGAGATTCTCCAAAGTGTTCAATTGTGTTGTTCCAAACATGTGTTACATAAGTTAGAAGATCTCCTGTTGATCTATGTTTACGAAAACCATATTGGTGATCGCTAATAATATTGAATCGTTCAAGATATTTTAGAAGATGCTCATTGATAACCTTTTCCATGACTTTCGATATTATTGAAAGCAGTGCAACTGGTCGGTAGTTATTTGGCAAGGTCTTCTTACCTTTTTCAGGTATCGGCTGAACCGTGGCACATTTCCAGCAGGACGGAAATATTCCCTTTCTGTAGGATAGGTTAAAAAGTCTACAGAAAACTGGTGTTAGTTCCCTTGCACAGTTTTTGAGAACTATGGCAGGTATTCCGTCAGCGCC
The DNA here is from genome assembly GCA_019049505.1 of Pachyrhynchus sulphureomaculatus. Lineage (NCBI taxonomy): Eukaryota > Metazoa > Arthropoda > Insecta > Coleoptera > Curculionidae > Pachyrhynchus > Pachyrhynchus sulphureomaculatus. The sequence goes on along the minus strand of CM032449.1, from coordinate 39,176,184 downwards.
AGAAGCCTTCTTGGTGTCTAGCTTCATTAAAATACGCTTTATGATGCGCTGTCTGAAGACAACATCGGGCATCCTTGACTGCAATATGGGAATAGTAGGTGGTGTTTTTCCTTGGAAATCGACAGTAGAATGTGAAGCAAAGAGTTCAGCCAACAAGTTTGCTCTCTCAACAGGTGTGGTTGCAATGGAATTATCTGGCCGTGTGAGTGGTGGTATGGTGGATTTGGTAAAATTTTGACTAACTGCCTTAGCGACTGCCCAAAAGGACCTGGAATTGTTGGGACAAGCGAGAAGTTTGTTTCTAATTCGTTGATTGTGTGCCTCCTTGGTTTCGTCGATAATTCCCTTGCATCTGTTCCGGGCATGAACAAAGATGTTACGATTTACGGTGTTAGGATTTTCACGCCATTGTCGATAGGCAATATGTTTAGAAGCAACAGCTTCTTTGCATTTTCGGTCGAACCAAGGCTTGCCGTTGGAGGAGCATTTCTTCGAAAAAGGGATGTAAGCTTCCATACCAGCCAAAATAACATCGGAGACCTCCCTGGCGCAGTCAGATGGGTTATCGGATCGAAAACAAACGTCCATCCAAGGGAAAGTTCGAAAGTATTCCATGAGATCTTCCCATTTAGCAGATTTGTAGTGCCAAATCTTGCGCGGCCTAGGCGCCTCTCTGTCACTGATTGGCAGGATACTCGATGTCGAAAGCAGTTTATGGTCGGAAGAACCTAACGGCGGATTTACGGTGACCGTGTAAATCTCCGGATTGGTGGTTAAAAACAGATCAAGAAGACTGGCGAACTCCCCGTCTCGATCAGGGATCCGTGTTGGTTCGTCAATAAGCTGAGTTAAGCCATAACTGATTGAGAATGATTCAGCTTCACGACCTTGTTCGTCGGTAGTATTTGAATATTTTGCTCAATGTTGTCGATTTGAACTTGATAAACTTTCGATTTCAATGCACCCCCAAAGGAAAAAATTGCATTTAAGTCTGGGGAACGAAGTGGCCAGTGAATAGGAGCTTCTTCATCTCTTCCGATCCATTTATCTGGGTAACTTTGGTTCAAAAAATTCTCACATTATGCACAAAATGGGATGATGCACCATCGTGCATGAAAAACATGTCGCGAAGTAAATTAATGGTTAAGTTTTCCAATCACGGATGAAATTCAAGTAAATGTCATCATCAAGTCGATCTGGTAATCTAAAGGGCCCGATCAAATAGTTCGCGATAAATCCCATCCAGACATTAATACTTAATTCGCGTTGAAGCTATCTTCGTGGCATAGCATGTGGGTTTTCTTCAGCGTAATATGATTATTATGCATATTTGTTATATCACGTCGAGTGAACCGTGCTTCGTCTGTAAACAGGATTTTAGTGTGAAAAGCCGGATCAGTCGTCGCTCGAATAATTTGTGAAAAATGCAAACGGGATCCAAGATCTGGAGGTAAGAGTTCCTGGACGGACTGTATATGAAAGGGGTGAATACTTTGTTATCTAATGATTCGGTTAGTTGTACTTTTTGATATTCCCGTTTAACGTTCAATTAATCGAGTGCTGATTCCAGGATTATCGTGTACAATTTTAAGGACTTCCGCTTCACCATCGGGTGCTCTAGCTTGTGAAAGTCGCCCAGCATCGGCTTAAATTGTCCAGTTTCTCGAAGTCGCCTCTCAATATTGGCAATGTTGAAAACCAGACGATGCGGAAATATTTCGTGATATACCTGAGCACTTTTGCAACCGTTGCCGTTACAAAAACCAAACACTAAAATTTGCTCACCAAAAGTGTAATTAACATATCATACAGGGTGGTATAAAAAAGTTATGATCATCATTAAAGTATACACACTACAGTACAACACAAAACAAAACTGTGAGCTGATTTCGATTTCTCATCTCAGAGAATTCCTTAGCACTGAATCTTGTACAGAATAGTACAATTATTAAGAAAGCTTCTTAAGAAAAGTTAAAATAAAAGTAACTTTGACACTTAAACTAAAAATTACGAATTTTTGGACTGAGGTAAATTGGGTTAAATGGTCATATTTTCATCCCAGAAATCCACAGTAACTGTATGTACACGGAATACTGGGACACCCTACATATATATATATATATATATATATATATATATATATATATATATATATATATATATATATACATATATATATATATATATATATATATATATATATATATATATATATATATATATATATATATATATGTATATATATATATATATATATATTATATATATATATATGTATATATATATATATATATATATATATATATATATATGTATATATATATATATATATATATATATATATATATATATATATATATATATATATATATATATATATGTATATATATATATATATATATATATATATATATATATATATATATATATATATATATATATATATATATATATATATATATATATATATATATATATATATATACCAGGTGTACAAGTATGAAATGCGGATTTCAAACAACAGACAGTGCACCAATGCAGTTTGTGCTATAAAGATTTGACACTGCGCCATTTTGTTGTGTCATCAACAAGGGTCAGACGCGCACGAGTGATAAATTGCAAAAGTGTGTGCATAGTGTTGTGTTCAATATGTCGAAATTTATACCGAACAAACAGCATTCGCAGACAGCATTAATTTTTTGTTTTCATTTGAAGAAAACTGCTGTTGAATCATACTGATTACTTCGAGAAACTAATGGTGAACATGCTCCATCGCAAGATACGTGTGAAACATGGTTTCGGCGTTTCAAAAGTGGTGACTTCGATGTTGCAGAGAAAGAATGTGGAAAACCGCCAAAAAAATACGAAGAAGTGGAATTGCAAGCATTGGTGGACGAAGATGATTCACAAACACAAAAACAACTCGCCGAGCAATTGGGCCTTAGTCAACAAGCTGTTTCCAATCGGCTACGAGAGATGGGAAAGATTCAGAAGACCGGTGAGTGGGTACCACATGAGTTGAACGACAGGCAAATGGAAAAGCGCAAAAACACGTGTGACATTTTGCTCGCTCGGTACAAAAGGAAATCGTTTTTGTTCGTATAGTTACAGGGGATGAAAAGTGGATTTATTTTGAGAATCCCAAGTGCAAAGAATCATGGGTAGACCCAGGCGCACCATCCATATCGACCGCAAGACCGAATCGCTTTGGCAGAAAGACGATGCTCTGCGTTTGGTGGGACCAGAGGGGCGTGGTCTATTATGAGCTGTTAAAACATGGGGAAACGGTTAATACTAAATGTTACCAATAACAATTGACCTATTTGAACCTTTCGCTGCTTGAAAAAAGGCCAGAATACCGAAAGAGGCAACACAAAGCCATTTTTCTTCATAACAATGCTCCATCACATACGGCAAAACCAATTCGCGACACGTTGGAAGCACTCAGCTGGGAAGTCCTACCCCATGTGGCTTACTCACCAGACTTGGCTCCTTCTGATTACCACTTGTTGGCATCGATGGGTCACGCACTTGCTGAGCAGCGCTTTGGTTCGTACGAAGATGTGAAAAAATGGCTCGATGAATGGTTCGTAGCGAAAGGGGAAAATTTTTACTGGCGTGGTATTCACGAATTGCCCGAAAGATGGGAAAAATGTATAACAAGCGATGGAGCATACTTTGAATAAAGCACTTTTTATTATTCTTCCGAATTTAACATGTTTTTTTAGAAAAAAAATCCGCAGTTCATGCTTGTACACCTGGTATATTATTCCTCTTAAGATTTATTTTTATAGAACAAACCGTTATCATACACTAATTCAAGACATAGCAAATATATTTGGTCTTGTAAAAGGAAAGTATGGAGATAATATACATATAGAAGGTCTCATATCACACTAATTCAGTAACCCATAAAGATACAGAGATGATTAAATTAGCAAAAAATTACTTTTTCTTGAATGTATCAAGTAAGGTTTGCTTGACTTTGCCAAATTTTTAATATTTTCAGAGTTATTGAAAGAAGTACAAAAAAATTTATTACTGGCAACCTGAATCTTTGATTTAAAAAAAAATCAAATAAGTGGATATTTGCGGAAATAAAGGCGTAATGAAAATAAATATCCTATTTTTCCTTCTTTTTCTCTGCCTTTTTCTGTCCGGATGCTGTTCTAAAAAGCTTTGTGGAATTGACTCCAAACCATTTTCTTACGTTAGCTAGCCAAGAAATCCTTCTTCTGCCGGGATCTCTCTTGCTGTCAACCTTGCCCTGGATACTTAGTTGTGGTAATCAATATTTTGCAGGATTTCTCATTATATATCCCAAATATTCGAGCTTCCTCTGTTTGATAGTATAGAGGAGCCCTGGCTGAGAACCAATTCTGCAGATGACCTCTTCGTTAGTGACATGGTCGCTCCATTTATCTATCTATCTATCTATCTAATAAGCCTTCCTCCATCCAGTGTCGGACATAGGCCTTCCCCTTCCTTTCGATCTTCCATCCCTCTCGATTCTGCGTCTTTCTGATTCATCCTAAACCAGCCGTTCTATTCAGGTCATCTTTCCATCTTGTTTGGGGCCTTCCTCTGGATCTTTGTCCCAACCATGGCCTCTATTCTTGTATTCTTTTATTCCGTCTCTCATCTTGTTGTCTCATGGTATGAGTTGCCCATCTCCATTTCAAACCTGCTACCTATTCTCTTACGTCTACCACTTTGGTCTTTTATCTTATACTTTCGTTTCTGATTCTATCTTGTAATTTTATATTCAGCATCTGGCGTTCCATTGCTCTCTGTGTTTTATCCAGTTGTTCATCTTCTTCTCAGTCAATGTCTATGTCTGGGTCGCGTAGGTGACAACCGGTAGAATGCATTGATCGAATACCATCTTTCTTAGTTTCAGAGGAATTCTTTGGTTGGTCCGTATTTTCCTTTGTTTGTCAAATGTGATCCATACATCCTACAAAATGCACTCTGCTCGATCCGCCCCTAAAAACAGGTTGCGCATTTGATCCCTAAAAATAAAAATATCTAACTAAAAAAATATCTCTTTGTTTCAGACCTTCAAAGCAGCCTATTCGTATGTTACAATAATAATGGATATTTAAAATTAACAGATATTTATGTATTTATGTAGTACAAAATGTAATTTTCACAAAGCAAATGAATAAACCAAATACACTTTTCACACAGCAAGAAAATAATAGTTTTATTTGAGACAGCGCTATGATTAGGTGTAACTCGGTTCATCAAAAAAGCCATCGAATATAGCATAGATCCTCTGGAATACCGATAAAATTAGATCCCTGCGAAACAATAGGAACGGAGTTTGAGGGTGCAAATTTTAACTGATTAGTTTGCAGGTATCGTTAGGAAAGCACTATTGTTATTGTAACAATATTTATAATTAGGCACATGAAATATTCAACTACCTGTAGGTCAACTGATATTGGATTAGGTTTTGGATTTGCAAACTCGGGATCAATGCGCACGTCAACTACAGATCGTTAGTGACCTATCGTAGATTTTCCCTAAAAATTTGAAAGGCCAGGAGAAAGAAAGAAAGAAAGAAAACAGCCTAAAACAATATAAGTATTCTAGGATGCATATATGAGTAATTAAGAATGAAACGAATAGCGCGCCGTGACATCAATAAAAGTACGGTAAACGGTCTCATGAATCACAGTAAGCTGACATGAGATTCGATAACGGCAGGTGGCGTCAATAACAAGCGACTATACACTGTAGCAGCTAGCAACAGTGACAAATGGACGAAACCACACGACGATTAACACTACACCATTTAACGATAGTAGGCGACAACACTCTATAATAATAGAAGATGGGAGCATAATTGACGACGGTATACGGTAACTTCAATTAGAGGTTATTAGGAGCAACGCTGTACGGCTCTGAAGCCGGTAAGCTGCTTTAAAGGACGGTCTTTAGATAGACTCGCTTGAGGTTGATCAGGTGTTAAAAACCTAGGTAGAAAGATCATCTGGATTAACAGCAGATAGACTTTGTTTCAGCGCGGCTGGTGATGTTTGGAACATGAACAGTACCTAGTTAAAAGATCAAGTAGCAATCCTTTCTGCCGTGTTGTGTATATGTATATGCATGTGCACGTGACCATAGCGTATTTTAAGTATTGAACCAAAAATAAATTGGCAGCAACATGAAACTAAGAAGACTGATTCAACAAAATGACATTCCGGCTCTATAATGTTACCATTGTGGACAAAACCAATACCTACAAAACATGTTGACGAAAATAGTGGCGGAAATAAACTGCAAGAAACAGCGTACCTGATTCAGAGTTGATATTAGGGACTCTAGTGTATCTAAGGACTGCCGGTAAAAAATGCTCATGCAGTTTTAGTGTTAACCAATCTAAGATTCCGTAAAACAACAGTTAAATCAAGATAAAAGGAAGTATCAAACAATCAACTCTAAGGGAAGTTGACGCTAGTTTATCTTGTACTTCAAAGTACATGCAAAAAATCTAAGCCTAGTTACTTATTGCTGCAGAAAGCGTAAACCAAAACCGGAATCATATCATGCAACAGACAAAATCTCCTCGTCAATTTTAACCATTGATGTAATAAATAGATGTATACTCATGTTGGATCCCCTATGTTTTTCAATTTATTTCATATAAAAACAGATAGACATAGCGATATTCCTTCGGATAAATGACATAGCTACACCCTGGCGTCATAACAGGATTTAAATTTAGATACGCAATTTTTTTCTTTATTAGTTGAAATATTTTCGAAATTTCCTTGGTTAGACGGTTGTTTTAGATCCTATGACCCATCGCGCTAAGGACGTTTTCGATGTCATTTTGGTTGGCATGGAAGCCTACATACCTTCTTGGAAGATATACTCTTCTAACGGCAAGTTTTGGTCAGATCGAAAATGGAAACTGTTGCTTCTAGACTTCTTCCTTACGGACAATGGAGTGAATATCTTAACGCCGTAAATCGTAACATCTTAGTTCGTACTCGAAACAGATACAAAGAAATAATCGGCTAAACCCAAATGGCACATAATTCAAGAATAGGCGTGATAACAGTAACAATGAATCACCGAAATTATGACTTTAAATAATGAAATAGAATAAAACGTTTCTAAAAAATGTTCTTATTTTTATATTAAATGTGAGATTAATATTATTTTTCTTAAAAAAAAAATGCAAAATACAGCAATCCGCCATGTTATGTGGAACATCAATCAGAGCGAATGACGTCACACCTAAATAAACATTATTTCGGTCGAACTTCTCTTGTGTTAACGATAATCTCTACGCCGTTTATCAATTAGTTTGTGGTTTTAAACTATGGAGTTACCTAGTTTTGTGTTACAAAAACTAGAACCAAGAAACATTGACGATGACATACACATAAACGGACTTATCAAGGCAAATGTCTCTAATTTACTTAAAATTGATTTGTTGATGCTTGGAGAGTTTCTCGCGTCAAACAAAGACTTTTGCTCAGCAGGATTTAGAAATATCAAAACTTCAATGTAAGTATATAAATAATCTGTATTAAAACTATAATTTAAAACTCAAAAACCCCTAAAAACTGCACTTTATTTCTACGCCATGGTTTTATTAGTTTTAGGTTAGGTTATGACTGTTGTCAAAATGTCGATATATACTGAATGTAATTCTCCATATCATTTGGCAACTGGAACAAGAATAAAGTATCCATTAAATAAACAGTAGTGGATGATAACATTAAAGAAATAAAACCTAACCTCAATAGTGATGTGACTATCTAAAGGTATTATTTAGATAATTTACAATTTCTCAAACAAGATTATTATGATACACCTCATTTATAATAATAAAATATTAAGTTAAAACTTACATCAAAATGGTCTTCACAGAAATAAATCGAAGAATTTGGAGAAATAACTGCTGGGTCTCGCCGTGCAAGAGTAAGCCACTTATTTCTTATTGCTTTCTTGTTTGTAACGTAAACGAATAGCTTGTTAGGAGTTTTTATCAATGTGTTTTTACATTGAGGGACCGCATACCACTTATACACTTTAGAATTAATTTTAAACACACAAAATAACAAAAATATTGTATAGACACTATATACTTCACTATTGTTAACATGGAGTTTACAAAGGCGTGACGTCACGAGCAGACGCCATGACAACTACGAGCGTTTTGGCGTGAAATTCAAAATTAGTTTAAAAAAGGCCAATTTTATGCTAGGAAACCTATAATTTCTCCAGAAATATATATTTTTTTGGAAATAGTAGTTCCGTAAAAACATCGTAGAATAGTTTTTCAAAACTAGTAGTTCCGTAAGAACATCGTAGAATAGTTTTTCAAAATTAGTCATCATGCCTATTATACACAAACTCCTTTCCTTTAGGTCGGTCGCTGAGAGCATTAGTCAAAATTTTACCAAATCCACTATATCGCCCCTTATACGACCAGACAATACTTTTACACCAATTAGTTAGCTGAACTCTGCCTCACGTTCTACTATTAATTTCCATTGACAAACGTCACTTACTATTACCAATATGCAGTCAAAGAGGCCCAATATTGTCTTAAGAAAGCATGCTTAAAATATGAAAGTGAACTAACACCAGTTTTTTGTAGATTTTTCAACCTAACGTAAAAAAGGCATTATTTTTTTCCTGCTGAAATTGCGCTAGAGTTCAGTCGATACCCAAAAAAGTAAGACGAACTTGCCAAGCAACTACCGACCAGTTTCCAATAATATCGAATCAGAACCTTCTTAAATACCGGGAAGGATTTAATAGTACTAACGATTTATCCATATGTCTTTCGGAAGCAAAAAACAACAGGCGAACTTCTAAGTTATATCGCACATGTCTTGGTCCCATTGAAATTTAAACTGTTACTTCTAGACATCTTCCCTACCGAGAATGGAATGAAAACTCTAACATCATAAATCGTAACATCTTAGTTCGTACCCGGAACAGATGCTAAGAAATAATCGGCACACAATTCAAGAATTTTAAATAAACTTCTTGCCTACCCCAACAATTTCAGGTGTTTCTGGTAGACCGCTAAGGTCATTAGTCAACATTTTAGTAAATTCACTATACCACCACTTACACGACGGGATAATACTATTAATTATCTTTGCTTCACATTCTATTCTCGATTTCCATTGCGAAACATCACTGTCTATTCCCACTGCACGTTGGGTACAAGGATGCCCGATATTACTTTGAGACAGCATGTTATAAAACGTATTTTAGTGAAGCTCGCTACCAAAAAAGCTTCTGGGGCTCTTGAAATTGCTGCCATAGTACTTAAAAAATGCGCGAGCCAACTAACACTATTTTTTGTAGACGTTTCAACCTATCCTACAGAAAGTGATCATTTCCTTCTTATTGAAATTGCGCTAGAAGAAGACAAAACGACCTTGCCAACAACTACCGACCAGTTTTCAACAATTTCGAAACTTATTCAAAGGCTTTCAATTAGAAGCTGAAAAAATATCTGGAAGGATTTAATATTACTAACGATCATCGATATGACTTTCCTAAGCAAAGATCAACAGGAAATCTTCTGACTTACATTACCATGTGTGGAACAACACAATTGGACATTTTAGAGAATCTCAAGCGGTTATACTTGATATATCTAAGGCATTCGACCATATTTGGCATAATGAATTGTTAGCTAAGCTAAGACTCTATACTCTCTCCTACTCTGTAAAAAGAACCAAGAATCTAATTTGCAGCTTTACAGATGACAGTATGCTTATTTCCCCATTTGCTTTGAATGCTGGAACAGCAGATACTCTTGCAAATATATGCAAATAGCAGGAAACCGTTTAGCTTAACAAAGACCTGGAAGAAATTCTATCATGAGGTAAGAGTAACCAAGTAAAATTTATTGCTACAAAAACCCTGGCGGCAGTTCAAAATTGCGGAACCTAACATGTTATGTCGGGATACTCCGTTACTTTAGCATCGCCACTCAATTACCCTGTACAAAAACTTTTTCAAAATGATTTAAGTGAAAACAAAAATAATTCCTAATATTAAAACAAAAATTATAACGAAATAATATCACGAAATTATATTTGTATATACAGTATATTACGCATGCCTAATTACACATCGATGAAGAGACAAAAGAAGAGAAGAAAGGACATACGGAAAGAGATAAGTAGGTACCATAGAGAAAAAACGTTATAAAAAGAAGTCAACAGAATAATCTACATCTTTAAAAAGTCCTAATTATTAACTAAAAAGTAATATGAAATCAATGTTAGTGCTATCCAAATAAAGTCATCGTCAGCGTTCTTAAATATCTCGTAAAGTGTAAAGAAATCTATAAGATTACATGCGGTGATATAAGATGCTACGTTATAGGAAAATAAGCGTTCAAAGAATTGTTTTTGGTATTTAGGTATTCTTGAAATAGTTTTATGTGAAATATTACAAATATATAAACTGTTTTGTAAACTACACCCTCCAGAAAATACAGCAGTACTTCATACCTTAGCATCTTATAAAAATAGCTACTTATCTGTAGCATACTCCTAATATACATTTTTAACCACATTGAAACTCTAAGTTTATTGGAAATATGCTCCCTTCGATGTATATCAAAAAGCAATTTTAGACATTAATTTGGAAGTTTCAAATTCATCCTTTATTTACCATATTCGGGGAAAACCCATAAATATGTTCACAGTAATTTAACTATGACAATTCATAAAGCATTTTTTGTATTTTGGTTAACTTAGGAGCAATTGATATCAAGTTATTGCATGCATTTGAGAGCTTCTCAGAAGTTGGGAGTATTATTTCGAACCAGAAAACTTTACACTCCACAACAATAATCCGGTACAAAGCTCAAATTCGACCGACAATGGAATACTGTTTTCATGTTAGGGGCTCTACTCCCAAACATACACTGCATCTATCGGATTCTACTCAGAAGAGAACTGTTTGCTTGATTGGAGACGCCGAACTCCGAACCAAAAACCTTGATATCGAAGAACGGTTGGCGACTTGAGTTTATTTTACAAGAATTTTCATGAAAAATGTTTGATGAACGTAGCCCGCTTAAATCCACCCAGAGCAGTGCATGCTGTTAATACACGTCGCGCTAATATATCACATCCATATTCAACTTAGTACTCCTCCTAAAACTCTTTTCAAGAGTCGTTTAATATGGAGAAGTTCGTCACTCTGGAATAATTTGCCGGAATTGTGTTTCTTACTGAGTACGATTTACAGCGATTCAGGACCAACCTGAATCGCTTTTCACTTAGGGCTTTAGGAAGATTCCTGCAGCACGTATACCATGTCTATACAAAAAAAAATTGCTGTTTAGGGGTCTTGTATAATTACACTCTGTTTCTTTGGGACAAGTTATAACTTTTACCAAATCCAACCAGTAGCTGATGCTGGTCGCGTGATAATGCCATAAAGATTAAGCGCAAAATTGGGAATGTTAGCCCGTTTTTGCAACCTTCATAACTTTCAGACCAAAAAAGCACACTTAACGTAAAAGGTCTTAAATTAAAGCTAATTAAAAATCTAGGACATATTTTTTAATTTTTATATTTAGGAGTAATTACTTCCTATTTTGGGGGTTAAAAGTTAAAAGTGTGAAAATAAATAAGATTCTTCTCCAAAATTAAAAATTATTTTTTAGGCTAAAATAGCACCAACATGAATTTCAACCCCCTTTTAGGGGGTGGTTATTGCTTAGCGATAAGTTTAGGAGACGTTTAAGTCCAGCGCTATATTCTCAGTATTCTGATTATTTCTTTGTATTTTTCCTAGTCTTGGGAATCATGTTTGTAAGTATGGCAGGATGTTCTATTAATTGCGACCTCCTTTTAGAGGGTGATTTTTGATTGAGTATACGGTACTGAGTAGAGAATATGTAAATAATTTAATTAAAGTGACCTATTTTTATGAATTACACATCATAAATATTCTTTTTTTTCCTGTTAAAAACTTTAACTCTCTAAATAGAGGATAGTTACACCTAATTAAAAAATCGGTCAAGTGCAAGTTGAACTTGCGCAATTAGTGTTCCGTACGTTGATTGCTTTTAAAATAAAAAATTTTGTTACGGTGGTATAAAATGATCAGTGACTTCACAAAACACACCCTAAATGAGTTTTCAACAAAGTTTGTTGCCAATCTTTACTGAAAATTGATCTTGAAATTTTTGTTTTCTTTATATACCAGATAAATTATTAATTATAATTATATATATTGTAACATTCATTTTTTCCTAGATTTTAAGACCATGTAATGTTACTGATTTTTCCATTTCAAATTGTACTTATTTTCATTTTTGTATCGAACGGTATATTAAACAGAAGTTCCAAAACGTTCGGTATATACGGTATAATCTATCGAATTCATAGTGCGCCGCGATTGGTGAAATGTTTGATATTTTGATTGGAGCGTCGTGATATTACAGGCAAAAGTCGCATTATTTAAGGCTAGAGCTTGAATCGAGGTTGTTTTCCATCTAGCCGCAACCAGGCAGTACCATCAAGCCGCTGCAGGGCTGTTTTCCATCTATAGCCAGGCAGTACCGTCTAGCCGAGAGGCTATTTTCCATCTAGCCGAAGTAGGCTAATTTTCATCAGAACCGCTAAGTAAAAGTACCAGTTTCCTAAATATAACACACCCTAATATATATATATATATATATATATATATATATATATATATATATATATATATAATATATTAATAAATAAATTAATGCACTCGCGATAATTTTCGTTCAATCTACACCCCATGGAGAATATTCTAGCATTTTTTCAAAATTTTTTGATAAGTACTTTTCAAGATACATACATAATACAAAGAAAAGTGCGCGCAAGTATTACATTATATATTTATTTTTACTCGCGTTTTCACAACCTTTCATTTGACACCACACTCGATGTTCTAGTAAAAAAAATTTTTTTTCACTTCCGATTTCACCCCCTAAAACTAACCCCTTAAGTCAAATTTAACTTTCAAAACTACATGGCTCTGATGAGGCCATCAATTCCTATATTATTACCAAATTTCAACTTTCTATGACAAATAGTTTCGGAGCAAATCGGGTGTGACAGACAGACAGACCGGAGTGATCCTATAAGTTTTCCGTACGGAACACTAAAAATGGAAAAACATAATACCTTTCTACATTTTTAATTAACTTTATTTTGAGACGTTAAGTTCATTTTTTTATCTCAAAGTTATGAGGTTACAACAACGGGCTAATTTTGCGGTCACTCTTTGGGCTGTGAAAGCTAAAATATTCGCTTGAGCCTCACTGGACTCGTGTCCCTTCTATACACGACATCTCCATATAAAAGGATGATTTTGATTTTGTTTGCCACGTCGTACAGTAGGGTAAAACACCCGAAAAATGGAAAACACTTACTAAAGTACTTCGGTAATATTAGTTACGTATTTGTGATGCCAATTCCAATGTGTTTTTTCATGCTGAATGCAATAAAATAATTTTCAAGTCGATAGGATCAGCTGGCTGTATGCTAATACAAATTTATTCAATGTTATTACCCTTAAAACATGATTTTTCCGAATAATTTCAAATTAGTGCAATTTTTAATGTATTTTTATGCTTAACCGAACTCTTTTAGTGTCACTAGGAACAAGTAATGTGAAAATACCAGTAGGAATACTATTTCAAAATTATTATAAATTTTATTTAGGTAGGAACCAGAGATCAGTGCTTACACACGATTTTTGTACGGAAATGTTCTTTACAGATAGTGAACCCTAAATTGCTTAGAACATTTTTAAATGGTTTTTATTCTTCAAGGAACTCGTCAAAATCATGCAGCGAACATGAGTACATTACCATATATACTGTATTACCGATTTTTACTTCAATGAAAATAAAAGTATGGCAATAGTTTTTGTTTTTCTTAAGTTTTGAATACTAACTCTACTCGCGTCCAAAGAAACTCTTGTTTGCTTAGATAGTAGGTACTATGAGGATCGATTTTCCGTAAAGAATGCCACCGAATATCACCGAATGTGATTTCAGCAGATAATCCAGTAAACAGGGGACAAAAAGTGGTCATTTACGCAAAAAAATATAGAAGTTGTTTCTCAACTGTTCTTTATGTTTTTTGGGGTGTTGAAGTCAAATTTCAACTTTACTACTTCATTAATGTTGTTTTAGATAAAATGCAAAAAACGGCCAAAAAAGGTGTTTTTTTCAGTTTTTCGCTTATAACCCGAAACTTCGCACTTTTCGAGAAGAGTATTTCTATATAAAAATAAACTACATTAAATTTCCTACAAATTATAGAGTGCTTTGAAATTTAATGAAATTTAGGACATAGTGCTAAGCCAAGAGCAACTCTCTCATTTCTCGCTCGGAACTCTATTCTTTGGTCACAAATATGGGTTAATAACTTTATTAAATATAACCAATTAAATTGTTTTAAATAAGGATATAAGGATGAAAATAGGGCTTCGAGCGAGAAATGAGGAAGTGCTTTTGGCTTAGAGCTATTTTCTGGTCACAAATGTTAATTAATAATTTTACTAAATATAAACTAATTAAATTGTTTTAAATAAGGATATCGTAAAAATAGAGTTCCTCGCTAGAAATGAGAGAATGCTCTTGGTTTAGCACTACGTCCGAAATATCACTAAATTTCAAAGCGCGCTAGCGGCTAAACCGTTTGCTTCTGGGGCTGGTTCAGGGGCGTCGACATGCAGAGATCAGAATTTCAAAATGGATTTTTGCAACAGACGAGGTTTAAACACGAATATAAATTCAGTGCACCAACACCTGCAATCAAACAAACCTCATGTACTCGCTCTCTGTGAAACTAAGTCAGTTCATCGACCAGCACAGTAAATTATCTTTATCCTGGGTACGACTTCTATTCCCGATTTAGGAGTAACTTTGGAATCTGTCTTTATGTCAGAAGTGACCTCTCTTGCCAACGAGAAGAGGCTCTGGAGCCCCCAAACTTTGATATTATGTGGTTAAAAATAACGACTCAAACAACCACAAGGTTCATCTGTATCCTATAGTGACCATCAAGTGATACTAACTTTAGAACACTTTTCGCTTCTCTTGCAGACACCATCGATCATTTACAAATTTACTATCCAAATGCCAAAATTGCGATCCTGAGCGACTTTAATGTCCACAACATCAACTGGCTTAAATACTCAAATACTACCGACAAACAAGGTCGTAAAGCCGAATCATTTTCAATCAGTTGTGGCTTAACACAGCTTATTGACGAACCAACACGGATCCCTGATCGAGACGGAGAGTTCGCCAGTCTTTTTGATCTGTTTTTAACCACCAATCCGGAGATTTACACGGTCAGCGTAAATCCGCCGTTAGGTTCTTCCGACCGTAAACTACTTTCGACATCGAGTATTCTACCAATCAGTGACAGAGAGACGCCTAAACCGAGCAAGATTTGGCACTACAAGTCTGCTAAATGGAAAGATCTCATGGGACATTTTCGAAATTTCCCTTGGTTTGACGTTTGTTTTCGATCCGACGACCCATCTGACTGCGCCAGGGAAGTTTCCGATGTTATTTTGGCCGGTATGGAGGCTTACATCCCTTTTTCGAAGAAATGCCCTCCCAACAGCAAGCCTTGGTTTGACCGAAAATGCAAAGAAGCTATTGCTTCTAAACAACTTGCATACCGACAATGGCATGAAAATCCTAACACCATAAATCGTAACACATTTGTTCGTGCCAGGAACAGATGCAAAGAGGTTATCGACGAAAGCAAGGAGATACACAATCAACGGATTAGAAACAAACTTCTCGCTTGTCCCGAAAATTCCAGGTCCTTTTGGTCGATCGCTAAGGCAGTTAGTCAAAATTTCACCAAATCCACCATACCACCACTCACACGGCCAGATAATTCTATTGCAACGACACCTGTTGAGAAAGCGAACTTGTTGGCTGAACTCTTTGCTTCACATTCTACTGTCGATTTCCAAGGAAAAACACCACCTACTATTCCCATAGTGCGGTCAAGGATGCCCGATGGTTGTCTTCAGACAGCGTATCATAAAGCGTATACTGCTGAAGCTAGACACCAAAAAGGCTTCTGGCCCTGACGGAATACCTGCCATAGTTCTTAAAAACTGTGCGAGGGAACTAACACCAGTTTTCTGTAGACTTTTCAACCAATCCTACAGAAAGAGAATCGTTCATTCCTGCTGGAAATGTGCTACAGTTCAGCCGATACCTAAAAAAGGCAAGAAGATCTTGCCAAATAACTACCGACCAATCGCACTGCTTTCAATAATATCGAAAGTCATGGAAAAAGCTATCAATCAGCATCTTCTAAAATATCTTGAAGGATTCAACATTATAAGCGATCACCAATATGACTTTAGTAAAAATAGATCAACAGGAGATCTTCTGACTTATGTAACACATGTCTGGAACAATGCAATTGAACACTTTGGAGAATCTCGAGCGGTAGCTGTTGACATATCCAAGGCACCGACGTGTTTGGCACGATGGACTGTTGGCTAAGCTATGTTCTTATGGTATGTCTGAAAGGTTCTGTTTGTGGCTGTCATGTTTCCTCAAAGAGCGTTCTTTACGAGTGGCAGTCGACGGATTTCTTTCTAACACCTTCACTATCAACGCCGGTGTACCTCAAGGCTCCATACTGTCTCCTACTCTTTTTCTCATTTACATTAACGATCTGCTGGAAAAGACCGAGAATCCAATCTACAGCTTTGCAGATGACAGTACACTTATCTCTTCATTCACTTTGAACGCTCGGACATCGGCTACTCAGACGAATATCCGCAGACAGCAGGAAGTCATTAACAAAGACCTGGAAGAAATTCTATCTTGGGGTGACAGTAACCAAGTGGAATTTAACGCTACAAAAACCCAGGCGGCAGTTTTCTCTAAAAAAAGCTAACGTTGCTAAACCTGACATAGTTATGTCGGGGCTCGCCATTCCTCTAATATCGTCACTCAAATTGTTGGGCGTTAATTTGGGAGCAAATATGTCCTGGCATGAACATGTTGCAGGCATAGCAAGGAGAGCTTCTCAAAAGTTGGGAATATTATTTCGAACCAGAAAGCTTTACACACCACAACAACTGTTAATTCTTTACAAAGCTCAAATTCGACCAACTATGGAATACTGCTCCCATGTTTGGAGCTCCGCTCCCAAACATACACTGCATTTGTTGGATTCTATTCAGAGAAGAGGTGTTCGTCTGATTGGAGACCTGGAACTGACCGACGGCCTTGATTCGCTTGAACATCGATGAACGGTTGGCGACTTGAGCCTGTTCTACAAGTACTTTCATGGAAAGTGTTCGAAGGATGTGGTCCGCTTAATTCCTCCCAGAGCAGTGCATGTTAGAAGTACACGTCGCGCTAATTCTTCACATCCATGTGAGGTTCAGCTTGTTACTCCTCGTACAACGCTCTTCAAGCAGTCTTTTATATGGAGAGCATCATCCCTTTGGAATAATTTGCCCAGGACTGTGTTTCCCACCGAGCACAATCTACAGCGATTCAAGAACAACGTGAATCGCTTTCACCGCACACGTGTCGCTCCTGTAGCGCTTTAGGGACCCTGTAGCACGTGTGCTAGACCCATAATAAAAAAAAAAAAAAATCTATGCAACATAATTTATTGGAAATTTAATGTAGCTTATTTTTGTATAGAAGTACTTTCATCGAAAAGTGTGTAGTTTTCAAGTTATAAGCGAAAAATTGAAAAAAAAGAGCATTTTTCGCCGTTTTTTGCATTTTACTCACATTTACGAGGTTGTAAAATTAAAATTCGGATTCAGCGCACACACTTAGAGCTACAAAAAGTATGTATATTTAAACAAAATATTTTAAAGGTTATTAAGGAAATAATAGAAAAGAATGGCGATTATATATTTTTATTGTACTTTAAATTATAAGAAAAAAAATTTTTTAAATATGTTTTAAATGTTAATATTATTTTTTATTGGGTTAAATGGACTACTTTTTACTCGACTATCATTGAAATCGCATTCGATAATATTCAGTGGCCTTCTTTGCGGGAAATCGAACCTCATAG
This sequence comes from Pachyrhynchus sulphureomaculatus, assembly GCA_019049505.1. Classification (NCBI taxonomy): domain Eukaryota; kingdom Metazoa; phylum Arthropoda; class Insecta; order Coleoptera; family Curculionidae; genus Pachyrhynchus; species Pachyrhynchus sulphureomaculatus. Next base: position 39,158,101 of record CM032449.1, on the reverse strand, counting down.
TACCCCACTATCTAAGCAAACAGAACTTTGGAGGTAAGTGGAGCTAGTCTTCAAAAGAATAAAGACCATTGAAAAACGTTACAAGCAGTTCAGAGTTTACTATCTCTAAAGAACATTTCCATACAAAAATTTTGTAAGCAGTGATCTTTGTTTCGGGCTGTTTGGGGCAGTTTTTATTCTGCCGTAAACGTTATTGGAAAAAAACTTGTCGAGGGAAGAAACTTTGGGATTTAAACTACAAGAAAATTTAACAATAATAATTGTTAAAAGTTTAAATTTAGGGGTTTTTCCACTTATTTTCCACTGTACGTCGGCCGCAGTTAAGCAGATTTCTGATTTTATACATATATATATATATATATATATATATATATATATATATATATATATATATATATATATATACATATATATATATATATATATATATATATATGTATATATATACATATATATATATATATATATATATATATATATATATATATATATATATATACATACCAAGTGTACAACTATGAAATGCGGACCACGCCGGTAAAAATCTTCCCCTTTTGCTGCGAACTATTCATCGAGCCATTTTTTCACATCTTCGTACGAACCAAAGCGCTGCTCAGCAAGTGCGTGACCCATCGATGCAAACAAGTGTGGTAATCGGAAGGAGCCAAGTCTGGTGAGTAAGCCACATGGGGTAGAACTTCCCAGCTGAGTGCTTTCAACGTGTCGCGAACTGGTTTTTCCATATGTGATGGAGCATTGTCATGAAGAAAAATGACTTTGTGTTGCCTCTTTCGATATTCTGGCCTTTCTTCAAGCAGCGAACGGTTCAAATCGGTCAATTGTTTTTGGTAACGTTTAGTATTAACCGTTTCCCCAGATTTTAACAGCTCATAATAGACCACGTCCCTCTGGTCCCACCAAACACAGAGCATTGTCTTTTTGCCAAAGCGATTCGGTTTTGCGGTCGATGTGGATGGTGCGCCTGGGTCTATCCATGATTTTTTGCATTTGGGATTCGCAAAATAAATCCACTTTTCATCTCCTGTAACTATACGATGCAAAAACGACTTCCTTTTGTACCGAGCGGGCAAATGTCACACGTGTTTTTGCGCTTTTCCATTTGCCTGTTCAACTCATGTGGTACCCATCTACCGGTCTCCTGAATCTTTCCCATCTCTAGTAGCCGATTGGAAACAACTTGTTGATTAACGCCTCATTGCTCGGCGAGTTATTTTTGTGTTTGCGAATCATCTTCGTCCAACAATGCTTACAATTTCACATCTTCGTATTTTTTTAGCGGTTTTCCCCGTTCCTTGTCTGCAACATCGAACTCACCACTTTTGAAACGCCGAAACCATCGTTCACATGTATCTTGCGATGGAGCATATTCTCCATAAGCCTCTCGAAGTAATCAGTATGATTGAACAGCAGTTTTTTCAAATGAAAACAAAAAAATTAATGCTGTCAGCGAAGGCTCTTTGTTCGGTATAAATTTCGACATATTGAACACAACAACACACTTTTGCAATTTATCACTCGTGCGCGTCTGACACTTGTTGATGACACTACAAAATGGCGCAGAGTCAAATCTTTATAGCACAAACTGCATTGGTGCACCATCTGTTGTCTGAAATCCGCATTTCATACTTGTACACCTGGTATATATATATATATATATATATATATATATATATATATATATGTATATATATATATATATATATATATATATATATATATATATATATATAATAAATAAAATATTTTTTAAATTTTTTAAACATGTAAACACAATTTTTTTATCTTTATACTTTTATATACCCAGAAATTAAAACTTCTTTATTTTTTGAACAGTTTCTATATCTGCTATTTACAGAAAGTTAATATTTTATTTTGGGTTATTTAGTATGCAATTTTCATGGTACACATAATGCTAGACATAAATATAAGATGGCATAATAACATATTATTTAAAAGCTACGATAACATTTATCTATAAACATCTCCTTTCTTTCGACTATCACTACGAGAATACAGATAATGAAACAGTTTTGTCAAAGATTATCATTTTATGATTCTGTACAAAACTGAACGTAGTTCTTAACGAGTAAGTTTTTTTCAACTCGATTAAATTATTTACTTATATCTTATTCATAGATTCATAAATGTTAAGCTGCAGCATTACAGGGTATTTAATCTAAAAACTTGGCAAAAAATCGAAAAAAAAGAGTAACGACTAAATAATGTAATGAAAGACTGATATTGTCAAATTTCCACTTTATTTAGTTTCACTGAAACTGTATGACGCGTTTCGCTATACTATAGCTCCTTCTGATACAAAATCATTTTGTATCAGAAGAAGCTATAGTATAGCGAAAACGAGTCATACAGTTTCAGTGAAACTAAATAAAGTGGAAATTTGACAATATCAGTCTTTCATTACATTCGTTATGAATTTCCATCAAGTAACAGCCACAACAATTCAAACGACTAAATAAATATTATAAGCATTAAGTCAGATTTATCGGGCATCATATGTCACCATTCATTCTTGCTTGATTTCTTCAGACCTTTTGGTTCCATCATCATCAAGCCGCTCCTCCAAGTATTTCCAATCCCTTCGTTGTTGTGCTCTCGCCATCCAATTCTAGGTTATTTTTTTTAAGGTCGTCCGTCCATCAGCTAGGTGGTCTGCCTCTGCTTTTTTTGTCTTGCCGGGGTCTCCACTCAACACTTCTCTTCGTCCACCTATTGTCCCTTAAGCGCCCCACGTGACCTGTCAAGTACAAGCTGGACTTGTACAATTAGTGTTCTGTACCGTAATTGCTTTAAAAATAAAATAAAATCCTTACCTAAGCTAAGTTAATTAGGCCCTGACATCTTAAGATCCAATATGTTTTTCACGTTTTTTCTTAATCAATATTGTATAATAGTTATAGCATCTTAGCTATCTTATAGCCAATAAATCAATCTAGTTCAATCTAGAATCTAGTAATAAGAGTTGAACACAAGTATTTACTACCTCAATATTTAATTTTGGACAAATAAAATAAAATTATTTTGTCGACGTGCTGTAATGGACGGAAAATAATTTACTTTCACCATTTTGTATGGGTTTCCCTAGTTCTTGTAATTTTTTTATACCAGATAAATTATCAAACGTAATGCACTCGTGATAATTTTTGTTTAATCTACACTCTATGGAGACTATTCCAGAATTTTTTCAAATTTTTTTGATCAGCACTTTTCGAGACAGGGACAGAGGTGTTTTTTATTTTAAAGTAATACCAAGAAAAGTGTGCGCAAGTATTACATTATATATATTTTTGAACGCGTGTTTTTACAAGCTTTCATTTGACACCCCACTGGACGACCTGATATTTTTTTTTCCTTCCGATTTCACTCCCAAAAATAAACTCCTTAATTCAACTACTCAGTATAAATCAAAATTTAACTTTCAAAACTACATAGCTCCGATTAGGCCATCAATTCCTATATTTGTGCCAAACTTCAACTTTCTACGTTAAATAGTTTCGAAGAAAATCGGGTGTGACACACAGATGGACAGACACCGAAGTGATTACATAAATGTTCCGTACGGACAGCTAAAAAGAAATATTTTTCCTAAATCATTTAATATAGGGCGGGCTATTTAGAAAAAAAAAACAACAATTTTAAAGGGTTACATATACCTGGGAGCTGCAAAAAGTATGTATATTTAAGCAAAATATTTTAAAAGTTATTAAGTGAATAATACAAAAGAATGGCGATTATATATCTTTTATTGTACTTTAAATTATAAGAAAATAATTTTTTTTTGATATGTTTAAATGTAAATATTATTTTTTATCGGGTCAAATAGACCATTGACGAAAACTATGCCGCATCTTTGTCTGCAAGATAACTTCACAAAAAATAATCCAGTCAGAAAAAAAAAAATTAATATTGTAAAATAAAGTAATCTTTAAAAATTGTCCGAGGGTTATTTTTTCGAGAATAAAAAATTTACGGCCTTTTAAACTTTAGTAAGTAATTTTCAATCAAAAAATTTATGTTTAATTATTTATAAAAAATTAAAAAAAAACTGGCGACAGTTTGTAGAAAAAGTAATTATTAAGAATAAAAAAAAAGGTAAAAAAAATATTAAAAATTGAGTGAGTATCTTGCAGAGAGCACATTGAGACAGGTAGCGGTCTAAATCAGGCGCCACACATTTAAGGTAGTTCACTCGTAAGTCCACTTTTCTTAAGAAATAGATGAAATTGAAATATGATGTTAATTTAAATATTTTTCATTTAATTAAAAAAAAAAAATTTGACCATTCTGAAGCAAGGTATTCATAATAAAAGTGGACCTAATTAACATGCAATACGCCAATGAAGTATAAAAAGGCACAGTTTTTAGTAAAAAAAAATTAGTATATCTTAAGATCCATTCGATTTGTCAAAAAGATATAAATATTTAAAGTTGCTATTTTTTTAAAAGAATAACCGCGTAGTGAGCGACAGATATCACAATTTGACAACGCTGTATACCGTCATACTTTATGCGCCAACATTCAAACATATTTAAAAATGGTTAACTTTTAAATAGAAATTCATTTGTAGGTTAAATAATTTATTGAATAAACAGAATATATTTATCAGGTTTATCTTTAATCATCAAATAAAAATATTAAATGTATCGTTTATTATTTTTCTTTAGAATTTAAAAGATTTATGTTTAAACAAAAATATGTCTGTAGGTTCAATAATTTTTCGATAATATTCTAAATTAATATTATGTTTATTTATCAATATTATTACATATCAATTGATAACAATATTAAATATATATATATATATATATATATATATATATATATATATATGTATATATATATATATATATTATATACATATATATATATATATATATATATATATATATATATATATATATATAAACAGTTTTATAATTTTTTTCGGTAAAACTAAATAAGTAATTAATGATACTTATGGTAAATAAAGTATTAAAAACTATTTGTAAAGTAATTAATTACTTTATCTAATATTCGCGGATCTTTGGTTACACGTGGTTTCCCATTGTCTTTCCGACTAATTAATAATTTATCATAACTTTTTAGATCTTCCAAAAGATGCAATTTAATCTTTTAGTCATAAGATCTGAAATAACAGTTTTTAAAAACATAAAAGATGACAATATTAGTTTTTTCATGACGCACCCTTTATACGATACGTAATTATGACCTAAAACGTTTCTCATGAGTTATCTTTTCTAGTGAAAACTCGATCCGTCAACCATTACATAGGTTAGGCTCTTCAGTTTTACATTTTTTTACGTCCTCCATTCCAGAATATTTTTTTTGCAATGAAGGTTCAGACACGTATATTAGTTGTCATTCTGTAGCGATCGTGTAAACAAACAAGTTTTATGATTTTCTAAAAAACTGATAAAATTGAAGTGAAAGGGCTAACTCCTATGGACATTTAAAAAGAGTTAGATGTTATAATAAATGATCCTCCACCTTCGTTTACGACGATTAAAAAATGGGCTGCTGAAGTTAAACATGGTCGTATATCTGTTTAAAATGATAAACCTCTGCTACCGACAGTACAATATATCTGAAGCAAGCGTGGCGGCCTATGGCTCCGTGGTGTAGTATTCGCCTGCGATGCAGAAGGTTTCGGATTCCAATGCCGGCAAGTTGGTATACTTTTATTTAAGTATATATGGCCTGGCAACGCACATAGATAGTAGTTAATTACTGTTTGACTATACTTTCGGCTCCGATTGTGACGAGTGAACTACCTTAATGCTATAACTTTGTAGTGGAATGGAATTTTCTTATAAAATTTTTTCGAATAATTCTCAGAAATATAGAGAACAAAAATTCGCAAAAAAATCGAATTTTTGAAAACTCCAGGTGTATATGTAACCCTTAAATTTGAGGAAAGAATAATTTTTCGATTAGATACACCTATGTGCACCTCTCCACTTTATAGAAAGGATGGAAGAACATGACAAGAATAAAAACTTAATAGATTTCTCCGAAGAAAAAATGGGACTGATAAACACACCAAGAAGATTTTTGAAATTAGGGGGAATGTGGCCGGCGAACCAAATGAATTTAAGGTCACCAATAAAAAAAACGAATATTTTATAAAATATATCAATATTTTGTTTTCACCTATTACATAATATTTAATCTACTGCAAGCTATAGAATGTATTCGTTTAGTTCTACAAGGAAAACCATTTAAAAGAACTAGCACTGCCTTTGGAATATTACTAACTGTTTCAGTTGTTCTGGTAAAGACAATTATTTACACTAAAAATAAAGTTGCTCAAAGAGCTTTAACATTTATTGAGTTCGAAAATAAAATTTGGAAATCTGATGATGACAAAATAAAAAACTTATATAAGTTCGTACTTAAATATTGGCGGTATTTTATTACATCTTTTATAGCTGTATGTAGTTCTACAGTTCTGTTCTTTTACATGATTCACATCATTGGAAGTGACGGAGTATTGAATATTGGAATAAAATACTGGGATTTCGATAACAGAGCTTTTCTGCAGGAGATATATTTTCCGTTTAATAAAAATAAGAATCAAAATTTTTATATACTATTTATTTATAATATATTTGGAACATTGTTAAGTACCACTTGGAATATTGCTTGTCAAACTTTGTTGTACGCTAGCTTAATATTTGCTTTATCTCGTTTACAATTTTTACAAATTCATTTGGAAAAATCACGTGAAGAGAATGGGAGTAATTATATAATAATTATTAAAGATTTAATTAAGGAACACCAAGATATAATCAGGTATTATAATACTGCAAGAGCAAAATAGTAAAATATATTGTTTAGAAAATATCTTGTAGGTTTATCAAAACTTTAAATGAATCCACGAAATACGCATTGCTCTTAGATTGTCTACTAAATTCTTTAAAAATGGCAGTTAGTCTATTTGAACTTATAATGGTAAGTTAATGCTTTTGTTTTTTCCTTTCTAAATCCGACATCATTCAACAGGAATATCACTACCAAAAACGAGGAACCAAAAAGTGTAACGCAGCAAACTTACGTTGTTTACAATCAAATGAATTGTTATATGTTACAGTATCTTTCCTATATACAGTCTGTCAACTAAGAACGTGACCGCTCATAGTCTTGAAAAAGTGTACTTCGAGAACATTTTTTGCCATGAATATATTCTTTGGTGTGCTAACAACGGCGCAATTACCTTACTAAGTTGTCCAATCATCTCCTTCATTAATAATCGCCTGGCATCTACGAGGCATCCTGCCGCGAGTCAAAGTTCTCAGAGTCTTTTCCCTAAGCTTTCTCTTTACCAGGGACCAAACGTTTTCAATATCATCTAGTATCTTATCGTGGGCCAAGCGAGCCGCTTTGAATCGTGATTTTCGCCAGCAAAAGGTTCTTCAATGTGCTTCGGAATTTAACGAGCACGAGCACGAAGACGTTGTCGAATGAGACACATTGAAAACCTGATTTTGTTAATTTTTTAAACCGCTCCTTGACGCAGCATCAATTTCGGGTCCCGTGAAAAACATGATTCGTTTTTCGACTTTTAGAGTGACTTTGCCTACCGAGCTACGTTTTGGCAACTTGTCGACATTTTTCGTCTCGTTAAAATGATTTACCCACTTCTTCACAAACGATACCCACTTTTTAATATATTGAACGGCCGCGGAATATGTCATTTTAGACTCTTTTGGATGAAAACAAAGAAAGACTGCCTCGAACCGACGGGCAAACCAGTGATTCATTTTGGACTTTACATGATTTCGACGAAAGTTCGAAATCGGCTGATATTTTTACTTCTAGGAATGGTAATTGATCGTTACTCTCAACAAGTAAAAAGTTATTTATATATCGTCCACATCGTTTTCTCCATATTCCACAAAATGTAGAGCTGAAGACCAACTCATTTTTCATAATGTTGCATTTTTTGTTCTGTATGATGATTGAAAATTTAGCTTTATTCAGTTATAGTTCATTAGCATTTGTTAGGTAAAACTACAAAAAAAATATTAATTTTAGGTAGAATCAATATCAGAAATAATCTTTCCTCTGGCATATACATTGATGGTAGTACTAGATATATTCGTTAT